>CM074292.1:12749779-13272279 GCA_037194245.1 Opsariichthys bidens | reverse complement strand
CAGAGACATTTATTGACTGCAATAAAATAAACCCCTTGTGTCTTTTTCATTTGTCTCGTACTGCATTTGCATTTAGTTCTGTTGCGTCAGGACTGATTTGAGCTAGATTAGATATTGATTGCTATTCTTGTGATTGCAGCCAGTGTGTTTTTAAATCAGATTCTTCCTCTCAGTTTTTTTCTTTCTTTTTTTAGTTGGAACTCTATGTTGATAAAGGCATATATATATATATATATATATATATATAGGGGTGGAAGGAATTTTACATCAAAGTAACAGTATACAATACAACAGTACATTCAGTAGTTATTTTTCAGGGTAATTCAAAGAAATAAAAAGCTTTATATGTTAATTAATGTGGCAGTGTCTACTAAACTAAAAGGTACTCACATTTATATCAAATGAATGATATGCCTGATATAAAAGCAAAAACAGCGTTACATTTTGTGACGAATATCACAATATTATACTATTTAATATAATATTTAACCCGATGGTGCTGAAGGTACAATCGATTTCTTCTGCGTGAAAGATGGTAAACTTGCGGTGTGGGTTTGTCTCTCTCGTGGTCGATGAAGATACACATGGCTCAATGTGGAGGCCTGCTGGGCCTGGCCAGCACGGCCAGGTGGCAGCCAGCAGATGCGGAGTGTCGGCCGTGGGCGCAAGAGAGACAGACAGCGGGCAGAACTGTGCGGGGACTTTTAACCTCTGGTAAAAGTCACACCTCTAAGGGTTGACCTGACCAATGAGACAGGTGGAATTTCCAAGCAGGAAATTCTTCTGTGGGGGTTTTATGGCTCTTTGAGTTTCTAGCTGAGCATTTGCCTATGTAACTGGCTGGGTTGTTGAAGAAACTAAAGATTCTTGTCACACTAATACGTTGCATAGGTATCAACACATCATATATACAAGCATTTAAATCTTCAAAATACAAACTCATGGACCCCAAACTTGGTGTAGGTGAGGTTATAATGTTACAGAAAAGACACAAAACAAGACAGCCATAATCATACACACAAGCATGTTCATTTATAGATCAGTTCATCTACAAACTAATGCAGGAAATTCTGTGGGTTTTTTCTATGGCCTCTGCTTTTCCACATGTTTGCAAGTCATAAACACCAAGGTAACCTGGGGCCTGATTTCAATACTTTGGGGGTTGGTTCACAGACTTTTGTTGGGGGAGTGAGTTTGCTGTTTGTTTTTAAATTTATGTGTCTGATTGGTCTAGATGCTACAAAATGCAGAAAGTTTTCTGTGATGGGTAGGTTTAGGGCTAGGGTTATTGTGAGGGGAAATAATATACACTTTGTACATATAAAATCCATTATGCATATGGAAAGTCCCCGTAAACCACATATGCAAGTGTGCATGTTTGGTGACTAGGCCTACATTTCGTATAATCCCAATTTTAAACATAGCTATATTTAGTCTCTTTCATATCAGAATCTAGAGGAAAAAAAAAATCACAAGCGCACAGCAACCCAAGATAACATCAAACAATTTCAGAAGTCTATTTTAAGGGTTCATACAAGCCACATCTCACTGAGAACAACCAGCGCTGTGAAATTTAATTTAGTTGGAATGCTGTGTGATTTTTAGCTTTATTAATGAGTTTAACAACTGACAAGCGACCGCTAGGTATAAAAAGTCGAGGCCCAAAGCACTGCTCAGATTGGCATATAAACCCTAATAAACTCTAAATTATTTTGATGAATTCTAAATATGATTTATTTTCCAGGGCAGGGAGAGCTTCTGTCTGGGTCCTGGCAGTTATGGTGGAGATGGGTGCCTGGAGAGTAATTTCCAGCATATAAAACTTTACTGACTTCAGTGTGGGACATGAGAAGGTAATTGAAAGCAATATAAACAATCCATAAAGCTGAGTGGACATGCTTGACTTTGTACAAGTGGAGAAGCAAGGGGAAGGGTGGTGACTTTAATCACCGAGGGCAACGGCGGAGAGGCCGTCCAATCGGACAACGCTGATGTATTCATGGGTGGAGAATTGAGAAGGATGGATGCCCGAGAGGGTGATAGAGCGGTATGGGCCAGGTGGTTCATTGCTACCCAGCTGTGGTGGCACTCAGAGATGCCCTACTGAAGTCCTAGCTAAATCATTACAAAAAGATCTCTGCTCAGTGGGAAAAGTGACTTCCTGTTTCAGCTCAAGGCTGTGTGGGCTGCTTTGCTTCAAATCAGAGGGTCAGCTCTCACGGACATATGCGCCCACAGAGAACATTTGGATTGATTGATGTTACTAACACATCTTGCACTCGGATCCCAACATGCCTTTAAATCAGAGTAGATAATAGGTCTTCAACATAAAAAGCTTGAGAAACTTGGAAGGCACTGTGTGCCTCCCCAACTTCCCAAAGTATAAGCGGGCAGCTTTCAGCTTTCACTGAACTATCGATCTCTCCTAGTGAGGGTGCAAGCCAAGCAGTTGTGCTTGGCAGCGAAGCCCAATTATGAAAATGGAGCCAAGCTTGTTCTTTGTAATTTCTCTGTATATTTAAGAATACTCCAGGGCCACCATTTAAAACTGTTTGGAGATAAACAATGCATTTAAAAGTGTTTGGATGGAGAGAATGCTTACAGATTGCAAAACAACACAAACAAAGCAGAGCGAGAGAGAAAGAGAGAGAGTGAGAGAGACTCATTTCAGTAATCAGATCACAATTGCATTGCACTTGACCATTGTCATAGAAATGCTTTATGTGGTCTCAGAAGTGGTCAAAAGGGTATTTAAACATAGAACGTACATAAACGTGCAGACTAAGGATGCTCAGGTCAAAGACCACGAATATCTATATACGTCACATGATCAAAGAATCTAGACATACCCAAAAACTGCTTAACACAGTAGAACTAACAGCCATAAGATTAGGTACAATACTGATTAAGATCAGTACAACCAATCACAGTGTAGAAGACTTGAGTGATACTGATTTTTACTTAGCTGTAAGATATAAATGTACATGTATCTTTTTGTTCAGGTAGTCTCTCTTGGTTGTTGTGATCGGCGAGCTCCCGGCCGTGAATAAAACTTAATTCTTCCAAAGAGCATCTTGGGAGTCACGTCTGGTATATGCTGCGCAGTCAATAGCACTGCTAAAGATTCTACTCTCAAAGTACCATAGCAGGGACAGTGATAGTATTGGAAGACTATAGACCTGCACTCAGGATGAGCCTGTTAAACTTGGAGTTATTATTAATGATCCTGTGATGATTATTAATGATCTTAAACCTGAGAAGAGCGGTGAGGGTGTATAGATGTTAAAGACCTGGTGCTCACGTATGGTGTGAGGTAGTGATACTAGCTTCTTGAATGGAAGCTGTCACCATATTTCGGAGGGGAATTACCCCAAAATACTGTAGTATATTATATTGACAATGGGAGGTTGTCCGAATTGCCCGTGGTGGAGAAGTCAGATTAGTTTGTAATAAGTAGGATATATTCGTATTGAGAATTTCCACAACACCATATTAAAATACATGAGTAAATGTTATATACTTAAGATGTTTATGTATTTTTAACATTGCGGGAGCAGAGCATTAATAATAATAACAAAAAAATGACAGCAGGGCACTTAATAAGAGTAAAATAGCTCTTACCAAAGAAGTTCTTGTGAAGTCTGCATCAAAAATATATATAAATTAAAGCTGCAAGCAGCAATGGAAGGGCCTTCGCACCCTGTAGCTTTTGGAAAACAGAGAATGGTGGGCATTTAGGCATTTAAATATAGGTGGATGTGGACAATATGCATTTAGGTATTTAAATGTAGGACTATGTAAGTCATTTGTATTTGCCACACTTCCTGCTACCAGCTGGTGGCGCTATGACTATAACTACATTTTGCATGTTTAGTACTCAAATTTAAAATTTGTAGGTGGTGCTACCGAGCCATTTTGCCACACCTAATTTTGAAAGCCCTATCAGATGTAAATTTTCACCACTTCTGATGGATGCAAAGTTTCATGAGTTTTTGAGCATGTTAAGGCCTTAAAAAATGTGACTTATTTCAGAGAAGAAGAAGAATAGAGTGAGCAATTACATACATAGTCCTTACATAATTGGTGCCCGGGCCAGAATCAATAAATATACATACATAAATATCTAAAACTAATTGTATTTATTTATACAGAGAATGCTCTTTTATTCCTACCAATACTGTTGTTGGTTCTAGACTTTTTCTTTAAATTCTTCTCACACAGTGGAAAAAATAGAAGAGGCATATCTTACGATCCTCTCACCCCACGTAATGAACAATATCCCATGAAATATTCTGCTGGAAAATGCTTGGAATCTCTAGTTTTATTATGCACTAATGTTACTTTTCTGGAGTATTTTCAATTTAAAATATAATTTGCTAACCTAATCTTCACTTCTAATTCATATCTGCATCCTTTACTGAGGGAAGGTTTTAGAGAAACACCACAGACTAGATACTGCTGACATTTGTCAAAATACTCAAAGTACTTTGAATTAACCATTCATATTTTTAAAATGAAACTGGTTTATGTCACATTGGAAATGCATCGGAATGCAAGGTGTAAATGTAATCTATCCAAAAATATCCAGACACGAAATGCATGGAGTAAAGGGGGCTAGAGATAGCCTTCTGATAGACTGCGTTTCAGACCCAGGCAAGTGAAAGCTCTTGGATGAGGATTTGAAGAGTAGGCATGCTGGAGCGAAAAGAGAAAGATATCTTGCAGGTTTTTTCCTTTTTTTTTTTTTGGGTAAACTGTGGCAGTTGCAGGTTTTGGATAGCTCCTCTTTTCTACCTGAGTGTGAAAAACGAGCAAAGCTTGAGACTGAGACGGTGCCAATCAACTGCTGACTGTCTCTCAACAGCTCTGTCTGGATGAGCTGCAAAGAGGCCTGTGTGAGTGTGTGTTTGTGTGTTGCCAGTGTGAAGAAAGGCAATTACTGATCTCCTCACCTGCAGTAGACATAGGAGGCTCATGCTATTCACACACTGTTCCAGCTTTTCTAGGAAAGCACAAACTCTCTTAGCATTGCTACAATGTTCCATATTCAAGAGCTAACATTCATGGTTATTATTAAATGTATTGCTATAATGGCTTCATTTTTTGTGAGCATAATCAGACAGACCAGATAAAGGTCACTTAATCTATATAAAGATTACTGCGATCTTACATTCACATACTACACATATAACCTTAATTGATTTGTATATCATTTGAATTGCAATATATATATATATATATATATATATTCTCAGAAATTTATTTTAATATCAAACCTGTCACATTTTTGGCCCAATATTTGCCTGTCAAACAACAGAATCAAGGTGTGCAACAGATGAACAGATATAAAATGATCAAATATTGTCTCAGAAGGGTTAAGGAAAAGGGTACATATTTATGATGAAATCGCTTCCAATTTATTTCTCCAAGATCCACCCACTTAGAGATGGTGTCGCTTGAGAGACTGACTGATTATTTTCAAATGTTACCAATGCGCCACCCCCCAATCAACAGCATAGTAAACATCAGCTGAATATTTATTTATCTCCATCGACAAATAACATGATGAGATTTTATCCATCTTCATAGCTAATGGGTGATGTCCTCTCTCAATCTTTGCATGTTTGCGCAGCAGGGCTTCTTTGAGTTTGGAGCAAAAGGCATCGCTGATATCCCTAATGTATTGATAATTTCAAAACTCTCACGGCCAATTTGAGTCCGTCACTCCTCTGTGTCTCCTTTGTTCATGCCTTTTGATCTACAGCGGCACGCTCGGTCACGCTAGACACCGTGCCTTTTCTTGATTAATGGACACGGACAATGATTTGCACCAGGGGAGCAGGTTACTTTATTTCCTCAATGCTTTCTGGAGAGCTAATTCATAACATAGCTGCATGGCTCCCCAATGAGTTAGCAGTTTTGATTTAAAATCTACATCAGGACTTCAATCAAAAGGGTTTAGGGAGAAGACAAGTTTCTTGTTGCATGAGAAAGAAAGGTCTCTATATTTCACCTTCACTTACTTCCAGTACAATACAAATAAAGTGTTGGTATATTGACATTCATTAACCATAACTGGATTGTTATATTATGCGAACAATGCTTTTGTGCCTTTTCCTGGTAATATAATTTCTTTTAAAATGGTACACGCTTTTAGCATGTAAGAGTAAGTTTCTAAGAAACACAGTATTTTAAATCAGAACAGATTGTCCAGATTGTGTTCGGAAATTGCTAATGTTACACGTCAACGGATGTACTTTACATTCACACGTTGTCCATTAGGAGGTGGTGTGAACAAGGGGGTGGGTGTGAAAAAATGAAAGGGCAGGGAGCGAGTGAAAGAGAAAGAACGACTGAAAGCACAGAATTATATGTTGGACAGTTACCATGGATCTAAATGTTCTTAAAAGCAGTTTTTTTGTTTTGTTTTGTTTTTGGAATACTATCAAAACATAATTACATTAATTAGGAAGTTCTGACATTCATTTTTGAACTGGCTTTTTTTAGCTCTGTTCCAGCATCCTGACCATCAAAAGTGACCGATTTGGAATCCTCTACACAGGCACTCCATGCAAAAAGTGTTCTGCACTGGAGAATCGACTCACAGTTTATATCAATAGAGTTTGACGTTAACATGTTGCTAAGCTAACTGCAGTGCTCTAATAAGCATACGAATACAGCACACAGAGAGATATTAAAGTAAAGCAATCAATTTTAAATTACACTGAAGTACATTAATTGACTTCTTTTTTTTTTCTTCACTGATGAGTCAATGTCATTCTTGGACCGCCTTGTCTATGAAGGATATATGCAATGATAAGGCTAAGATTTTTCCTAAAAGTATCACTACATAAATAAGACTCCTGCCACTTGGAACAGCATTCATCTCAGAAGTGTGCATTTGATTCCTTAAAAGAAACTGTCTTAATAGGCAGCACACTAGGATTCAAAGATCTCATAAGAGCTAACATAGCAATACATCAACACTGTTTCATCAAATTAGTCCATTAAGTGGACATCAAGTTAAGGCTCCCCAACTAAATATTTGAAAGGTGCTTTTCTTTTACAATGTAATAACAACATTGATTGTGGATGCAATTAAATTTCATTGTGCTTTTAATTGCAGTTAGTTCACTAGTAAGAACACTGAGTCAGGATTTAAAAATCCCATCTCTGACACATTCTTCTCCTGCATATCAGTACGATTTTCCATTACCGAGTTGAACATTTTGGTTTGTGTAGTGCCTGCCATCTTTCTTTTCTTCATATTATAGAGTATGTCTCCCTCCTTTATTGATTTCATCCTGTAGATGAAATGTGCGGTTGCTGATTGCACATAATTTATATACAGTCTCAGAACTCGTAAAACTCCAGATGACTGTAAAATAATAAGCTGATTCGCAATATGTGTAGCTTTTTGTACAGATGGTGAGACTAATAAATTCTTTGAGGAGAGATTTTGATTTATAATACACAAACACACGCACACACGCACACACACACACGCACACACACACACACACACACACACACACACACACACACACACATGCACACAAACAGGTTTGTTTTGCTATCAAAGTGATGACATTCCATAGGCGTAATGGTTTTTATACTGTCCCCTTACACGACCACTAACCCCAAACCACCCATCACAGAAATCATTCTGTATTTTTACATTTGTAATAAAACATTGTTTAGTATGTTTTTAAAGCTATTTGAAATACACACACATGTTATGTTTTCATTTTTTGGGGGGACATTCTATAGGCGTAATGGTTTTTATACTGTACAAACTGTATATTCTATTCCCATACACTACCCCCACCCCTACCCCTAAACCTACCCATCACAGAAAATGCTCTGCTATTTTAGATTTTCAAAAAAGATAATTCTGTATGATTTATAAGATTCTTTCCTCATGGGGACAAAAAAACAAAATGTCTCCACAAGATCAAAATTTACTAGTATTACTATACCTCTGGGGACATTTGGTCCCCATAACGTAGGGAATACCCGCACACACACACACACACACACACACTAGTTACACTAGTCTTTCTTTGTTCAGATTTATACTTGTTCTTGCTTCAAGTCCAATGTTCAGGTAAGAGTCCAATATAAGAGCTGTAGATTATGTAGTATAAATACAACATGCTCTACCGTTACTTCTAATTACCCACAAAAAAAAAAAAAAAAAAAAAACTTCCTTCTTTCTTTTATATAGAAAACAATGTCCATTCCTTCATACTTTTAATGGAATTTCAAATTGCCAAGCTAGACGAATCTTGGTAAGATATTTTTACTGTATGTAGCTTAAAGTGACAGAAATTGTAATGCATTCACCCATCAGTAAATGGATGGGTTTTTTGGCCTACAGCTGCTTCACCACTAGAGAATGGAATTTCAGAGATCATTTCAAACATCTCCTGTCAAAGATATCCAGTAAAAAAAAACACACACACACACCATTTCAGCTTTAAGGATTTTCTTCTTGTCTAGTGTGCGGAATGCAAATGCAAATCTATTTGTAAATGCTGTCCTGTGTATAACATGAATTACTTTTCATCACTCCTTCATTAAAATGGACTCTGTGACTCATTTGTCATTTAGACAACCGACATCTAAGATTCTCACTGAAATTATTACAAAACATATTTAACCTCTCACCCTATTTAGCAAGCGACAGTCTGTGACTGTCTGTTCTTGTCAGCACTTTTAGACATTTTATGATAAGAATGTGAATACAATCCTTCCATTTTGCAATATCTCCATTTAATATTCACAATGTCATTTGTACTGCATCAGCAAGTGGTGTGGAAATGGCCCATAAATATGTCCTGTGACCATAAGTAGTGCTTTCCGTGTATTCTAATAGACAGAGCTCTTAAAAGAAAAAAGAAACTGGAATTAAAGTTGTTTATGCTTACATTTAGCTATGTTTTATTCATCATGATTCATTAATGCTTTGATTTAGCTTTTCCCCCTTTTTAGTGGGCAGGAAACATGAGAATGCCATTATGGCGAAGAACATAATTGATCTTGTTTCAGGAGAACCACGAGCCTTTGAACTCTAATAGTCCATGATTCTGGTGTCTCTTAGCAAGACACATTCTCCATCTTTTTGATGTCTCTCTCAGACACGAGCACACACGCAAATGTGTGTATGCATTTAAGATGGCATCTCCATAAAGCTTCCTAGGTTTTTTTTTTTTCTTTTTCCTTTTGTGAAAGGGAAAGGGAGCTGCAGAAAATGAAGAAAGCCAGCTGCTTCTCTCAGCTCCAAAGGAAAGAGATGCTGAAGCAACTGTGCAGGGAGTGGCATAACTAAACAAATGAAGTGATTAGGACACCAGCAGAGGACAGAGGACACAAAGCCTATTGCTTGAATCACACTAAAATAAACAGAGGAAAAACACACTTTCATATACCAATAGTGAGTGACAAGGAGCAAGAGGTGAAAAAAGTGACAATCCGAGGTAGAGGGGCAGAGAGGGCAGAGGTAGAGTCTCCCGTATGATGAAATGCAACGAACGGAAGTAAAGCTCCATTTCCTCACGGGCTGCATTCTCTAAAGGTTAACACACTCTGAGACTCATGGTGGATACAAGGTGGGAACCATCACTCTTCCATCCAACCCTCAGCTCCGCTGTGCCTCTCTCCACATCAAGTGAGGACCTCTACATGATTGGGAAGTGTTCAAGAAAAAAATCAAACATGCCGAACATGTTTTTGGTTAGAAAAAAAGAATCATGACTCATTTTTTAAAGTCTAGCCGCACTGGTAACAGCCTGGCAGCTATATATATATATATATATATATATATATATATATATATATATATATATTTGATCTATTTAAATAGGAAAAGAAAGAAACCAATGAAATTATTCATCAATATTATATTACAGTAACATATTCAAATTCAGAAAAATGTTTTTGAAAGAGTCACTTATGCTCACCAAGGCTGCATTTATTTAATTGCAAATACAGTAAAAACACTTACATTAACCTAAACCTTGAAAGGCAGTATGCATAGTGTACACACAGACAAGTGGTCTGTCTTGTGTGTTTAGATAGATTTGAACATCATAAGCCTGAAAAATATCCATTCTTGGATAGAATTTGTTGAGTCCATACATGTCAGAAGTGGAAAAGAATGCAACTACAAACTTCGCCAACAGTAACCGTGCGCAGACTGTCTACGACGCTAGAATAAAAAACGGCAGTCTGGGTAATTGGCAGCATGCAGCAATGCGCATCGTATTAGGATTATTCTCCATGGAAACATTTTTTGGAAAGTTCTTTGCCTTCTGACCACTTACAACTTTATTTCTTTGCTTTTTCATTTTGCTGCATTCATTTCTGCTTCATTTTATCAGCGGTGCAACAGCTAGTGCAGAGTACGTGAGAAAGAAATGCATAAGAATAAAATAAGAATAAGAATAAAAAAGATAAAGAAACCGCAGAAAGAGGATGCAAACTGCCAGAAGAAACCATCAAGAGACTCTGAGCCATATGCCTCCCAGCAGAATACTCTGGAAAACAGTAGGAATGCCTTTTCTCTGCCATTCCCCCACCTATCCTCCATCATTAGTTTAATAACCATTCGATAAGCAGCACAGACTCATGCCGGTCTCTTTCCCTCCCTGATGGTCATAGACCTCAGAACCTAGCTGTGTTATGCCACTCTTCAGCCACTACTGAAACAATGGGGCTTGATGAGCCTGCCGCCACCATTGAGGGTTTCACATTGATCTTGTCCCATTAATATAAGCCGCTTAGGCTGCCCCACAGAGACGCTGTATAAGAGTTCCAGGCCATGTTTCTGAACTGTTTCAACATTGCACACACAGACACAATAAGCCCTACACTCACCATCCCGCTGGTTATCAAAAAAGCATGTGAATATTAGAAGCACTCTGAAATGAAAGCCCCATTCCCACTGATGGAAGATGCGAGATGATTGCATGACAAGACGTGTATACCTGCACGCACACATGCATCCTCTTGCAGATTCTTTTATACAAATTGACTAACAAAAGAAAAAAAAAGATTTTTTTTTTTTTTTCATAAAGGATCCAACAATAAAAGTACTGCAATGCCAAATGTAACAAATGTAGTACAAAAGTAGAGGAAATACAAAAGCACAAAACTGTTTTGTAGTACAAAACTGCAGGAAGAAGGAATAGTATATGGATCACAACATTTTACAGATTTTGTATCACAGAATTTATTGGTCTTTGTCTACATGAAATTACAAAGGAATTTGAAATCCAGATCATCCAATTCTTTGAAAAAATCCAATTAAAAAGAATGATTTACTCAAGATGCGAGTGAATTTCCAGGAGACGTGTGTTTCTTTAACGTTCCACCTGGAAACAAAGCCATTGTGATGCCAAACCCCCTCATGGAAGAGGAATGCCATTGTGTTTACATAGTAAGTGCTCATGAAAGAGTTGTGTCTTCAGCCTGAAGTTTGTAATGGTCCTAGCAAATCAGATTGAGGTTTAAAAGTCATCCTACCATGGCGGAACAGAGAGAGTGAAGGTTGTTGTAAGTGGGCTGGAATTACCTATATTAGTAGCATCTCTCACACACTTACAAAAATGTCAATTTCCTAGTAGCTGTTGCAATGGGTTACTGAGGTCACATGCACGTTATCTACAAGCTCTCTTCTGGAGATACTCTTTAGGATGTATGGGCGAGTCTGCTCTAAAAGGCCAGTGGCTGGTTACGTAAACAACACTTATCAAAAGGGCATCCAGGTTAAATGCCGCCCTGCTGCTGACTCCCATGATCCGTTTTGAAGGTGAGAAATGCCAAGTTTAACTGTAATGTTGCTTTATTCCCATAGTATCTTGCTAACAAGCGACAGAGTGACAGTTTAGCACATGATCGGCCGTGCTCAAAAGCTTTCACTTAATATTGTGTCATGTCAACCTGACACTGTCTGTATGTGAGACAGCGATTTTGATTCTGAATATATGAATGCTTGGGAAGGAGGGTGCGTGGATGTGAGTGCTTATGTTTGTGTGATAAAGACAAAGGTGTCCTTGAGGGCTGATACTCAAGGATGAAACCAGAACAAACCCTGCAATTGGTGTAGTTTGGAGAGCAGAGGGGTCTTAATGTATGATGTTTCCTCAAAAGTCAAACAATAAGGGGCACAACAATGCTACCTAGCAACAGACTGAAGAGTGAATTCTCTTCCAAAAAGGGAAAAGCGCGTGTGTGTTTGTGTTACGAATATGAAAGACAAGCAAGAGGAAGAAAATGTATTGGTCTGACACCTAGCCTGCAGTAAAGGTGTTACATCTTCAACACCTCACTGTAGATAAAACCCTATATTCGACATTTTTAGTTTGCTTAACCTCTCTGCCAAGCAGAATTGCGACTATCTATTTGTTGAAATGCCCATGGCGTTCTTTCTATCAAGCATCCCCCCAAATAATAAAATAAGAAGAAGAAATGAGCACCAAATCAGCATGTTAGAATGATTTCTGAAGGATCATGTGACACTGAAGACTGGAGTAATGATGCTGAAAATTCAGCTTTGCCATCACAGGAATAAATTACATTCTAAAATATATTTAAATAGAAAATAGTTCTATTAATGGATAATATTTCACAATGTAACTGATTTTATAGGATTTTTGTTTAAATAAATGTAGCCTTGGTGAGAATAAGAGAGCATCTTTAAAAAACCTTAAAAAAAAGTTCTGTCAAACGATTAATCCCAATTAATCACAGCCAGAGTCTACATGTATACATGTATATTTTTATTGTCATCATAAATATACACAGTACAAACACATATTATGTAAACACAATTTTTATTTTATATGCGATTAATCGCAATTAATCATTTGACACCACTAAAAAAAAGGTAATGTTTCCAAACTTTTGACAGGTATATATAATTATAAATATATGTAATATAGGTGTAACATCGGTGTAATATAGGTGTAATATTAATATATATATATATATATATATATATATATATATATATATATATATGGATGTTAGTCTCAAACACACACACACACACACACACACACACACACACACACACAGAGAAAGTATGCACACATTTCTGCTCCTATTAGCATGTACATGAGCTGTAATGGAGGAGTTAAGTAAAGGATAATTTTTTAAATATGTGGCTCTAAGCTAAGCAGCTCAGCGGCATTTTCCGCACTACCAAGCACAACACAAACACATGGCCAAACCAAACCCTGATTGCCCAAGTGCATGGTCTTAACCCTCAGAGCAACGGGGAGCTCTATCACAGAATGCATCTTTACATCCCTCTGTGTGAGATCGGCCTGCGCTACAGCTACTCCTTACAGAAATAAACCAGTGTATCTGGGTGCGCATTGCATTACGCACACTGATTGCAGCCTGCTATGATAACCCAGGACACTGACTGAAGATTTATATGAAAAGAGTACGGCCTAAATAGACTAATAAACCACTGGACAGACACTCTGTGGATTGTGTGTACGTGAGAAACAGAGAAAAGTGCATTTTAGGGTGACAAAATGAGGTCCTCCATCACCTTTTCCCAATGACAGTCGGCCCACATACAATACACAGCAGACGCAGACACAGTCCATCTCTCTTCTCTATGCATTTAATATCTCTGCATTCAGCAGAAAAAAGCCCAAGCCTCTTTAGAGAGCACTCAACTCTTATTCAAACTATTCAAGCTCTAAAGTGCATTCATTGAATCGAACCTTAAAACCATTTTGTTTTGACATGAACAACCCAAACAAAAACATTCACATGCCAACAATGATTGTTCTGTTTTCAGCAACTTGGCCTGTTCAGCCATTATTATTGCTATTCCTAAACAGTGGAATAATATGCTGTTATTACAGTTGCTATTTAACATTGATAGCTAAAATATATACAGTGCTTCTCTGCATGGTGAAAAAAGAAGCTCTGTTCTTCCGGTTTTTGTGCCAATGTCTGACACCCATCATATAACGTACACTGTCACACCTCAAAGTTGAAGCTCTACTTTTGAAAACAATTTGGGCCAAACTTTTATTTTCGAACCTATATCTCATCTGTGGTACAAGTGTCAGGAACCTGCCCCTCTCTCACACTGACATTGTCAGTCAGCTGAATGCATTAGACATGCCTAGCACACCAGCCAGTGATAATACGCTGCTGTATTGAACAGGCCTTGTTTGAGAGGCGGCTTGAAATGATCTTCGGGCCGTGTGTGGCTCATGTAAAATGGTAGATTCGTCACGGCGGGCCAAGGCGGGCGAGTCGGATGGGATGGCACGACGTGACATGAAAGCATCAAAGGAAGACGGTGTGACAAAGACTGTTGTTTTTGATGAAGTAGGCTGAAAAATATCTTGTCAATCACTCCAACTGACAAAGAACTCGACCGAAGCAAAATAATGAGAGCAACGTTTCTCCCCTCAGATCTTCCAGGTGTAAGGAATCGTCTTTGAATATTTGCTTTTTTTACTTTATAACAGAGTATATACAGCATTTTTGTTTAAACAAATACACAGGATTGTGTATTTACATACAGAGTAATCCTCAAAACTGCATGAACTCACTGTGCAAATATTTGCAACGCCTTGTGGCAAATGTTTTCTGCATATTATTATGCGACTCTCTGGAATGCTTGACTCTGATTGGCCAATCACAGCACTGAGTTGTCCAAATTTCTGTATATTCATGTACATTAACTGCTGGATTGTCTCTCATAGCACTCTCTACTTGCATAATAAAACCATTTAAACTTGAATAAGTATTTTCATCACCTTTTATTTACTCATTTACAAATGGCCATAATCACAAAATAAACCACTTCAGGATAATACAAGACATCTTGATTCCCCTGACAGGGTTTCTTTTGACTATGAATGCTGTATCATGTTGTACTAAGCCACAAATAAATAGTATTTGCAGGTAAGCTGCTTATAATTAAACAATGCTGTTTTTCTACAGTAAATTAATGGGATGCAAGATGGATACTGTAAAACCAAGGGTCCATTTTCAGAGGAACCGTTACGCATCATCTATTGTATTTGTCGTATCTGCACAACATCACTGATGTAAGCAGATTTTACAGTAAAGATGCGCTCGGTGATATGATATGATGAAAGATTCAAAAGACCAGGTCACATTGAACAAACTATCAGATTTATTATAGCAATTTTCTGTATTGTTGTTTGAATTAAGGTGCGCAGGGACCTACATTTGCTGATGTCTGCATTAAGAAAGAGTGAGTCAGTGTGTTTGAGAGAGAGAGAGAGAGAGAGGCAAAGAATGGAGTAAAATGATAATGAAAAAGCAAAGTGGGACGGAATCAGTAAATTACCTCATGGGAAATGGTGATAATATTTTCTCTGTGGACTTGACCTCCTATAAATTACACTTTGCATTTAATAAGCCTTTATCATGAACTTGCTACCTTTTATGCATTTACCTAATTAATCAGAGATGGCAGTGCAATGGCTAACTTGCTTTACTCTGTATTTTACCGTGGTAAAAAAAAAAAAAAGAGATGATCTAGTTTTCTTTAATGAGAATTGATGGATATTTGCCCGCTTCGTAAATCCCTTTCTCTTTTGTTTCATCCCCCTCGTCCGCTATCCCTATGAACCCAACTGCAAATCAGACACTTCTATAAAAATGGCAAATGAGCCTGTGTGTTTGATTAATGGGCTTAATTTTCAGAGGATTTGACTCTGCTACGATAGTCCACTTCACCTCTAAAGCTTTCTGATGATTAGATTTAGACTGTGTCAAAAAGTCAAACAGCTTAGAGACAAGTGTCCCTGAACCCCTCCCTCTACTGCAGTCACCTCCCTGACGCACTCGCTAACCATTAACAACAACTTTATACAGCCTTGTTAAAGACTTTTGCCCTAGAAGATAAATGTAAAAAGTTATTTTTGTTAATGCACCAACCACTCCCTGATAGCACACCTACATTGTGGACCGTGTGACTTTATATACACTCGTCAACTGGTAGAGATAGCGTTTATATCAAGGTATATTTCCATGTATGTGTGTGCTTTATGAATACAGCATGCAATGTGTCACAAACAAGTCAAGACTATCTTGATCTAGATTTTGAGTTGAATTGAATTTAATTGATGTGTGATCACGGGTGTGTGTATAATGCATATTTTATGGCTTAGTATGTGGCTCATCTGATAGAGTTGAAACAATCAGTTTCATGATATTATTTTTTACTGTTTGTAGTGTGTTACATAAAATGCGGTTGTTTCGCCACTGATGCCAGACTTGCAGACAAATGTCCAAATTATGTCTAAATACATTCCAAATAAAAAGAGAAGAAGTTCCTTCATATAGCACTGAATTCATTGGCTCATCCAAAAATGAGTTAAATTAATATGCATTATGATTTCCACAAAAATATTAAGGAGCACAACTGTTGTGAACAAGAGGAAATTATTCTCAAGCACCAAATCAGCATATTAGAATAATTTCTCATTTCTAAAAGGATCATGTGACATTAAAAACTGGAATAATGGCTATCACAGAAATAAATTACATTTAAATTGATTAAAATGTATTTTAATAATTTACAATATTACTGTTTTTTACTATATTTTGATCAAATAAATGTATCCTTAGTGAGCCGAAGATACTTCTTTTATTAAAGAATAAAAATAAATAAATAAATAACCGACCCCAAACTTTTAATGGTAGTGTAACTATATCTTGACAAATGCCAGTACTGCAATACATGGTTTTGGTCTAATCGTCAACCCCTAATCTTGTGATGTTGTCTAATATATCACTCAATAAAATGCTTTCTTTTGGATGCCTTGAAGTTGCAATTTTACCAGCAGCGTTTTATCTTATCATTAGTATAAGTCTGCATTTACACAGAGGACCTGTTTTTGGAAGAGCACGAAAGAGAAAAAGAGCGCTTCACTGGCACATCTCAAAATGAATTCCACTCAGCATAAAAGCCAACATCACTTCAATCTGGTCCAAGAAACACAGCAGAATTTGGCAGCCTTGTAAAAGTTTAATCGAGTAATCCCATAACCCAGTGGGTCAGTCCTTGTTATCTCTGCACACAAAGATGGCCATTGCATTGTTGAGTAAATGTTGTCTCTAATACTCTTACACAGTGACTTCTGATGGAAATCCTGTTAATATTACATGTGAAGCAGGGCTTTGATGATGTAGGACAAGCTAAAACTAGGGCTTTCCCCAAGAGAAACCCAACGTTGCCTCAAGGGAGACTGCCTTCACTGTTTTTTTTTCTTTCCTCTGCGCTTTGGAGTCAGATGACATCGGTGCCAGGAAACGTTTTTGTTCTCTGCGTTGTATTTTTTTTTTTTTTTACACTAGTACAGCTTGTACATTTTTTAGAAAGAAACAAAGAAAGAATGAAAAAAAATGCAAAAAATGTATCTTTATGGGAACAAGAGCTTGTCACAAGGACAGTACCTGAAAAAGGACAACTTTGTACCTTATTTACCTGTAAAATGTGTATTTCCGTACCTTAGAGTAGTAATATGCACCCTTATGATGCTATTATGAACTTCTATATACTGTAAAAAATGATATTATCGATAAGTCTGGGCAACATATGTTTTTACATTAATTTAACTCATTAGACTAATTTAAGCAATGTCAACTTAATACGAGTTTTACTTTATATTAAGTTTATAGAAATACGAGTTTCAATTCGGTTTAATATACTGTTATTACAGTTGAAATGAACTGTAAATGACTTGTGAATGTACATTTTAAGGTTAGTGATGTGCTCTGTTGTAGTCCCTACCAGCTGTTTGTTGTAGTCCTCAATCAGAGAATTCTTTAAAAGAAAGTATCTCCTTTTGCACTGAACTTTGAGCGTCGTAAGCTGATGTTGTTTATGCTCAAATAGCAACATTACAGACTAACTAAAGTGAAAAATCAAACCACAATCAATCCCCCTTTAAGGTGGCCTTGTTACAGTGTAATTTAACAGTTAAGTATTGATTAATATTAATTAACATGTACTTACCATAGGGTTAGGATAAGGGGCAACACTTTATTTTACAGTGTCATTGTTGCATGTTGCTTGCAGTTACAATAGTAATGACTATAAATGATGAATAATTACATGCAACTAACCCTAAACCAACCCAAACCCTAATCCTAACCTTATAGTAAATAGATGTAGTTACTTAATATTACAAAGACACCTTAACATAAAGTGTAACCGGATGGGGTTAGTTGTTCTTAAATATGTATAATTTATTCTTATTATTGAAGTAAGTACATGCAACATGTAACCAAGACACTCTAAAATAAAGTGTTACCAGTAAAACACACTTTTCTCTAAGTGCGTATTCCTAAAAATAGTAATAGTCCTAAAAAGTAAACCCAGGGAATGATGACATATTCACACATTTTCCGTGAGATGACTCTCAAATATCGGAAACTCACTTCTGATTGCTATTTAAAGTCAGACCCTGAAGAACCATCTGTGGGCGGACATTTAGAATTCAACTCATGACCTTATGATAAGGTCTCATCAGCAGAAACAGACAGAAGTAAGGAACAAATAATTAATGAAATAAAAAGGACTGCTCCCATCATCAGATCACATATACATATACATATATATATATATATATATATATACCCAAGAATATGGATGCTTCAAAGTGTCTTTCCCCCAAGGGCCCGACTGGAGACGCAGATGTGTGCTAAGAAGCGCAGTGAGCTCAGCGCTGTTAGCCACGTGCCCTAATAATGGTAAATTGTCGTTTCATTAGCTATAATTACTAAAGAACGTTAAGAGCAACGGGGTAGACAAACTGTAACTAATTTTCAGAGCACACTGTAGGTAATTCTTCAGGAATATTTCTCTCCTGATGTCAGTGCACGAACAGCAGATAGAAAATTCTAAGAAAAATGATTTTCAACACCTCCTATTGAGGCACCTGAAAGCCTTTCCAAATGGCATGGTGACAAAAACTTTTTAATGTGTCCAAGATTTGGATGGTTACCGTGGAGAGGAAAATACAGAACAAATTGTGAGTGTTATGAGATTACTCTATTAACTGGCGATGAGGTGTCATAGCTGCTATCCTGCAGCGTCAGAAATACTATGGAAGGCGGCCAGCAGGAAACGGACCTGTGTGCATGTGTTACAAATAGTGATATTCTGTTTTGTTGTGAATTGTAAATGTAGTACCAACACATACCTACCAGTGTTGACGCCAGCATCCCAGTAATAATCGCTGCTCTTTGGTGAACCATAAACTTTCTGTTTGGTCGAGAGCAGTGCATTAATTCGTGCTCATGAAATGACTCTTAATCAATATCAGCCGCAGGAAATACCATGATCGCAAGCACCAGACGACATTCATTGTGGCAATCTATAAAACCAATCGTGTACACCAAGCTGTCAGCTTCGGAGGAGTCCCTCTAATATCAACATTTATGTTATATGAAGCAGAGTGTGTAATTTTTAATTAAACATACTTTTTAGATTGTTCCAAAAGTTTTCCAAAGGCAGAATAATCAATGCCATGTTATGACAACGTCCCATTTTGAAACATTCAGGCTCCATATGTATGAAATAATCCCTCTGCTGGTAATTGTAGCAGCTGAGGGAAATTCGGCTATTGATTAACAATAAATAATTTGTCACCATCATTAGACTATATTGTACAATTAAGCAATTAAGAACAAGAGTACACAGGTTTACCGGCGAGTTGAAAATCAGACTGCGGCTTTCCCAAAGGCACTTGGGAAAGTGTATTTTATATTTTTAAATATAACTATAAGTGTTTTTAAGTGTAACTGTATTTTTAGGCACAATCCATGTTGTTAAAGCCAGCATCTTCTAAATGCATCTTGACTGTTTGATGAACAATCATTATTTTAATGTATTTATTAAGTAAGACAGAGATTGTAGGGTTTGTAAACAGATGCACCACTCCATTTAAAATAAAATTTGGCGATAATGAATGTCTCTTCACCACTGAACAAAGTGAAAAGAGCGTAGTCAGAGTAACAAGAGAAAGAGTAATGAGGTCTTGTCTTTTTTAGATAATAGAGTGAAGTGGTGAGGTGACGCAGGATATGGAGCAGTACAGATGTAAGGAGGTAGCAGGTGGAGAAGAGAGAGGCAGAGAAATGCGCACAGAGGATCCTGTAGGAGGAAATAGAGATAGCCTTTAATTTGAGACCAATTGCACAGGGGAGATGGAGCATCATGCAGCAGACACTTGAGAATCACCCATCTGCAAGGTAATAAATTCCATGCGTATTAGCATCCAGTTTCACCCACACTCTATATCTCTCACACAGGCACAGAGAATCGGGCCCCTAGGTACAAACAGTCTCTTTATGGCTATGGGAAAACAGTGTGAACGAAAAACTGATTGTCGGGCTTAAAGAGCGCACAGGTTCGGCTGTAGAAAGGTAAAGGCTCCTTTCATGCTTTCTTTATGCAGCTGCCAGACACACACTACAAAGCTTACTTTGATTAGCTAATGTCTCCAAAAGGATGCCTGTGCCTCAGAAAGATGTTGCTGGAATTTGCATACAGTGAAAGGCAGTGTTTGCATTATTGTGCTTAAAACCTAAGTTCCTGCTTATTTCAAATTTCAATGTATATATTTGCATTTAATTTCCTAAAAATGCAAAAATTTCATTTTAACATTTTTCTTTTCTTTTTAATGTTTTTAAATAAATTAATATAATAATTTAAATACTCCATAAACAAATACTTTTCATATATATATATATATATATGTGTGTGTGTGTGTGTGTGTATTCATGATTTAACGCTATATTCATCACAGTATTAACAGTATTGAAAAAAATCTCATTACTATATCATTTCAATATATTATTTACAATAATACACTAATTTAAATATTTTCTTAAGAAGCCATCATGCAAAAAAAAAAAAAAAAAAAATCAGATATGTGAAAGGGAAAAAAGGGAAGGCTGCACTTGAGCAAAACCATTACTAATATTTGAGACTGGGAAGAGAAGAAATATAAATCATATGTCACAATTATATAACAAATGAACATGCCCCCATATGCTGAACATATGGAAACAAGGTCTTGCACAAAAAAAAAATAAAAATAAATAAAAAACATAGAGGCTACTACGGTACAGTTCCAAGCAGTAAAGCACAGTGCAACAAATTCAAAAATTGCACTGTCAACCAAAGGGAAAATTTGTGGCACACCTTGATAAGGTTTTGTCAAGAAAAGCAAACATACACTTAACAGAGAACTACTAGTATTTGACAATCATCAAATAACAACTTCTCTCACAGACCCTGCACACAGAGTATATTAAACTATTCAAGCATGCATATATTTTACATGCTACACTGTAAGTTAGTCTCCATTCACACCCTGAAAAGCCCTTATCATCAGAAACAATCAGAACATATTGTCAAATTGCACACTTGGGTGGGCGCTGATGGACAAAATACCTTTCTTTAACTGAAAAAGGTTTGAAATCTCTGTAATACAGAACAGAAACTCCCCACTGTTCCCTCACACTGACATCTGCAGCATTAGATGTCCTCCTCTGTCCTCTTCTCGCCTGGCTGACCACCCGCAGGGGAATGGCCAGCTAAGCGGCATTTACAGTGTTTTCAATTGGATATGATAAGCTAATTCCACAAGCCGGCATTCTGATTCCCTCTAATGTTATTTTTCTTTCTTTTAAACATGGCTAGCCTGGCCCCGAGCAATAAAAGTTGAAATTGGACAGCTTTAGATAGTCCGATTGCCAGAGATATTCAATTACCGGAGATTAACCCGTGCAAACAAGTGCATCTGGCGCCATCTCTGATCTCACAAAAGTCTGTCTAAGGCAAGAGGCTACAGACAGAGTAACTGTCATATGGGGAGAGAGAAAAAATGGCTACAGCAACGTCCCTGTAGCTCAAAAAATTACTTACTAAGATCATTTGTTCCACAGCAGGTACTTTACTTATGTTAGTGATAAATGTTTCACCTTCGCTCAAACCAGTGGCACCATAAGGGAGTTTTGAAGCTGGGATGGACTGCTTGTGATGTCATGACACAACGACGCAATGAGTATTAACTCGATTATCCTTACTGAACTGTCTGCACATAAACTAATTAATATTCATAAGCTGTAGTGATGTAGAAATGGTGAAAACACATCCTTGGCAGATTTACTTTAGTTTTAATGTCTTGCAGATATACCACACTGACTGAAGGGAGCACAAAAATAATGATTTGGAGATTGTATCTGTAGCACTTTCTCTTTTCGGAGCTGTAAAAACATAATATCAATAACATATTATTACATTACAAACAAATATATGGTGCAACATTGCTGGAACGGTTGCACTGGCAATAACAGTTCTTTTCTACATGAAAGTTCAATCTCCTTCTAAATTCAAATAAAATGCACAAACTAACCATTCACATTTTATTTGAACACATAATCATTGTACCTTCCAGAATGCACAAACTATTAATCAAAATTTGTTTTGTCATCTTATCTATCTACAAAATGCAGAATATCATGAGAGCATGCTTTCATTTATTTCCAGCAATTATAAAATGTCTGAAAAACTTGAAAATTCATTACTGTGGATTTCTTATTAAGAAGATTTATTACAGGCGTCAGCATACCAAGAAAGATACATTTACAACTCAAATGGTCCATTGTTTGACAAATGTGGTTTTGCTGACCGGCTTTAGAATCATCAGAAATATCAGTCAGTCAGCATATGCATTGTTAATTTATCAGCTGAGGATTAGATGAGCACCATCAATCCTGGTATCGACACTTTAAACAGCATTGACCTGCTATAACGCTATGGCTCCAATTGATACCTGCTATAAAGTGGCTCATAAAATGGCTCCTTGTAACTCTAACCGCAAATTATCCAATGATCCAATCAGGAAATTGATTCGCTTCTGCCTGTCCATGTCTTAATCACCTTTAGACATACATTAACACAAGCAAAAATCAGTCATGACTGTTGCAGTTTGCTTAGTTAAAGCAATGTCGTCCATAGTCATCCTGAAATGTCAAGTTCAGCATTTGCAAATTGTAAACTTTTAACAAATATCGACAATACTAACCATGAAATTCAGTACATAAATATACTTTTCATAATGTCAAAAAAACTTTTGAAAGTTTATAGGGGACATTGGGCAGCCTTGCAGTACAGGTGTACAACACCATGATGTGGGTGTATGTGATGACAAATGGTCCATGCAGAGGGAGAAATCTAAAAGTAATGCCTCCCAGGGAAAAGGCGAGGGAGGGAGAGCTGATCTATCTGTCCGGAGCTCCTCCCAAACGTGGAGACGCCTCTGCGTTAGATTTCCTCAGAGGCTAATAACTCTGCTTGAAAAGGGATTACGCCAGTCCAAAGGTCTGGGTCACCACAAATAGACTTGTTCCAATAGCCATCTATCGTGTTCAGCACACCATTTAATGCAGCATGGCCCCCCTTCCTGTGGAATAATATTTACTGCCTGCAGCAGTGCGTTTGGAATCATGAAGGCCTGAAGGCCGATTCAATATTGGTTACATTCAAGTCGATATTTATTCTGCATAATCGTTAGAGAAGGCAACTTTCCACCCTTCATCTCATCAGGAAGGTCAGTGCTTTAAATTCCAGTCTATGCGACTTCATGAACTGGAGTGGCACTTAAAGTCACACTCTACAAGAGATACGGGTGCTGTTTGCCCTGAATATAAAGGAAGGGGAGCTGCTCCAGATTAGGGTGACCTGAAAAGACCTGAGCTATGTTGGTAAGGTGACTCGCCACACAGAAGACAACGGTCTTTTATTCCACGAAACAAAAATTCTCTAAATTAGGTTGATTTTAATATTTAGACATTTTCTGGGTTAATAGATGTATGAATTCCGGAAAGTTCAGTTGGGACTTTATTCAGGGTCCTTCAGCACTCAAGGGCAAGAAATCCAAACTACCCGAAGTTCATTTTCCTCCTCAAGGAGAAAAGCATAACACACTCCAAACCTACGCACACACACACCTACAGAAACTCAACAAAAATCGATAAACCTCAATAACTGACCCCATACAGTCTCAAGAAATGGCCACGCTTTCCTGTAAATAAAAAAAAGTGAATTTCCATTACCAGTTGTTGTTTTTTTTTCTGTCCATCGATGTTTTTCTACCTTAAGACACTACTAGTAAATTCTCTATTCCTTTCAGATAGAAATAATTTAAAACTGCTATGTTTAACATTAATCGAATTTCAATTAATTTGTTTTAATTAAATGAATACGTATTACATATGCAAAGGATTATCAAAGTCATTTAGGCACTAATTGGAACAAAGCACTTTTTACAAAACTCAATGTCTGAACAATCAAGACTCTAAGAAATTACACAGCACATTAGAATTTAAGCAGTGCTTTGTTAGTTCACACTGCATCTTGGCACTTACCAATAAATAACTACAGCCCATTTTAGATACAGCAGCAAGAGTTCTGTTCTAAAGCTCGGTTTATAATGAACATAAAAAGCAAGGAGTTCTCCACAGAGATATGGGGATCAAAACAAGACAATAGTAATGATGCATTCAGATAGTAATGAAAAATGCAAACACAAAATTAAAAATAAAAGATGACAAAGAAAACGCAAAGCGGGGCATAAAAGGAGTGATCCATAAAAGAAAATATTCAAATGAATGCAAACAAAAACTTTACAGAAGGATAAAATGTTATCATGGGAGGGAGTACAAACAGATTACAGATAAAACAAGGGATGTTGAGATGTCAAATTAACAAGGAAAAGCACAAATGTGTGTGGAGTCGTCCTCAGGGGACGACGTTGGGGAGTTTTGTTCCCAAGACCTGAGCACAGAGACCTTTTGAAGCCCAGGCTGAAAGCTCTTTCTCTAGGATAGGATCCCTAGTGAGCCAGCGAGCTAAAAAAGTAGGTTACGGAGATTCAAGCGCATACAGATGCAGGTCAGGACTGCTCAGCAGGTATTCCTTTTCTTTATTATGAAGACAAGAGACTTGTCATTAGGCACAACACAAAAAGCTCACACCCACAACTTATGGAACACTTGCAGAACACCTGGAGCTTAATTTGGTAAATGATCAATTTGGCTACAATCCTCCCAATAGACAACATTGTATTGGTCAAAAGAAAGAGCTTTGAAAACTGCATTTGCTGAAGAACATGATTTTCTTTACACACAAAGAAAGATAAGCAGAACAAGAAAACAAGGTTGTTGTGAAAACTTTGGAGAAAGGGTTCAAGGATATAGAACATAATTCTGATGTTCAAGGGTGTGTTGACGGCCGAGTGCCATAATGATGGAGCAAAGTAGCTCCTTTATTTGAATTGTGATGGACCATGACATCCTTGTGATATCCGCCTCCCCATCAGCCTTTCTTACCTCTATAAAGTGGAAATGTATTGTTCATTTTGGCTTGAATGGGACTCTCTATAACCTGTGTTTCAGTGAACAAAAGCATGTGAATGTTTTGATCAGCACAGTCAAGGCATGATGGAGGGACTGTTAGTAAGCGCAAGATAAATATGGGAAGGACATCAATTAAAGAATGTGTAAAAGACAGATTGCAGTAGTGCGTACAGTGATTTGATGATGCATGAATCCTCTGGTGATGTGGGGCAGGCGAAGAGCTGACTTTTATTACAATCCACTGTCGGTCAGATGTTCAAAAGTTTGTCTTGAGACTCACTTTGCGTTTCTTTCTTATAACGGTGACAGTAATCATATAATGGTGACATTTTCAATTATCTCTGGAGATTCCGAGATAATAATATCATCTTTGGATATTATCGCTTGCAAAATATGGGGTGAAAACCAGGTATTCTTTGCTTAGCTCTCCAGTGCTTAGTGTTAATCATCCCTCATCAGTCAGAGAGATGATTTTTGTTCCTCGTGCTGTGATGTCACAGGTGGTGAGCCGGAGAGGGAGCGGAAAATGAGACAGCGAAGCCCCAGTCCCCTCGTTTTATTAACACAAGTCCATTCTCTAATGCAATCTCTGCTAATTAAGGTCACCATACCCACATCATAAATATTTCTCTACACCCACACACAAGGTCTGTTAGCTGCGGCAGCATTGCCTTGGGCTTGGAAACTATCTCTTTCTTTCTCTCATTCTCTTTCATTCTACTTCTATTTCAAGGCCAAGAGAAGAATACATCTGGTAATTAGCAGGCACACATGCGAGGAAACTATTTCCATTGCTCACACGTTGACCACTAAATGACAATGTTTCCTTCCTGAACACAGACACCTATGTGATACAAATATCATGTACTCTAACATACCAACTGTTCAGTGATAATGTGCCACAGTCACATACGAGTATTGATCGTGACCTGTGACCTTTAGGGCTTTGAGACTAATGCTATAACTAAAGCTGTGCTAGTGAATGGCAGCATTGACATTTAACCTGTTTTCCATCGAAAGGGTAAATTCACACATTATATTTGCAGATTTTGTTTTAGAATGATTTTAAGTAAAAGGGTCACTCTGTGAAAGCTGTGAAGCCACGGCACAGTTCTGAAAACGAAAAAACGAACCAAAAAGACATGGTGAATTGACTGAGGTTGCGATCTTTTATGAATCTTTCTCTTTTCTACTTCAACAATACATGAGAGCTTTTAAAATTAAACATCAAATCAGAGTTTACAAATTTACTTTTTCAATGCATATTCTATGTCTTATTGCGCACAATTAATACCAAAAAAGTTATCTTTGTCATTTGTTGTTGTCTGTAGTATCTTTTATCAAAAGGATGTTTTGTAAATCTGTACAAGTATATATATAAGTAGTAAAACAGGATGCAAACAGTGTTTCATGTTAACCTCAAGAAACAAAACTGATACAAACCGCAATGTTAAAAGCACCAAACAACCCTAAGAATGGCCTACAAATAGCTTAAATGGACAGTTCACTCAAAAGCCACTTATTATTTACTCACCCTCATGTTGTTCCAAATCTGTATGCATTTCTTTCTTTTGTGGATCACAAAAGTCATTTTGAATTTTTGTCCATACAACGAAATTCAACATCCAAAACAAAATTAGAGGCCATTATTTTTCAATTTCAAAATGTATTCTTTTGTACACTACAGAAAGAAAGGCATACAAGTTTGGAAAAACATGATGGTTGAACGATCTCTTTAAGATCTGTCTGCACATTAAGCTGGGATAGGAGAACAGATTTAAAAAAAATAAAATTGCTTTACTTTCAAAGCCAAACACATTTTTATTAACCTTTGCTAAGGCTGGCTGGCAAAACAATAGTGTAACCCAAGCAGACATGACCCGCTAAAGGGTGGACGATTTTAAAAGACCCCTGAAGTGAAAATCAAGTTTACATGTTTATTTGTCTATTTGATGTTTTTAATATGCCTTAATACAAACTATGCTCAACACCACAAGTCAACACCACTGCTGAGGATTTTCTCCTTAAAACTGCAGAGAACCAAAGACAGTCGCAAATCTCTGGTGTTTCTTACATCTCAAACTACCTTGGAGCCAATCCAGTTAATATACGGGTGGGCTTTAGCATATCATTTACTATGCTCTAATGCAGGGGAGAAAAGTCAGGTTATTCCAGAATATTTTTCTGTTGATATGAAAAATGGAGTACATTTAGAAATTACCGGGTAAATTACGTATATGATGTATATTACAATGTTATGGTGAAATATATGCCTCTCTCCACTGATGTTCGAAGTTGTTCGAAGCATTTCTAAGGACACGCTGATTTTTAGAAAGCAGACTGAGATGGTGAACGGGAACATGGTTTGTGTGACATCAGCAACATATTATTAGCCGTTTGATATTGTAGTCAAGTAAAAGCTAATCATATTAATTACCGTTATGTGTCCGACACTGTAGAGAGCGATACATAAAATGCATTATCGTTCTGATATCGTTCGACTTATAGACAAGCCTGTTATTTATATTCACACTTCCACTTCTTCTGAATCAGTTTCTGGTTCAAATATATGTGGCTGAATTTAACCAGTATTTCCACTTGCCATTGTGCAGCGTTTACTACAATAATGTTGAGCGAGTGGATCTCTGAGCTGCTGTGGATGGAGGCGGGAATAATTTGCACATTCATGGCTCCGAGTATCCAAAATGAAGCAGAGTTTTGTACTCTCACATGTGTGATGCTTAATAAAGTTGAGAAAAGTTCAGATGGCTTGTATTGTATTCTTATTCGTAAGTGTTTAGGTGAACCCTTCATGATTGCTCGGTCGCAGTGTTTTATTTAGTGTTGGTTACTAGGCTACCAATAGCACAGTCATCCGCTCAAACAATGATGGAAACACACTTAATTCACATTCTTTTTTTCCTCCTACGAACTTTGAAAAAATTCCCTTCACGTTTGGATGGAAACCTAGCGATTGAGGCACAGTGCATGATACAACATAGACACTGTTTTCCTCATTGACAATCGACATGCTGTATGTGTATGTGTGTTTTTGTGTGCCAATTCATGTGTGTGCATGGGGCAGAGAAAGACAGAAAAAAGAGCAAGACAATAAAAATGTGTCAACAGGTTCACATTAATAACCCCCATCTCAGCTGTGCTGCAAATAATGTAATAACATTTTAAATTGGCAGTTCTTTTATAGTGCAATGCGTTACAGGAATGAAGAACAAAAGACACAAGAATCAGACGGTAGTGCAGTCATTTGTAGACTACAAAGTGAATATGAGAAAGTATTATTTGAAATCTATTGGAATCATTAACATTAACCATTAAGTGAATGTCAGAATGGCTCTCAAAAGAGATCGGGGCTTCATCATACTAGCATTTACTAGCTTGCTTATCTTAGAAGATGACATAATTGTAACATTTCCAGAGATTATTGCTATCCGAATAAAATATATTCCATATTCATATTCCCATTTTTGTTGCTAGAGAGAGAGAGAGAGAGAGAGAGAGAGAGAGAGAGAGAGAGAGAGAGAGAGAGAGAGAGATTTTTATTTATTCTTTTTTTTTTCTACAACAGTACAGACATTGCATCAGGGTACAGCTGTGACACGTGACTTCTATTTCATCAGCCTCCTTGACCCCGACAAGAAACAGTGACTATTGATCGGCTGGAGAAACAGACATGAGCCACTCGGCTGTTCTTTATTCTGAGATCATACCAGCGACGGGACATTTTATTTGATAAAGTCAGGGAACTACACTCCCTTCAGTTTGACAATGTGTGTGTGTGTGTGTGTGTGTGTGTGTGTTCCTAACCAATGCTTTGGGGACAAATTTGCAGAAAATGTCCCCTGAATGTAGTTAAATCTGACAAAGTTCATCTTGGAGATATTTATATTTATATATATTATATATATATTATATATATATATATATATATATATATATATATATATATATATATATATATATATATATATATATATATATACATGCATACATACACACACACATGCATATATACACACACACATGCATATATACACACAAACTACCATTTAAAGTTTTGGGTCTTTTTTTTTCTTTTCTTTAATTAAATTGATGGTAAAGACTTTTATATTGTCAACCAACCGCATATAATCCCATCTGAAAAATGATATATTTCTCAAAATTGCAGCAAAATGCATGTGAACTAAATTTGTCAGCCTTTAACATTAGTGCTCCAAGACCCTCAAGGCCCAACAAGTACCATACTACAACACACACACACACACACACATACGTGTCACAATCATAAATCTCCCAGAAAAGATTTGAATATAATTGCATGTGATAGAAAACACATTTTGAAGTCCAGTTCAAGTACATTAATAGCAAATACATTTTGAAATTTGATCTTAAAACTTCTCCCAACTCTCTAGAGGTTTTTTTTTTTTTTTTTCACATCTGACTTCTTACATTATTGATACTGTGCTCGAAATTGAGAGCTAAATGCAGTGTTCTAAAGACAAAAGTAGATTTCTCCTTAAACTCTCCTTTTGGAAAGAAAGCATCTAGATGCCACTCACAGGCTTTGACAGCAAACAAATTCACACCTTTTGTGAACAGTTCTTTTGGAGCTCTCGTTTGTGGAATAAAATTGTGGTGAATGGCCAGCAAGAATAATCTATGAAAGAGTAAACTGTTTAACCCCTTCTACTTAGCTAGGAAAACATGTGTGCACCCACACAAGCAATTATGTGAATGTCAATACTAGGGTGCACAAAAGTGAGTGTAAGAACACATCAGGATATATCAGCTTTACTCAGAAATGCTCAAATACTTTCGAAAAGTTCTGTTCAGTATACGTTATATGCCCTTTTGCATTTTTGACATATCAACCTTTAACACCACCCTTCAGATTGGTGTCTCTTTCCCATTCAGCCATTTTACCTCAGTCACCATATTGCTTTTCGATAATGGGAATGAACCCCATATTTGAAGTTGAGTCACGAGAGATATTAAAGAGGGGGGAAAAAAAATGTTAAAGCCATTCCCTGGTGTCATTCCCACTCTGTGATCCGAATCCATGTTATCAAACACAAATTTGTCATTACAGAATTGAGCTGCACTGCACCATATTCCGGCATTAAATTGCCTTGGCTTGGCAGATGACTTCCTAAAGGCCACCTCGTGCTCTGACTGATAGTGGCCTGCGGTGCCCCAGATAAGAATCATCCGCTCGGGCTGAATGAGATGAGGGAGTTGAGTGAGGGGGTGTTATATGTTACTCACCTCCACCAGCTTGTTGGCGTGTTCGCGGAAGACCTGTGCGTACTCCTTAACCTCTTTCTCATTACCGCTCTTGGCCGCCTCTATCAGCACCAGCAGAGGCACGTTGGTCTCCAGGAAAGAGTCAGATATGTGGTCCATAACAGCCTTCCTTAGCTAGAGAAAAGAGACAGACAGAGTTGGGATCAGCTGCTGTTCTACATAAACTGTCCGGTACTTGAACTCGTATTTTGAGCTTCTACTATTGGGAATTTAGAAGCGGTAAACTCCAGGTTTAACACATTTTCTAATGGAGAGCTTAAGTGCGTTCTTGTGTTAAAACTCAGCTAGATGGAGCACAACGGGGTTGAACAGAAGGCACATTTATAGGTGGCATTATGCACTTTTATGTAAACACTTGATCATTGAGATGCTTCAAGAGGGTCAGTAATACCTGGAAAAAGCTACCATTTACATCCATCTTAATTTAGTTTTCTCCTGGAAGTGTGTGATTTGAAATCTACCACTTTACTCATGGGTAAAATGTCTGATGGCACATTTCGAAGTCCTTCACTAGCATCTTTCTGGAGTGGTGATGCCTTAAAAAAAGAAGCCAACACATCTACTACTATGTTATAATTAAATATGAGTTATGTTGCTTCAAATATTTTAGCAATGTTTTGGCATAGCAAGAGAAGAATACGCTCAGTACAAAAAATAAACAACAGACAATGAAGGAATAGTAAACAACTTAAAGGTTAAATGCCTTTGCTTAGGGCCACAATGCTGAAATCACATGGCTTGCTAATTGCAGTGATCAAGCTAGTAACCTTTTGGTCACTAGCTCTGAGCATAAGCCAGTATCACATAAACCCAAAAACACACAGGCACACATTTTGCCTGAAGGCAAAAGAAAAGCTTAACATATCTCCTGAAACAGGATATGTAATAATCAACAAGATGTTCCTATAATCAGATAATATAATACATAATAAGCTATATAATCAGTATTAAAGTTGCCATGAAATAGACCAATATTGTTTTCTTCCCTATTGTGATGCATATCTAAGTGAAATGGCCTCTCAAAAAAGAAATAAAATGTTGGGTGGGACATGATTTTGTCATTAGGAATTGATTGGATCATTGGACCACTGTGGTTTGCTGTTGGTGTGATCTCATGTGAGTGACAGGTTGTCAGTAAACATTGGGGAAGAGAAGAGATGTCGTCACAAGAGGGAGGGGAAGTTATTTTGATTAAAGACTTTTTAAAGGCACGTTTATTAAAAATAAATAAATAATGATGTGCACAGACAAATAATTTATAATAAATACTGAAATATTCCATAACGAATAAGACAATTTTGAATTCATTGTGGCTTTAATAAACAGTTTTAGCTTAGCAGAAACACACATTGGCAACATTCACAGTTATATGCAGGAATGGCGAAACAAAACAAAACAAAACAAAAAACTTCGAGTGCTACTCTAATGGGTAGTAGGTAGATTCCCAGGACACATGTCCTCTGATGGGATGGGATGATGGGAAACTCTCCTAACAAGCAATAATTATCATTCAGTGAGGCACGCACATATCTTAACCAATTAAAAACCCTGTGCTAGGCCATGGTGGGCAGACAGTAATGATGAATTATGGCTAAAGGCGACGCATAATCCATCACTGGCAAGAAACTTGGCCAGTCAGGACTTGAGCTGCCCTTAAAGGGGACATGTCATAGAAAACAGCATTTTCCTTACTATTTCTCAGTCTAAATATCCTAATAAATCTGCAAAAATGAAATAATCATGGTTATGATCACATTTAGACATCAGCAACTTTTTAGTTGGGCTCATTTTCATATGCATATATTTTTTTGCCAATCATTGTAGAGATGCGCTATTCAAAAGCCATTAATTTGATTGCAAACAAAACCTTTAAGGAATGTGTTAGGCACTTCATAGAACCTTTTAGGGGTTCCCATGCGATCATTTTATGGATTTAGTTTTTAATTAATTTTATGGATTTAATTTGTATGAATTAAACAGCTCGTAAATATGCTTTATCACTAGAAGAAAATAACCCATTAAAACATAGAAGTACTATGCAATCATTAAAGACATTTCTCTTTATATAAACGCATTTTTGCATAAAGGTTTTTTTTTTTAATTGCGTTTTTTTTTTTTTTTTTTTTTTTAAGGACCCTAGGGTTCTATACCGAACCCCACTGTGATTTCTTTTTGGAAAACTATTTTAATTAAAGACTGAGTGCACATTTAGGAGGGGAAAAAAACAGCCATAGAGAAAATGTCCCAAAATTATTGGTAAAAGAAAATTATTATTTTGTTGCAAGAAACCTTGAATAATGCAATAACTGCCACGGCCCCTCTTGCTGGCATGTAAGGAAGTTTAAGGCCATGCTGGGATGTGGAACAGGACATGAAACCGGAGCCAAGCATGAGAACGTCATCTTTTCAATCAATGTGCAGCACTCAGTGGAGGAGTTCTTGGCCACCTGAGCATGAAATTCAGAAAACAGAGCACACTTCGTAGGTAATGATCCTTCTCCCTGTGTGGCGATGATTTAATTGAAATGTTTTAATGAACCTTGGCGCTCTGTCTCTAATAACCTCTGGTAAAGGATGTGTGCTTGTCTTCGTAATGGTCTGGGTGCAACCCCAGGGAAAATGAAATTGAAAAAAAAGTTACTAAAATGTATAATTTTTCTGGATATACTGAATAGAGATATGGACTGAAAAAACTAGATTGTACATGTGTGAAAAATGGACTACATGAAAAGGAACACTACCACACTAGTATTTGAATATATTAATAATCTTAAACTGGGACTCACCCAACTCAACTTCCCCCACCCCTTCTTAAAATTAATTTTCCAGTTCTCACGGAGCTTGTGAGCAAGTCATCTGTCTCTACTTTTTTTTTATTAAGATTATTTAAGTCATAATTATTTTCCTTTGACATCGACCATGACATTTTAGGGTCAGTTCCGTTTGCATCTTATCATCATTATGCCAGAGAGATTAATTTCTGTTTACTGGGAAAATCTCATTTTCAGGTTGCGGACCTTTAAACCTTTATGTAACATACTGCATATTACAAATGTTCCAGGATGTAAAATCAAACATGTTTTTCCCACACTTGCAAAAGCTTGTTAAATGTTCCAAGAGCATATAGCATTGGCAAGACAACAAGTAGTCCACAGTGAAGCTCCTCATGTCTAATGTCTTTTTCAAAGAGGGAATTGAAGTTATACTCATGTAATCTAAGGACTAAATTGGAAAAAAAAAAAAAAAAAAAAAAAAAAAAAAACCTTGACAAATGGAGTTTGCCGCCAACTCCTTGCAGACTACAAAAACAGCAAGCCAAAAATTGGAAACACTGAGGAGAGGAAGTGCTTTGCTTTAAATTGCTCTGAGGGACTGAAAAAAAAATGGAAATCTTGTGATCCTACCTGTCATCTTCCGCTTTCTGTCTTTCTGCCTCTCTTCCCAATTTCTCTCTATTCCTTTGTTCTCTTCATCCAAATGGCACTGAAGCGCCGGTGAAAATCAGCATAGCAAACTCAATCAAGTCAAATTCAAAAGGAAACAAAGACAAAATAAGGACGAAAGTGTGCACTTAGCCAAGCCGGAGGATAAATCTTTTATTGTCTCAAATTGGGGAGATGTTAAGATGAGATTAGCTTGTGTTTGCTAATTTCGCTTACAAACAGGAAAGTGTATTTTTAAGGATTAACCACCTGCTACAACATGAAAACAGATGCCACAGTAACAGAAAGTCAAACCGACAATGAAATTCGATATTCTTCTGTAATTTACTCAGTGTAAGGCTCAGAACAAAAGCCGGCAGATGTTTTGCTTCTTAATCCGAGAAAACAAGAACAGTTCATTAAGATGTTAAATTATTCCCGCATTCTCCACCCAAACAAAAAGAAAAGAAATAAAAAAGAAAAGGCTTTTTTGGTATTATTCCTGTTTTACGACTGAGAGTCTATGATACTTCAATATTAACAATCACGGAAAACAATCGGACATGGCAAAATCAAAGACGAATGATGGCTTAAACTTTGCCTTTCAGTCTAAAAAAATTTCTCCAGATAGCGACACAAGCTTTGGGTCAAGAGCTCAACGTGTCTTACTAAAATGTCAAGGGCAATCACAGGATAAACATGCTTCTGTACTTGGTTAGCAGAAAAGGCAGCCAATACAAATCAGAATGAAGTAACAGAACTTATACAGTATTAACAATGATATATGGAAAGGAAAGGGGATGGAGGGAAAAAAACAGAGCAAGCAGAGATGTGCTGTTTGATCTTCTGGTCATGTCTGTAAATGAATCTGATAGCAAAGCCCCCTCCCCTTCAGTGATCACCGCAGAGGTCTTAGGGCAGAGTGGAAAAAGCCAGAGAAATGATTTTCTTGCTCTGGAGAGATGGCATTTAGGTTAAAGATTGAGCATTGATTTAAATGTTTTTACCCCTGGCCAAACTGAGAGATACATCCACGTGTGCTGTCTCAGGAATTCCCTTTAGAAGAAGGATATAAAGATATTAATAACCTTATTTGATTGTTACTTGTAATATACAGTATCTCACAGAAGTGAGTACATCCCTCACATTTTGGTAAATATTTTATTATGTGACAACACTGAAGAAATGACACTTTGCTACAATGTAAAGTAGTGAATGTACAGCTTGTATAACAGTGTAAATTTGCTGTCCCCTCAAAATAACTCAACATACAGCCATTAACGTCTAAACCGCTGGCCAAAAAAGTGAATAAACCCCTAAGTGAAAATGTCCAAATTGGGCCCAAAGTGTCAATATTTTGTGTGCCCACCATTAGTTTCCAGCATTGCCCTAACCCTCTTGGGCATGGAGCTCACCAGAGCAGAGCTTCACAGGTTGCCATTGGAGTCTTCTACCACTCCTCCATGACGACATCACGGAGCTGGTGGAAGTTAAAGACCAGTCTATCACCTTTACCCTTAACTTCTTTAGCAAGGTAGTGGTCGTCTTGGAGGTGTGTTTGGTGTCGTTATCATGTTGTCTTTGTACTCCTCACCTAGTTGCCGCCACACACACTTGACACCATCTGAACCAAATAAGTTTATCTTGGTCTCATCAGACCACAGGACATGGTTCCAGTAATCCATATCCTTAGTCTGCTTGTCTTCAGCAAACTGTTTGTGAGCTTTCTTGTGCATCATCTTTAGAAGAGGCTTCCTTCTGGTTTAAGCACTGATAGACTGTGTAGCAATGCTGATAGTACTCATACGTCTATTTCCCAAACACAACCTCTGGATATGACACTGAGCCTGTGCACTCAACTTCTTTGGTTGACCATGGAGAGGCCTGTTCTGAGTGGAACCTGTCCTGTTAAACTGCTGTATGGTTTTGGCCACCATGCTGGAGCTCAGTTTTAGGGACTTGGCAATCTTCTTATAGTCTACGCCATCTTTATGTAGAGCAACATTTCTTTTTTTTTTCAGATCCTCAGAGAGTTCTTTGCCATGAGGTGCCATGTTGAACTTCCAGTGACCACAAAAAGAAAGTGAGAACGATAACACCAAATTTAACACACCTGCTCCCCATTCCCACCTTAGACTTTGTAACAATAATGAGTCACATGACACCGGGGAGAGAAAATGGCTAATTGGGCCCAATTTGGAAATTTTCACTTTAATGTCTAAACTAGCGGTTTAGACATTAATGGCTGTGTGTTGAGTTATTTTGAGGGGACAGCCAATTTACAATGTAGCAAAGTGTCATTTCTTTGGTATTGTCACATGAAAAGATATAATAAAATATTTACAAAAATGTGAGGAATGTACTCACTTCTGTGATATATATATATATCATGTGGTACAGCTCTTTAGATAATTCCTTATGCTGTTTTATTTTTTATTTTTATTTTTTTGCAACCTTTTCATTCTACTTAAAATTAAATATAGTGTCACGACTAAACTTAGGCTCTACTAAACAATAGACTGTAGAGCAAGCATGCACATGATTCAGCCAAATGACACAAGCATAATAATAGATGCTTAACTCAAGTTTTTATATTTCTTCAGTTCATTGGAATTGTACATGTAATGCAAGCTACAATCTCTTTTAAGAATAGTAACTCTAATGGGAGTACTGAGAAATTAAGAGCAGTTTCTTACATAATGCATTCTACATAACATCGGTCACAGAACAAAAAGGTCCCATCTCAGATATAGAATGACGTAACACTGGAGTCAATACACACATCTATGAGCTGATGTGACGGACGCTGTGGCAGTGTGACAATTGCCAATTTCTTGAAATAGAAATAAGAAAAAGACAGGCTGTGGAAAGGTGTTTCTAGACTGTTAATGAGAGCCGGCGTGAGGAGGTGTGCACATGGGTTTATCAGCTGCTACTCTTATCATACTCCACTATGACAGACTGAGGTACCACTGTACCCTGATCCCTGATCGGTGAGGGCCCACTGAGGACTTTATCAGCGAGTAGAAGTGCTGTACTTCCAGATTCAGTCCCACTGCCTGCATTAACGTATTGCCCACTGACTTCAGCCTTGACTGCTCTGCAATGCAGGGCTTTTTTTTTTATTTATTTTTTTATAAAAAACGGGGAGTGGCGCCTCTCTGGGTCTCTCGCTTCCTGTGTCTGTCTCTGTGACATTGACTACATGCACAGAGTTGTGTCAGTACAAATCATTTCAGTCTAACTGCTCATGCAATATTAAGAAAATAAAATTATTTTCATGTTTGGGTTAACTTTTCCTTTATAAAAGATTTCCCTTGTGTAAACTTAGCCCAGGGGTCTTCAACAGGGGGTCTGTGGTGGTACTACAGGGGGTCTCACAATTATGAGAGAGGAAAAAAAAGCATTAACTAAAAATACAATATTAAGTTAACTTCAACTAAAGTGAATATTCGGATAAATGGTTCATTGTCCTTCCCACATTAAAATATAATGTGCAAGAATATGGCTCTTCACATTAATGATTTTTTTTTTTTATGGATTTGCAATCCATGCATCATAAAACAGTATGTAAATAGATCCACATGATATTATGTGCATAATATAATAGGCCATGATTAAAGTACAACACTAAATTGTACAGATTATGAAACAAGCAGTCTGTTCTCTGTCTCTTTTCACCAAGGCCTAGAAAAAGAGTTCTACAATGACTATAATTGTAAAAACAGTTGGATTCAAAAGTTCACTCACTGGATTCAATTATTCCGTTCATTTAAGATAAGACAGAACTTTATTAAACATTCTAATGTTTTTATCCTGTTGAAGTGTTTACATGATGACTTTTCATTCCATTTGAGCTATCAGTCTGATTATTCCCATATTCGTTCCATGTAAACATACAATACCATTAAAAAGCTTGGGGTAGTTAAGAAATTCAAGTGCATTCCTGTAGCTCAAAGAAACTAGAGCCTGATGCCAAGGTCATAGGTTTGATAGGAATACATTAACTGATAAAATGAATACCTTGAATGCAATGTAAATTGCTTTGGATAACTTTCTGCTAAATGCATATATGTATTTAATTATTTTATTTAACAAGGGTGTGTTCAATTGATCAATTGTGATAGAAAGACTTTTATAATGAAACAAAACATTACACAGTTTTTTATTATCATAATTTCTATTCATCAAAGAAACAAAAATATTAAGCACCACAACTGTTTTCAACATTGATAATAAGAAGAAATGTTTCTTGGGCACCAAATTAGCACATTAGAATGATTTATGAAGGATCATGTGACACTGAAGACTGCTAAAATTCAGATTTGCATTTTAAAATAGAAAACAATTATTTTTAATTGCAATAATATGTCACAATATTACCGTTTGTCCTGTATTTTTGATCTAAATATTTAAAAAAAAAAAAAAAGAGACATCTTCCCGACCCCCAAACTTTCTAATGGTAGTATAGCTAATGTTGTGGGATTCTGAAACAGCTGTTTAAAACTGCTTCTGAATACAACACAAATGTTTCACGCCAGATTTGTAACAGGTTTTTGCTTTTAAAAGAAACACTGTCATGTTAAGCTCAAATTGTATACAGCACAGAAGTATTATATAAGTACACCAAAAACTGAGCTTTGCATACACGTCTGTGTTAAGACGCTTCTGTGGATGCCTGGGAATTGCATAGGTTGACACGTAAAATGTCAAAGCATTCACATACTACAGTACATGCCGTGCACAAGCAATCCCCTATATGTTTCAAGAAATGACTGCCATATATTGTACAGTAGTAGTCTGACAGTTCAGAGCGCCGAGGGAACCCAAATTCTCCAGACTGCAGACATCACTGAGAGCGATTGTTTAAAGTTCAAACAATTTCTGCTCAAGAATTTCATAAATGTGGGAAATGTACAACAGATTCAGAAATGTTAAAACTGAGCTCTACTTTGAAAATCGGTTTTAGTTTGAGAGCAGGCAAGATTTATGAGCTTCTCTCAGTGTGTCTGTCTCTGGGAGAATTTCTTAGATGTAGATTAAGAGTAGCTGTCAGCTAAACAGTTCCAAAGAAGTCAAAGCGGCTGCAGTAACAAGACACTGTCAGAACAGTAGTCAGTGCCAACACTCTCTCAAGGTCATATGCCAATAGCAATAATTGCACTCATCCACAGCGAATAAATAATGAGAAAAATCTGAACGCTTTGTGTATCTACTGCATTACTAATCATTTAAAAACATTTAAAAGCATATACATTGAAGGGACTCGAGATAGTTTCTATTTGCACTTTACAAAATAGATCCCCACTGAGAGAAACTGAACGAGTGAGAGAGAGCTTGTTTAAGCATATGTTCAGAGAACTGTTGTGCACTAGAGGAGCCTCCTGGAGTAAGCTATCCGTCAACAGAGAGCTTGGAGGAAGAACTTGACAGACACATTTATTAGGAATGTGATGACAGATGACACATAGCTCAAAGTGGTGTAAAGGGATCTGTGTGGGGACTGCTAATTGCATAAGAATAGATCATTAAGATTATAAGTTCAACACAGTGCGTTCTCACACCTCCAGTATTATTCATCTAGTTTCTAAACAGGTGAAAATCTGCACCTCAGATTTTTTTTTCTGAAGCACTCTGTGGCATCTGAGAGGCGTACCTCTGGGGGAGAGGTCTGACAAATGCTGGGTTTAGTTCCATGACTGGCCCCATGACTGTAGAATAACTCCACTTGGAGGTCCACTAGCTCAGCGAAACACCCTGTGACATGACACGATTTCCTTCTTTCTCATCATGTGGAATGATAGGAATGAAAAAATATAGTCATATACCACTTAATATGTGTATAGTTATAGGTTTTTGATGTAAATGTAAAATAAAAATAATAAAAAATATGTAGCTTAAAAAATATTTATCAAACTCGCTGTACGAATACTGTATGTGTTCATCCAAATGCATGAAACATCTCTTTTTAACCTCCCGAGGCCCGATCAGACTGTGAGAGGCGCCTTTTTTTGAATTGTCTTCTATATTTTAACCACCAACTGTGCCTCGTGTTTTGCAAGAGCGCTCAGACCGCATGAAGTTGAAAAAAAAATCAATCAACTCTGCGCAGAAAAGCGCCCGACGTCATTCGCGTTTTTCCGCTGAAGAATGTTTACAGTTCTTTGGACACTGCGAAGATGGAGCCCTTTGCTTGTAATGTACTTTTTTAAAAGTTTTTGCTAATATGACAGTTTAACAGCTAACCAGGACAGGACAGCTGATTCAGTGGTTGCCTAGCAACATAAATAACCGCAGTGCACTGCTCTTTTTTTCTAAAATCAACAAAAAAGGATAGTGTGGTGCGCCTCGCGTTTTCAGACCTGAAAAACGCATTCTGTGTTATTCTGCGTGGCCTTAAGACCCAGGAAAATTTTTATTTATTTATTTTTTTTTTTTTTTTTAAATTAGTAATTTTTTTATGGCATCACATTGTTTAGAGCATAAGAAACAAATTGGGGGAAAAAAATGAAAAATGCTATTATATTCATATGTTATACTATGTCCTTGTAAGTAGACAGAAGGAAATTATATGTATAGGCAAATATATATTTTTTCATTCACCAATTAATTTTAATTTGTTTAAAGATGATTCTCAACTATGAAACATATAACGGATTGAATTGATATATGGCATTTTACTTTATTCAATATGTGAGTAATATGGCCATACATGGGTTTTACAATTCAATGCAATATATCTATATACTGTACATATTAATGTGTTGTTGGAGCAACATTTATTGAAAAAAAATAATTATAGTTATAATATATATATATATATATATATATATATATATATATATATAGTAATAATAGTTGGCAACATTTTCATAATAATATCTAATATATCATAGGGGATATTGATAAGTAATGTATTTCCCTATTCACTCGCTGTGTCCCCTAAAATGTTTGATAGACATGATTTAAGTCCTGGTGTCCTCTAAGGACATGTTTGAATTCAATGCCCTGTTTTGTAACAGAAAGTCATTTTCTGATTTGAAACCCCACAACAGTTTCCTGACATTTTTTTAACAAACAATTTGAAAATTAGTCAGATTTAAATCATATTTACAAAATATTACAGTATTTTCATAAGAGTCATTTTTAAAGAAGTTGTTATCCTGATGAAACCTTCAAAAATGTGGTTTCTCTGAAAAGCCCTGAATGATGAAAACATCCATCTATAATATCCTCGTAAGAGGACAGGGGGATCCAGGAGCTTAAAACAGGCCCTAATACTATAACTAGATTTAAATTAATATGCTGCCCCCATATCAATTAAACTCGAAGCTAGTCTGCCCAGAATACTACTACTACTATTCCTAACTACAAAAGCAATAACAACAATAATAAAATCACCAACACTTCCATTGAACTTACGAAAAAGGCACTCTCCACTAGATTTCCAACCGCCCCCATTTTGCTTTATTTAACACTAGGTTACTCCAGAGAGACTGTCCCTGTAATAAGTTTGCTCTAAGTCACTTTGGATAAAAGTGTCTACTAAATGGGTACCATCACAGCACCACAGTTGAAAAATAGTACGTTTTTTTGTCTCGAAACAGATGCTTTTATCCAAAGTGCTTAAAGTATACTCATTAGACGGTCCCCTTGGAGCAACCTAAGTGTCTTGCTCAAGGGCGCAATGGTGATAGTTCATGGATCGCCTGTTGCGGTGTTCAAACTAGTAACTTTCTGGTTAGCAGCCCAGAGCCATTATGTCATTCCATAGATACAAAGAAAAAAATAAATAAATAAAGAAGAGAGTGTGAGAATCATCAGTTGTCCTCTGCGCAATGCAGAAGGAGATACAAGTACTCAGGAGGCTAAAGGCAATGGAAGGCTGTTTTGAGGTTAATCTCCACTGTATATATGAACTAGTCTAATCTGTTCTGCGGCACAACTGATGGATCTGATAGCGATGCTAATGCATTAGTCAGAGCGCTCACTGCAGGGCTGAAGTTGCAAAGTTATTCTACATATGCCTGTGTATAGCATAAAGACCTGCTTTTGCATTTATGCAAAGTAGTATGGACTTTAATATGGACTCTTTCTTTTGTATTCGATTTCTCTAAACACTCAAATTAGATCAAACTACCATTTTTACATCTGTCTAGTGAACTTTTATTTAGTCCTTACAGGTCATGCTACATAGTGTACAACATTCACACCTCGTTCAAAACAGATTCATTATTTTCTAAGCAATTGTTTACACAGACAATCCCATACTAGTCATCCACTCATGCAAAAAATAATTAAGCAACTCAAGAGCCTATCTATCCATCCATCCATCCAGCTACCTAAAAAAAAGAGTAATTCGTAAATATATTCTGAACCTAAACTTTGCAAATGTAATACAACACAGACTAAGCAGCGAGGGCAAGGAGGAAATCAACCACGGGCCTCTGCAATGTTTGCGATCGTGAACAGGATCGCCATTATAGCTTGATTTACACTGGTCGGGGTGGTATATTCTCTTGCCAGGTAGACAGTGATAACTCAAAGCCGGCTGCCACAGACACTCGGATGTTTCCCTGGTGAGACTGATTTGATGAGATGGCGATGCCTCCATTCATTTGACTGAGGGGCCTGAAAAGCCCTGAGCGGATCACAGAGGTTTGCATCTCATATCTTCAGTGATTGTGCCATGAGAAAGAAATCCATTTACTCATGTACGCACTCACAAGCCATGCCATAAGCAGCACATATATCTACTCAGATCCATACATGCAAATGTACGCAAATATCACATTCCCCAGCGTGCCGTATGGGTTGTTTTGTGTTCTGCATGGTGAGTTGTGGATCGGTTAGCCGCAGCCCCTCAATGCATCATCTTCCTGCAATCAACTAATAAAATCCTAATAAGTCATTCTGATTGAATGAAGCCATTTTTTTTTTATGTTATAAAGCCTGTGGCTGCTGTTCTGCAAGGTCGGTAAACAACAGCAAAAACACAGCAGGCGACTGCTGCCCGTTGATAACTGCCTGAAATTAAAATACGTAATGAGAACATCCAACATATGTGCATGGATTTTACGTCGGATACATCAACAGCTTGGTCTGCAATTCGCTTAGAATTCTCCTTGATCCCTCGGCAAGTTTTTTCGGGATCTCAAACCCCATTAAAGTGATTAAAATGTAATTTGTTTTGCGATGAGATTCTAGTGACATGTTGCTAAGGTGAGAGGTGGTTTATCAGATGCAAGAGCATATGGAGCCCACCAGTAGTGGAAACAGGAAGTGATTGGTTTGAATTACAAGGAGATGAGTGAGCTGGGGTAAATCAGGGCTATCAAACACTTTTCATTTCCTTTAAACCACTTTACTGTACCATAAAACCTCCATGTATCCGTAAGGAAAACATCTTGCCCCGCCTCAGACCATGATAGATAATTAAATAAATGTCTTAAGAGGATTAAAAATGCTTGGCCTGGCAAATCTGTAAACAACCAGCTCCCTCAACCGACACGTTACCACAATACATGTGTCAGGGAAAGTTTACAGCTTTCCAAATATTGGTCCAGCGAAGCGGGTGACAGAAGATGCAGGAACACGACGGCCACGGGGTTCAGCGAGAGGGGGAAGGAGCGTATAGGAGTAGAAATGAGGAAGGTGATGTACGACTGCTGAGTCTTAAAAAGCGGCCCTTGAATTTATAGTCTTGGTGAAGGGGGTGGGAGTGGGAAGATTTTAAAAGATGTTTTCCAATTATAAAAGATTGTGCAAACCGGGTGGAGGGTAAACGGTGAACGTTCATGTGCTAACTCCATCTGTGTGTGTGTGTGTGTGTGTGTGTGCACTGTTTTTTAACCTCTGTGCCGGTTGATTTATACACCCACTAACACACTCCTGAACTCCAAGTGTGTAATTAAAGCAGGCCGCTCAAAACGAACATTCATTCCACATTAGTTGCTCTCTCTATGGATTTACTGTGATGTGGGGTGAAGAGGGTCTTCTCTCAGTGGGGGCAGACCAACGAGGTCTATAATACATGGAGAAAGCTATCTGTTAACATTAATATTCATCGTGGACCACCTGGAAGTGTGAGATTTGAAATCTGCCATCCTTACTCATGGCCTCACAGAACTTTTTAAACCAATCATTTGAGAATGCCTTTTGAATTTTCAAACCTGCAGATTATATGCTTTGTTCTGAAACAGGGAGTTAAATTGTTGGTTTTTCACATGACAACAGTTTAAGATGGAGAGGTGTTCTTTGGTTTTCAACTTGGATACCTAGCGTGCTCATCAACAGATTCAGACATTGTTGTTTTTCCTCATTATGAATTATGATACAGACTGGTTCATTGGTCCATTGGGTCGGATAGCTTTTTATCACAACCGAACGGCTTCAGAGTGCATTTTCAATCAGGCCAAGACACCTCTTTCAGGCAATCTTGTACCGGTTGTTTTAGAGTGGATCCGGACATGATTACTGTGTTTTTATATGCCTAAACAAATCAAAGAAAACACACTAGGGAGAAAACGTGAATTGTTGGTGGAGGGAACGTACCAGGAAAATGACATTGTGATTGGCCAATGGAACCACACAACAATGCCTCAAAGACAACAGACAGGTGGGAAAAGTCACTTTGAAGTGTGTAAAAAATCAGGTACTGGCAAACATCTACTAAAAAAGAATGTTAAAATAGAAATCAAAAATGTTATTTTCTCAGGTTACAAAACAAGTTTCGAATCTCAGAAAACTAGAAAAAAATGCATTATCGTAGACAATATGGTGAAGTCTCACAAATGAGAGAGTGACTATGGTGATTGCATGTTCCCTGACAGTTGACATATTGATGTTTAGAGTGTAGGACCAATTTTTCCTTACTAGAATGTGTTATATGGTAAGTTTATGAAAGGAATAGTTCACCCAAAATGAAGATTCTGTCACCGTTTACACCCTCATGTCATTCGAATAGAATATGACTTTCCTTCTTCTGTGGTACACAAAAGGTTTTTTTTTTTTGGTAAACAATACCCTACCTGCTGTTTTCCATAAATAGTAGTGAATTGGGGTGGGAGCTATCAAACTTCAGAATGATAAAAAACACCATAAAAGTATCAAATAAGTATGTCAAGTCTTCAAAAGGCATACATCAACTGTGCGAGGAACAGAGCCATTTATTGAAAATCTTGCACTAACTGGGCTGACAGGAGCGCTTATGTTTCTCTTAATCAGTGAAATAACTTCATCTAGCCTTGATCTTTACACTGATGAGCTGACAGAATACTTATGTTTCTTAATTCAAAAGTCAGAAAATAGCATCATAATGTAATATTCATTCTCTATTAAGTTTACAGCAAAAACTCTATTTGACTGATAATTATATTTCAGTCTGATGGGAATGCCCCTCTGTCTTATGCCTTGAAGTATAATTTCTTGGCGATGTTTTTGGTTTAGACCGGTGCTGCCCGATTTGACACTTTCTTGCATTGTCATGGTGATAGAGAGAAAATGCATCAAAAGAGCTTTTAAGCTCTGCTGATTGCTAGAGTCACGAGTGTGGACCTCAGATTCTTGAGTTGGAGACGTACTGCTGTTTGATGCTCTTATGCATGACAGTCAGATGTTATGAAATGTGCTGTGTTATTTAAGCCTAAACCGTTCTCAAAAGACTTTTCCTCTTGAACGCTTAGTAACAATAGAACAGATAGCTCTGTGCTGTGCATTGCAATCACTTTTTTTGTCTGTTTTAAAAACCATCTTCAGGCATATTTATGTTTCAAGATATTTATGCTTAAGCAAGTATAAATACCTGATGCATCCATTTTTATAAAAAACGACTGAGTAAACCAGTGGTTCTCAAAGTAATGTCTTAAATGTCAGTCCGTTCCTCACACAAGGATATGATATGGCCTTAGTAGACTTATAATATAGTGCACAAGTCGTATATACAACTTTTATGAAACTGTTATATGCTTTTTGGAGCTTGTCAAGTACAATCACCATCCTCTCATGTCTTATTTATCTCCTTTTGTGTTCAACGAAACATAATGTATCATGTGGGGGAAAATAGAAAAGAAATATAATTTTATGTGGTCTATGAAAAAAAAACAGCCATGACTTAGATCGACGGAAAGAGATAGATAGAAAGAAGCACTGCAGAAAACCTTTAATGAGTCTCTTCCTTTCAGTGGAGAATTTTTCTAGAAAGACAGAAGACTGACTCACCTGTCTGCGAAGATCACGCGTCTTCTTGGTCATCTTGTCAATAGCTGAATTCAGCGGGTCTCCTTTTTCTTTTCTTCCGGTCTGTAGTAAAATTGGAGAAAGGTGGGAAAATATAGTGTTACTTGTATACTATTGCCATTTCTTGCCCTACAAGCTCACACCAGAAGAACATGAAAGAGTAACAAACAAATCAAGAGAGATAGGAAGTGTTAAGTTAAAAAAAAGTGTTGTCAGCTTTGAGTAGGGTTTGGTGAAAGTTTTTAGAAACCTCTTGAAACCTGAGGCCTTTAAGTGCCTCTAAATGTAGACACAGCAGGGATGCAATAAAGCAAGTGCCTCATAAAGCAACAATAGAGAATGGACACGACCAAAGAAAAAAAAAAAAAAAAAAAAAACAGAGCACAGTAGCAGATTTTGCAGACAGACTGACATGAAAGAGTGTGCTACAATTCCCCTCTACAAAAATGGCTGGCCACAGGCAAGTCCTAAAACGACAGGGATTAAACCTTTATAGCCACATAAAATCCACATCGTGGAGTACAGAGGACTCCATCTGATGAAGCAGAGAGGACACTATAGCCTGGAGTCATTTGAAAATTGCACACAACTCTGAATGCTGCACAACTTGCACGTTCTTTCAGCAATACTCGATATGATGAATTGAAGTTTAACATAAAGAAAATACCATCTCAGAGATACAGAGAAGTGAGGGTCTACAATAGAAGCAATTCTGTATAATATTCTTTGTATAAATCAGCGTGTTGTTTTTTTGTTTGTTTTTTTCTTTGTCTCTCCAAACCTCTTATTCAATCTTTTGACAGCTTACCTTCAGAGGGGAAATGAACAAATTTGACCTGGGTCGTGCTTTCTGAATCATCAATTCACAGGTGCTGAACAACACCAAACTCCCCTGATGACACACTCAATGTGTGGTGCAATATGCTTATGACAAGCAGTTTAGTTTCGATTTAGAGAAAGACAGTTCCAAACTGCCCAGAAAGTACATTCACTGACTAATCTGATTGGCTGGCTTCACCCAACTTCCTGAAATAAAGCCACAAAGATTTCTCTATCAATCCGCGTGAAAGTTTACAATGAGCTCTTTAGCGAAAGAGTAAATAACTGAATTTGCTAAAGCCTTTCAGGTTAGTACCATCAAATTATTTAAGCTGCTTAATAGCAAGTAAACAAGCTGCATAAACTGCATATTTCCACTTTGTTTCTGAGTAACGTCTGGGAAATAAACCGAATGTCTTTGTTCGGGTCAACAATCATCATTAAGTCTATAGACATTGCCCACATTTTTCAACTGTTGTGCTATTATCAATTTCAGATAAGCTGTTTCAGATACGTTGGTCAGACTATCTCTTCCTGTCTAAATAGGTGGTTCTTAGCCAGAATACGCTGCGATGTGGACTAGACGTGATGCCATGAGGGAAAAGACTGGCTACACGTGACTAGTTTAGGAGTGTCATGCACCATATAATATGAATGTCCCTGTTTGCTTCCTGTCTGATTGTTCCAGTGGCTGTTGCCCTCAAAAATGGATTCTCTTTCTCCTGTCAGAGTGAGCTGGTGATATGTGCTCAGGTTGAAATGAGGACGGTTCCTCTTGTTAGCGAGTAATTAAAGATTTTGCAGCGGTGGCGGCCATCTCCCCTAGGTCCGATCTGCCAGACAGCTCACAGCTGGCTCCTGTATGTCAGTGTCAGAGGAAACTCTCACCATAGATGACAACACTCGTCCCATCTCTCTCTCTATCTCTCTCTCTCAGCAGCAAGACTGCAGGCTGTGGCTCCGTGCAAACACAAACAGTACCCTATTAAATATGGACAGCAGGACTGAAACAGCTAAACGCCCGCAATAATTTGCTAGAAAATGATACAATGGTCAGAGTGTATGAGAGGACATGATGATGGCGCAATGCAGAGACATTTAAGTGGCCATTTGTAATCTATTTAAAGTGTTTTTAGGAACACTGCCCCAAAAATAAATACATAAAATTCCACATATTTGTAACTGAAATGATGTTTTCATGAACAGTGAAATGAAACATCACAAACAAACAAAAACAAACCCAAAACCAAGACAACCTTGAATAAACAAAGCCGAATGCGACATTAGATTTTTACAATGGTCAAAGGTCAGAATCAGTATGAATAGACATCATTTTTGATACATAATGATCCAAGTGCAAAGTTTTTTGCCAGGCATGAATTGATATTCAAAGCAGACTGTTAATTAGGCTATCCGCTTTCATTTGGGAGATGACCCTCAGAATGAACACCGAAGCCATCATAACCTTTACCGCGGCTGCCATTTCAATCTGTATCCTTAAAAGCAGCATATGATTTTTTTTTCTTTTTTTTTTGTGGCACCATGGAGCGCAATTAGGGGGCCAAGCACTAACCCCCCTCTACCATTCAGAAAAAAGAGAGAGAGAGAGAGCAAGACAGCTCTGGACACATCTGAAATCAAGCTTTTCTAACACACTGCAGCATAAAACTCTTAAAACCCAAGAGCAGAGCCCTAAATCAGTTCCGTCTGAAACTCACAAACATCAAACAAACATCAATTTCAAACCAAGGCACTCGTGCATCTATTGCAACAAAAAAAAAAAAAAAAACCATAGAATAAAAATAAGGGATACCTTTACAAACCAGCCATTGCTTCGAGACATATTTTATTTTATTTTAAATTGTTTATTATATTATTTATTTAACCTTTGGCACTTTGTTTTTATTTAGTTGATGTTTATTTAATATTAGTTTTATTTCCTCTGCTTGTATTGCATGTACTGATGCTTTGAAAATACTGAATGCGAGACAATCATGCCACACAAAGTGTTGTGAAATTGAAATTGGACGAGAGTGAGATTGAAAGAGAGCTAAAATTTCAACATGAATATCTGATTCAAAAATGTGGATATATTAATTAAATTAAATACCTTTTCCATCATTGCACTGAAATGGAATCTTTCATCAATGTTGGCAAAAGGCAAGGCATCTGACCAGAGAATTGCAAATCAGAGGCAACAGTTGAAACAGCAGAAACAGTTGTATTCAGCCTGAGTGTTATGAGATTGCTCAAAATTAATGACCATGTTGCCAAGCAACCGTCCTCCAGTTCCGCCTAGATGTTATTAATACACAGGCAGTGCAAGCTGGCTCACGTTAAATTGGCTAGTTCAATCAATATTCTTAAACTGGATGAAGAAGCAAGCAAATCTCCTCGGAATTCAGAATCAGCAAACCCAACAGAACAAGAAGCTATCTAAAAACATTTCCCTTTGTTCTACAAGTGCACCATGACAAGGCAATCATCTGTAAAGTGACTCTAACACAAGGGTGTCTCACAAATACGGCCTTCAGGAAAAAAGTTAACTGGGTCTGCAACAGATGGCACGCTATTCATAGTCAGGAAAATGGCAGGTGTTGCGTGCAAGAGAAAGTTCTACTAGAGCATGAATTCGGCAGCAAAAAAACAAACATGAACACGAAAATGCAAAAAAGAATGAATAAAAAAAAAAATGATTACACTTTATTTCTATAGTCCGCTTTAGAAATTCTACTAACTATAAGTAGCCCTGCAACAACATGTTAGTTAGTTAGTTAGTTAGTTGTGATTAACGTATTGTCAAGTATGGCGACCCATACTCAAAATCGGTGCTCTGCATTTAACCCATCCAAATGCACACACACAGCAGTGAGTAGTGAACAACTGCACACACACACACACATACACAGTGAACACATGACCAGAGCAGTGGGCAGCTATTGCTCCAGTGCCCGGGGAGCAATTATGGGTTAGGTGTCTTGCTCAAGGGCACCTTAGTCATGGTATCGAAGGTGGAGAGAGTGCTGTTTATTCTCAATCCCCACCTTCAATTCCTGCCGCCGTGGGAATCGAACCTTCGCGGCAACCTTCACGTTACAAGCCCGACTCCCTCACCATTAGGCCATGACTACCACTATGTCAACTGACTGTTATTAGAGTATCAGTAGACTGTTTGGTTAGAGTTATGGTAAGTAGAATAAGTTGAAATACTTGCAAAGTTGACATGTAGTTGCAAAGTTACAATTACAAAAATGTTTAAAGTGGACCATAAAAAAAAAGTTACCGAAATTTACCCTAATTTGACACATTTTTGCAACAAAACTTCTTTTGTATTGTTGTTGTTTCACTGTATTATTTTTATGATTCAAATTCCAATTAAACATCCTGTAGGGTGTGGACAGTTCACTTCAAATTCTAACTAATGAATTGAAAGGCAGCCGATTCATAACCAGCCATTGTAAGGCCACAAACAAAATTGTTACAGAATACCATTGAATTTGCATCTTTCAGCTGAAATCCGAAGGAAACAGAACTTCCCAGAGGCAACTCAACAGATTTCCCCTCTTTGAAGTATGGTTCTCATGGAAATGATGACATGGACAGGTAAAAGGGAAAAACACATGAGCACTAAGAAGTGAGTTTCAGAATTGTTTCTAAGTTTTCACCAAACTACAATTCACACTCCTCTGCTTCCTGTCAGAGTTTGAGAAGGTACTCCTTAAGTTTCCAACTCCACTTCGATACATTTGCGGCTGTAAGGGTGAATATATTGCACCTGCATCTGGAGGTAATATAGATCAAGTTGTCAGAAAGCAATACATACATTAGCTTTACTCTGGGTGTATTACTATCAAATGATAAGACATGTCTGAAGATTGTAAACTGCAATTTTATGATTATTTATTGGTTAACACAGATAATGACAGAAAAAAACTGCTCCACAACAGATTCTAACAATTTACTGCATGTAATGGACATAAACACATTACACCTCATTGCAGAACTGTTAAATTTGTTGTTGATTTGCCTTTCTTGCTCCCTGTCTGGACATTAAGGATAACACGTTTTGTCACTCCTTATGTGTCTGTCAGTCTCCAGTTATAAAAAGCGTTATTTCACATTAAGGGGAGACATTCCTTCGATCAAGAGTAGGAGACAAGGACGCCCCAGAAGAATACTTTACAGACCATTTTCCACACTGAATGCAGCTATCAACACCACACCGCTTAAATGCCAATTTAAATAGTATTACAGATCATATCGCAATGGTCTTCTGGGATACTGAGGACACGGAGGAACAATGGACACATATGAAGGAGACAAAGTGACTCTTACTGGAAGCAAATAAACTGATACAGTCCATAACAAAGACTAACACAGTGCACGCTCAAGTAACCATTTATGCATTGCAAACCACACACACACACATACATGAAAGGATTCTTGAGTTGACAGTTGGGCATTTTTTTTTTTATAAATTCAGTCATTTTGTCTTGTTCAGGACAGTATTAAATAAAAATAATACAATTTTTATGATCCCTCTTAAAAGTATTAGAATGTTGATGAAACTTAACTCCGCTTTTTCAGACTGTCAGAGTCAGAGAATCACCAATTGCTGTTTAAATGACATTCAAATTCAAAGTAATCAACTTTGGTAATCTAAAATACTTTTCTGATTACCACCCATTTAAAATGTAACTGTAATGAAATACAGTCACTCAAATTTTGTATTTTAAATACGTAACTAAGTTACTTGTATTCCGTTACTCCCCCAACCCTGTATATATATATATATATATATATATATATATATATGTATACACACACATATAGCCACTCACACACATCACAGCCATGAAGAGTAATTGACATCTTGCAACACAGCATGAGTTGCATATAGTCAAAGTCAAACTTGATGAGCATGCTGACTGACAGAACAGAGGACTCACCGTGAATATATACATATATTCTTCACTTTACCCTGAAACATTTTACTACTGTAGATGGAAGACAGGCAGAAAGAAAGAAGATATAACTTGCTGTCGAGACCACATTTTCAATCGTGATCTCAGACTTTTGGACGCCACTGCACATACAGTATATTTGGCTCTGGGTTGTGCGCAAGCATTCTCTCTATGCATGCAATGTACACTGTATTGACTTTGGAGAATGAGATAGAGAGGAAATTGAGGCTATGGCATCAGATCAGAGTCAACAGAAACTCACTTTCAAAAGGCATCAAAGGCATGATGCTTGAAATAAAATGCAATTTAATATTACTGAATATTTTCACTCTGAATCTTTGAATATACTGAATTCTTACTGTACACTGGCAACTCATTCACTTATTCAGTTTTATAAATCTCTAATAGTTGAAAAATAAGGTAGGTCATATTCTGAAATGGAAAAAAGCCTATACAGATTTTCATATTGAATTCAGTCAATGAATTTAAATAAGCTCTCAATGTCTCATCGATTGTCCTCTTCAAAATTTAAAGGAAAGTGCAAACAAGCTTAGATCCAATCTAACTCTTACCCAGTTGAGGCATCCCAGAGAGAAGTGCAATTCATACCTTGTATGTACACAAATCACAGTTGGACTCCAGCGAAATACATGATACCTTGGAAAGACGGCAGATATAAACATAGCAGAGGGACAGCCAACTGGACCTCTTCCATCTTATTGTTTTGTTCTCATGCCAGCATCATTTGCATTTATTAAATAAATTACTACTGATCAGCTACTCATCCGTGTGACTTCATCAGGAGTTTAGAAATATATGACTAACCTATAGCTTGTATAGGGGCAAAGTTCACCTTTTATGCGAACGTGTGTTTAACGGATTACATAATTAAAATATTTAAGTATATATTATATAAGTATTTTTCTTATGAGCTAAACATTTTTTTTACTAAAAATTCAATCTTGAGTGTTTTCATTAGATGTTTTATTAAATTTGCTAAAAAATGAAAACTGCATTCTGTACTTGATTGATTGACTGATTGATTTCTTAGTATATAGAATGAAGTCAAAGTTGTCCACTGTTGTTTTGAGGCTTTTTTTTTTACCCCAGACTTTCCGAGTCTCTGCAAACGCCCAAAATATTTCCTTTCTTTGTTCTGCAGAAGTCATACGGCTTAGGAACAACACAAGGGTGAGTACATGATGACAGGGTTTTTTCATTTTTGACCGAACCATCTCTTTTATTAGATTTGTTTAAACTTACATTTGAAGATTGAATTTCAGATTCAAATTTCTGTTCACTTTGATCTGGTGCCAAAAGAGAGTGTTAAATGCGGGCTGCTTACGTCTGCAGAGCCCAGCCCAAGATGCTGCAGCATCGTTACTCAACCCCCTATTGCTTTCAGAGCCAAATGCTAATGTGTCATTTACCTATCACTAGGAGACCCAAGTAAAGCCATCTGCTTCTTTACAATCCATGAAGTAGGGGCATAACTATACTTTGCAACTTGCAACAGACAAAATATATTGTTGACAACTGATCTAAAGCCATATTTTTAGCAGCTTCCATACCCTCTTTGCAAACTTTTAACTGTACATACATGTTAAAATCAACAAACAGATAGCCCTTGGGCCAAATGTTAATTAGACATGAGCGGTGTGCATCCAATGGAAAGCAAATGCTCACAAAGATACTCATATGCAAGCCTGTAGCATTCTACTAGTATGGTATCTTATTACAGAGAACAGTTCAATTACACTTGGATGCTGGTGGCCAAGAATGAGCTCTGCAGCTGACATCTGAACCTTAAAGTGTCATGAAACCTTCCCTGTTTTAGCCTGGTCCTTCACGCCTCAGAGCTGAAAAAGTCTGTGAAAACAGGCGTGTAAAGCACTGGGAAAGTGGGAGTGTGGAGGGGGGGAAGAGGGGGCAGAACAATCAATGAAACACAGACCTACAACACACTCGTTATACAGAATAATGAATATTAATATATGAGTATGGTGAAAAATGACAACAATCGAGAGAAGATGCGGAAGAATATTTAAAGGGGTCAGTGTCATGATAAACGACACAGAAAGACATGACTACTTTTTTGTCCATTCCTCTCGGTCTAAATCATTGTCTTTTGTGTATCAGAATAATCGCGTTGAGATACAGCACTGTATCAGTGTCCAGTTTGCACATATAGTTCATTTGAAGAAGACGTGTTGATGAAATGCGTGTGCATACATCATGCTGGTTTATGTTTGGTGCAGGAGTGTGTGGAAAACATCTAGAAAAACTTTAAACACACATACTTCAATCTGTATATGATCTATAATCCACATGGCGAGAGTTGTTAAACTCATCGCGGAGCTCCGCACAGAAAACGATCATACGCTCGCAGAGATATACCGTAACCATCATATTTCGTATTCAAATTCCAATTCAGACCGCATCGCGACACTCAAACGACACTCATGTGCTACTGTGCTGAGAGAAACAGACGGCTCACTTGTCCGTCTTTTGCGACATTTGAATTCTCCACTGTAATGCAACCTCATGCGAGCATATTTTCCATTTGTGCTGATGGACAATAGCAAAACAAACCGCCTGCATCAAAACTTCAGCTCTAGCCGCGTCGCAGGGAAACGCATTTTTGTATGTAGCACCTTCGACCCAAGTCTCTGAACGACAACAATAGGCAATGAGACGGAAGCAACAGAAGTGATACTTCCTCATCCATAATTCCGCAAGGGATTGGACTGAACGAGCTCTCAGGAATTCAATTCTCATGAATACATGCAGAGAGCCCGGTGACGTAGATTCCGAGGCCCGAATCTGCGCCAGATTTTGTGACGTAGCTTTGTTTATGCTTTTCAAAGCATAAAGCAGTACAAAATTACTCTGAAAAAATGCAAAAATAACCAATTTTCACCTGTTGATAAACTTTATGAGTGTGACATGCAACCTACACATATCTATTCACATCTCAAAAAAATGTATTCTGGGGTTTCATGACCATTTAACGCATAAAATCAAATCAAAGATTAGCTTTCAGTCCATGTCTAGCAGCTTTAAAGTCTTGTATATGGAAGTGTAATTAAACTTCAATATACTTAACAAGACTCACAAACATATCGAAAAGTGTGTAAAATGCTCTCTAGGTTAAAAGCCCAATACGTAATCGCTTATTCAAAACAAATGAAGCAAGACGCGTCGAGAGCCGGGGGAGCGGGACGAGGCCACTGGATCCAATGCTAATGATAGACGCCTGCAATGCACACCGATCTCCAGTCCAGTGGAGGTTTTATTATGCTTATGCTGCAGTTGGCCACTTCTGCTCTTTTGGTTGCATATGTGGGGTAACGTAGAGCTGTTTTACATGGTTAAAACAATCATACTAAATAGATATGACTGTGTTGAAAGTTATGCTATAATGTTACTTGCTGCGCTTTGCAGTCATTTAGATCGATATTAGTTAAACTGGAAATATAGGCGACGCAATGTCATGGTGTGTGTCTTGGTAAAAAGATGCTAATTTCTCTGGATTTAAACATTGTTGGAAATATTTAGGATAATGCAAGTACACAAGTCAACAAAATATATAAGACTGTCCTAATGGTTTTTGTATGTTTTTATCTAAATATCTTACATATTGTGCCTTTAACATAAGCAGCTCAAAATTTTCAAAAGGCTGTGACACGATTAAGACATGATTAATGATTATTTTTTAGATGCCACAAACCCCCAAATATCATCATTTTGGAAGACAGGATCATGGAGGTTTCATTCCTTTAAGAACACAGAAAGATGTTTTTTTTTTTTTTTTATTATTTGAGCTGATGCAGCATTGTTTTTCCTTCGTCGTCTAACTGTCAGATGAATGAGTTCAATGAACGCAAAGCAATCTCTGTTCAATTCTGTGTTAGCATGGTACATGTTAGTATCCACTCAAACACCAAAAATAAAGACCAAATGCGAGAGAGAGAGAGAGAGAGAGAGAGAGAGAGAGAGAGAGAGAGAGAGAGAGAGAGAGAGATTTGTAAAGTTTACTCTACATAATGGGAAGTCAGATAGTCATAATTAAGATCCGTTCAGCTGCAAAGCAGTATTTCACAGGAAGTACTGCTTTGATGGGTCTGTGTTAAGCATTGCCGTGAGAATAGTGAGAATATTGTGATTACAAGATTGAGAACACAATCGAGGGAGGTGACGATAGTTTCACCCTTTGCTTGGAAAACCGTAGCTGTCACAGACGGCCTGTTTGAGTAGGCAAAGCACAGCAGCAACTTCATTGTCTTGTGTGTTTTATCAGAAGTAATCACTGATTTCATAAGAGAGTCCTGTGATGAAAAGATGATTTTAATAAGGGTATTTAGGTGTAATTATACCCCAGCTCTTACTTGATGAGGGAGAGTGGGTAAGGGACAACTATGCAGAGTGAGTGTGGGCTTGTAAAACAGATTGCACAAAGGATACTTCCCATCATCACAGTTAAACTCTTGGCTGCACCTGCAATTGCAACATGATGGGCAAATGCCAATCCCTACATATGCTGATTTAGACATCAATAAGTTTAGGGAAATATTTGTAAAATGAGTTTAAAGTGAGCTTATATCTTGTATTTTTCTGTTTTCATTGACACACTCCTGATTATTTATTTATTTTGATAAAGTAATGCTTTTAGTCAACAAGGAAGCATTAAATTCGGAAGTGACAGTAAAGACATACATATATTTCAAATAAATGCCATTTTTAAATTTTCTTTTCAGGCATCCTGGATGTATCATGGTTTCCACAAAAAAAAAAAAAAAAAAAAAAAAAAAAAAAAAAATTCAAATATCATAACTGTTTTTAACATTGATAATAATAAGAAATGTTTCTTGAGCAACAAATCAGCATATTAGAATGATTTCTGAAGCATCATGTGACACTTAAAACCACAGATCATTTTTAGAGTATAGCAACGTGCAAATATTTGCAAAGTATTTACAGTTAGTTGTTCTTTGTATATAAAGTAAATCTTAGCTTTTTGTCTGGTGATGGGATTGATCTAATTAAAACATCATAAAAAGCTTTTTATTTTTAATTATTACTATTTAAAATAAATCATGATGTTTTGTATTTAAAATGTTATACCCATTTACAAACAAAAGCAGTACAGTCAACATCTGTCCAACAAATGACTAGCCCTAAACTATAGAAATAGATTACCGCTTTCATAACAAATCATATCAACAATAGCATCATTCTCCTATGACTGTACAAGAAATACAAGAGGACAGCGTACCTGGAAAATACATTTACAACTGTCCTTTTGAGCTAAAGTCTCCTGAGCATCCAGGAGTTTGCAAAACAAATTAAATGTGACTGGTTGATGGATGTGTTCATTTTTGATGGTCCCCTGAAAAGACAGGACACTTACCGGGGATCATAATGTGGTGTAATGCAGACGTTTAAAAATAGACATGGCTTGATGCATGGAGGCGGGGAGGGGCCGCGCTATGAGATCTGAGGCCGGAGAAAAGGAGGAGAAGGAAGAGTTATTAGGCCAACACAAAACTGATTGTCTATTCCTGCTGCAGAGCGGAGCACATAGCAGCCATGCAGTCTGAGGAAGCATGAACTGAATGGCAAGTAGGAAAGCAAGAGAGAGAGAGAAAGAAAGGGAGGGAGGTCAATGAGAATGAGTGTACGGGGAAACAAAGAACTACACTAATGAATGAGAAAGGTTAAGAGGGATGAGAAATAAGTAGTCTGGGAATGCTGCTCTGTTTGGAGGTTTTGATGGAAGGCCTGAAAAGAACGATTTGTCAGAAACAACTGGAGACTATTTTTGGCAGACAGGGCTTGGTGAACCAGGTCAGTGACACGAGCAACTCATTGAGAGAAACAAGGCAACAATTCCTCTTTTCCCTCTGGCTCCAGCATGAACACTATTCCCATATTATCTGTCCTACTGTGCGGGATTAGGATTAGTGAGGCCCACATCATATGTTGAACAGCATGTCAAAGGTGCCTGTATGCCCCGCTTTTCCAGCGTATTTTCGAAGCGTGCTATTTGCCGTATTTTATTGGATTATATCCTTTCAATATCTGGTGCTATTCAAGAGATTTGGTTTGTAATTATTTTCTCATACATGTGCATGAGTAAGATTTAAAAAAATAAATAAATAAAATTACAAGTAACAAAGTATACAAAAACAGCAAAGACATTTATAATGTCCTCATAGGATACTGGAAAAAAAAAATATATCAAGGTTTTAAAAAAAAAGAAGAAGCAGCAAAACCGTTTTCAACATTGATAATAATAAGAAATGTTACTTGAGCAGCTAATCAGCATATCGGAATGATTATTTTCTGAAGGATCATGTGACACTGAAGACTAGAGTAATAATGCTGAAAATTATAAGGAATAAACATTTTTAAATATATTAAAGTACTTCTACATCATATTTTACAATTTAACAGCGATTTTAAATGGTGATATTGTGAAACTATTTTAGAGACTTCTTTCAAAATCATAAAAAAAAAAAAAAATAAATAAATAAATACTACTAACCCCAAACAACAGTGTGTGTATTTATTTATCTTATTGGAAACATTTAAAAACTACAGAGTATAATGTATAATTCATTATTTAACATTTGTCTATTAATTCAAAAGATTGGTACCTAACACACAAATGTAAACTGTTCAATAATCAAAAATGAGTCATTCTTAAAGGGATACTGCCCCCCCCAAAAAAAAAAAAAAAAAAAAAAAAGATTATCTCGTTATTTACTGGGATCATGCCATCCCAGATGCACAGTGCCTCTAGAAAGACCTGTGAAAATCTTTACCTTTTGTCACATTACACCCAGAAAATAATAAAATAAAGTCTTTTTTGAGCTGTGTATACAAATTCTAGTACTCATCATTAAAGTGAAAATAACATTTTAAAAAACATTCCGGAGGATTATTAAAAATTAATTATAGGAAAAACCTGGTTTTGTAAAGTGATCAGCCCCTCAGATTATACCATAATAAACTTGCTCAGGTGCAACTAATCAACTTCCAGATCAAACACAAGGCAAATTGGCAATTGTAGTGGTTTTGAATAGACCAGATTAAAAACTAGCTGTTTCTTGAAGATTTCACTGTTGCCTCGTACATGCTACGGCAAATATTTCACTGTGGTTGAGAAAGTGCTTTCAAAAGGCCACTGGGAGAAAGTTTAGAAAGGCACAAGTTAGGAGAAGGCAACAAAAATATTTTAAAGGGTTTAGGTATCACTCTGTGAACTGTTAACAGCATCATTAAGGAGTGCAAAGTGTATGGCACCACCAACACATCGCCTAGATTTGGCCGTCTATCCAAACTAGATGACCGAGCTAAGGGGAGATTGATGAAGAGAAGCTACCAAGAGGCCAAAGGCAACTTTGGAGGACTTAAAAGGCCTTATGGCTAGCACTGGTCGGTCTGTGCATGTGACACAGATCTTACAAGCAGGGTGGCAAAAAAAATAAATAAAAGCCTCCACACCCAGTCTCATTTTACGCTATTCAAAAAAAAACAAACAAAAAAAAAAAAAAACTGGAAGACTCTGACGGCATCTGGCAAAAGGTGATATGATCTGATGAGGCTACAATTGACCTTTTTGGACTGAACTCCAAACACTATGTTTGGCGAAAAGCAACTGCATCACACTATCCAAAACACATCATACATCACATTCAGTGGGGACTGGGCGATTGGTCAGGATTGAAGGGAAAATGGATTCTGCCAAGTACATCCACATTTTTAAGGAAAACCTGTATCCCTCTGTTAGACAGCTGAAGATGGGCAGGTCATTCACTTTCCAACTCCACAATGATCCTAAACATCATTGCCAAAAGAACAGCACAATGGCTTAAGGAAACGAAGGTGAATGTACTTGAGTGGCCAAGTCAGAGCCCTGACTTAAATCCGATAGAAAATCTGTCGATGGACTTAAATTGAGCAGTCCATTGCCACTCACCATGTAATTTGACTGTATTAGAGCAATTCTGCAAGCAAGAATGGGCAAATATTTCGCAATCTAGGTGTGCAAAGCTAGTACAGACATATACAAAAAGATTAAAAACAGGGGACTGATGACTTTTCCAACCCTGTTATCCTAGTTTTTCAGTTTTTTTTTTTTAATTTATTTTCAGAACTGTTGCCTTTTTTATTTCTTTCCTTCTCTTCTTCTTCTTCTTTTTTTTTTTTTTTTTTTTTTTTAGAAAATTTGTATATAAAGATGGAGTTTTTTGGAATGAGTTTTGATTTCAGGCAGTACAACAAATAAAGTGAATATTTCAAAGGGGTATGATGATTTTCTATAGGCACTAAATATGACTGCATTTTTAGATTGTTTTTTAATATGATATGATGAGAGGATTTATTTTCAGCTAAAATACACACTTACGTCACACTTCACAACATGCAGGTGTTTACATCAAGCTTGAACTCATGAACCCACATTTTACTGTTGATTGGATGCAATGGTTCATAGTTAAAGTTTTAAAAATTCTTTTTTTTTTTTTTTTTCTGGGATTGCATGGTGGGTTAGAGAATAATGAGAAAATACTTCAACACCAACAATAGTACATACTTGTACATGAAGTTGTGAATTGAGATTCAGCTTTCATCTCTCTGTCCACTACTCTTACACACATTCTTATGCCCATGTAACACTCATAACTGCTCTGGCTCTACTTTCCTCACATTTGCATGTCTCTCATGTCTGGCGGATCCAGCACTCAGATGCCGTACGCAGCCTTGCATTTAAACGTACACAAACTTGGAATGCAGAGGCCCGACTCCGACGCCAGGACTCAAGGGGAGACGCTGCATCCCTTTAAGGAACTGCTCTTAATACAGGGACATAATCCCATTTCATCAGTTCATTCTCCCCTGACGCTTCCTCTCTCATTTCATTTTTCCTTCTGAGTTATGGATCAGGGTGATGGAGTGGGAACGATGCGGCTCAGAGGAGGAATTTCCACTCGAGCCCCTGAGGCTTGCAGGAAATATCAATTCCCACCACCGCATCAGACAAATCAGACAGGCTCCTTCTATTAGTTTACAGCTTGCGGCTCACCTTTTTTCTCCTCTCACTAACTTCATTTCTCCTCTCCTTCTTTTTCTTCTCTTCCACAAACAACTGTAGGAAATGCACATTGCATATACATGGTTGGGGAGTATATGACTAATAGTAGTGAGCTACTAATTTAACTACATTATTCAGCAGCTTCACTGTAGTTCTTTAACCATACTTAAGCTCGCACATAAAAACTGCTCAAATACATAAATAAATAAATAAATAATAATAATAATAATAATAATAATAATAATAATAATAATAATAATAATAATAATACATGTGTTTAAAAGTTTGAGGTCAGCAAGACTTTGTTTTTTAAGAAAAAGTTTTATTCAGCAAGGATGTATTAAATTGATCAAAAGCAACCATGAAGACATTTTAAATGTCACAAAAGATTTCTATTTCACATAAATGCAGTACTTCTGAAATTTTTTCTGCCATTGAATAAAAAAATAAGGTAATTTTGACTTTTTATCTCACAATTCTTCTGACTTGTTTTCTCACTATTCAGAGTGTACATCTCACAATTCTGACAATTTTGAAAATTGCGAGTTATAAAGTATTGTGAGATATAAACTCCAAAGGATTTTTATAAATGAAAAGTATGAACATGAAAAGCATGAGCATGTACAGCACTCATACTTAGATGGGGCTCCTTTTGCCTGAATCATTGCAGCAATGCGGCGTGGCATGGAGTCGATCAGTCTGTGGCACTGCTCAGGTGTTATGAGAGCCCAGGCTGCTCTGATAGTGGCCTTCAGCTCTTCTGCATTGTTGGGTCTGACATATCACATCTTCCTCTTCACAATATCCCATCGATTTTCTATGGGGGTTAAGGTCAGGCGAGTTTGCTGGCTCATTAAAAACAGGGATACCATGGTCCTTAAACCAGGTACTGGTTGCTTTGGCACTGTGTGCAGCTGCCAAGTCCTGTTGGAAAATGAAATCTGCATCTCCATAAAGTTGGTCAGCAGCAGGAAGCATGAAGTGCTCTAAAACTTCCTGGCATATGGCTGCGTTGACCTTGGACCTCAGAAAACACAGTGGACCAACACCAGCAGATGACATGGCACCCCAAACCATCACTGACTGTGGAAAATTTACACTGGACCTCAAGCAACGTGGATTGTGTGCCTCACCTCTCTTCCTCCAGACTGTGGGACCCTGATTTCCAAAGGAAAGGCAAAATTTACTTTCATCAGAGAACATAACTTTGGACAACTCAGCAGCAGTCCAATCCTTTTTGTCTTTAACCCAGACGAGAAGTTTCTGATGCTGTCTGTTGTTCAAGAGTGGCTTGACACAAGGAATGCAACAGCTGAAACCCATATCTTGCATACGTCTGTGTGTAGTGGTTCTTGAAGCACTGACTCCAGCTGCAGTCTACTCTGTGTGAATTTCCCGCACATTTTTGAATGGGTTTTGTTTCACAATCCTCTCCCGGGTGCGGTTATATCTATTGCTTGTACACTTTTTATCTACCACATCTTTTCCTTCCCTTTGTCTCTCTATTAATGTGCTTGGACAAAGAGCTCTGTGAACAGCCAGCCTCTAATGACCTTTTGTGTCATGCCCTCCTTGTGCAAGGTGTCAATGGTTGTCTTTTGGTCAACTGTCAAGTCAGCCGTCTTCCCCATGATTGTGTAGCCTACAGAACTAGACCGAGAGACCATTTAAAGGCCTTTGCAGTTGTTTTGAATTAATTAGCTGATTAGAGTGTGGCACCAGGTGTCTTCAATATCGAACCTTTTTACAATATTCTAATTTTCTGAGATACTGAATTTGGGATTTTCCTTAGTTGTCAGTTATAATCATCAAAATTAAAAGAAATAAACATCTGGAATATATCAGTCTGTGTGTAATGAATGAATATAATATACACGTTTCACTTTTTGAATGGAATTAGTGAAATAAATCAACTTTTTGATGATATTCAGCACCTGGTCATATAATTATATATATGCAATATCTATGGGAAATGCAATGTTCTTACATTACTTTTGCAACACTGATGAAATAAACATTTTCATATATAAATATAACATTAGATTTAAAATAGTCAATTATTCCACCATAAAAACACAGTGCATTTTTCTAATTAATGTGTAGCGTCAATAAACAACTAAGTTTCGTTTGTTTGTTTTTTTCACCCCCATCTTGGGATCAACTAGGACATGAGATCTTACTGGCATTGTATTTGGGATGGCATTCAATAAAAAATGCTTACAGACAGAGGTACACAAAACAAACAATGTATTTACTGTTATTTTACTAGTGTCTCTCGCTGGCAAGTGAAGGTGAGAGTGCCATTACACGGCAGCTGTGGTAAGTTCATGCTCGAGTCTCATGAACCTGTGTCAGCACAACGGTGTAAATCACACTTGCTTTAGTGATAGATGACACCCACTAAGACGCCAGACAGGAGCGGCTTGCAGTCTGTAATGGAGCACAACACTCAGCTCAAACTCAAACTACAGAAAAGAGGGAGGTTGAAGGAGGATTGCTGCATAAACAGAATCTTTATATGCCAATATTATTCTGATTTCCAAAAACTCAGTGAACAATACTTCTCCTGAATGCCAGTCTTTAACAAAATCTTAATGGTAAATTCTGGTTCCTGGACAACAGGTCATGGTCAAAGTCTCCGATTCAACTATGGATAATTATGGAACATTAAGTCTTACTAAAATTAAAGATTAGTCGACAGATATGTTTCATTTTTGAAGACAAATCCATCGCAACGGTTTCCAAAACAATGGTTCAACTGAAAACAAAATTATTTTCGGGAAATATTCAAACACTAAGACACCTTAGATGTTCCAAGGAGGGATGACAGAGACATTTGGAGAAAGAAAGAGAAAGAAAGAAAGAAAGAAAGAAAGAAAGAAAGAAAGAAAGAAAGAAAGAAATCATCATCAAAGCAAACGAAGAGCCATGTCTTGTCTGCTATTGAACTGACAATTTTGACACGGTTACATCCTTGTAATACAGGCCATATGGTTCTATTTTGTTCAGTAAAAAAACCTTGAAAATGATCATTTTTTGCTTTAGAAAATCTCTGAATGAGCACAAGTCCTTGTACCTCAAAAAAGACGTGCAGACTAAAAAAAATGTATTTCATATATGAGTCTTTCATATTTAATCTATATGGGAGTGAAAGTTTCTGAAGAGCTGAATATTACAGTCGAGTTGTCCCAGGAGACTCTGAAAATGGGAATTAGACATTACAAGCATGTTTCATTCATTACGCTCAAAAGGATGTGCATTCGCCATTCTGAGGAGACTTTTATACAAGAAGAAATTGAAAGATTGTTTGAAAGTTTTTTTTTTTTTGTGTGTAGATGAATGAGTTTTGACTTTTTTTTTTTTTTTTTTTTTTTTTTTTTTTTTTTTAGTGTTGCCTGGAAACAAAATTAATTCTTGTCCAATTCATCCTACAGTTTCATATCCACAACATCAAAGGCAATATACATATCATGCTAATGATCAATAGAAGCATTTGTGAGGCTGGATGGCATCTTTGCATCTACTAACATGTTACATTACCACTACATATTTGAACAGCAGCACTAAACACTGAACTCACAAAAAACTTGAAATTGCACTGTATCAATTTACACAATCTCTTCCAGTACAGGCTTTTGCCATATAATGGAGTTAACTTCTCACCTTTCTTTTATTTCAGGCACAGTTTTCAGTATGGATGACCGAATCCAATGACTTCAAAAATGTAAAATAACAATAATAATAATTAAAGCAGTAAAAACAGCACTATTTAAAATAAATTTAAAATAACTGCTTTCTAATACATTTTAAATTTTAACTTATTCCTGTGATGGCAAAGCTGACAACCAGCACATTCTTTAATTCTTTTATTTCAAAGCATTTATTTATTAAAATAACAGATTTTTTTGTAACATTATAAATGTCCTTACTGTCATTTTTGACTAATTTAACACATCTCTGCTGAATAAAAGTAATCATTTATTTAATAAAAAAAAGTGACCCCAAACTTCTGAACGGTGCATTTTAAGTTAATTTTCTTCAGTCCAGCATAGCCAAAAGTGTTTATAGTTAAAGCAGCACCTGATCTTGCCATTACACTCCTGCTACGCTGACGTTTTGCAGACACAGGATGTGCAAAACAGGCCAAATATTGCAGGCCAGAGGACTAGACTGAGCTGGAGAAAGTCAGTGCCCACACAGGATCCAAACATGTCTCCATGGAGATGCACGAGCACCGGGATCATTTGTGTGCCAATGCAGCAGCTGGAGGAGAGGCTCACAGCAGTCACAACTGCCATGTGTGGACATCCTCAGAAAGACCAGCGGCCCCCGGGATCTCTGCTTTCTGGACCCTTAACAACAACTAATAAGTGATTGGCTTGAAAATGCACAGCTCATTCCATGCTGCCATCTGAACTGAGCTCAAACATGAGAGAAAGAGAGCAAGTCTGGAAAGTTTTGAAATGAAGGAAGGAAAGAGTCTGGTAGGTAGGGTGTTATGATGTTATGGTATAAAAGTTGCCCCATTGGGTTTTTTGAGATTTTGTCTGTGACACAACACTAAAAATCCAGGTCAAAAATTGCATTTTTGAGAGAGGGATGTATACCATTTGGATTTTTTATTTGTATTTTTTTATTTGATTGATTCTAAAAGATGACAGGAAACAATGTAGAGGGTAGATTCAAACCCACATGAGCACCACAGCTCAATTTGTCTGTAACACAAGTGCTCACCACCAAGCCACCTTTCCATCAGGATTAAATAGTTTTGCTAATTGGAGCTCAAGGTAGAGGCCTTGATAAGAACTTCAAGAGTCTTCTATCTCTCATTGAGACGCAGACTCAAAAGAACTGAATCACCCTGCCGTCAAAAAGCAGAGCAATAATTGACTTTGGTTTTCTTGTAAGAGAAAGCTGAGTGTCTAATTACACATTCTAAAAGACAGGGACAACGTAAATATTCATTAAAATGCTCTTCTTGTCAGCATCTGAGAGAGGAGGAGAAAGGCTTTCGCTCTGACTGTATGTTTCAGAGCGCTGCAGTAAGACACATCCAGACCATTTAATATTTCCTCAATAGAATGTGCTTCTATTAACCGTGGCCAACTGAAGAGTTGACGTGATCAAGAGAGATTCACATAATGCACAAAACTTTGAATCTGGGATCTGTGAAGCCAGTTCAATGTGGCATTAGCCAAATTAAGCCCTATTGGGAAGGGACTTGTTTTCTATGAGGGCGTGAGGTAAATTTATGAGTAACAATTTATTTCAATTATTGACTTTAGACATTTTACTAACTATAAGTAACTTTGCCAGACTACCAGACTATCATTAGACTGCCTGCTTAACTTATCTGCAAACATTTGATTTTGATGACCTCCCAAAAGACATTCTAAGTAACTCTGCAACTACAAGTGAATTTATTCTACTAACCCTAACCCTAACCTCAGTCTACTAATACTACTACTAATCAGTCTACTAATACTTTAAAGAGAGTTAAGGTGATGATACACAGGGCAACTTTTTGAGTAATGTTGCTTGGGCACTTTCCCATTGAAAATGGGCAACAAATTTCGATCTAAAGTATCCAGATAGAAATGTGTAATCCTTTCTCAATTGGAAAGTAAACAACAAGCAACGTTGCTCAAAAAGTTGCTCCTCGTATCATCACCTTTATATGTCGCAAATTATTGAGAGTTGTTTGAGTAGAAGTTGCAACATTACTAATGGTTACTACAGTAAATAAAGTGGACTTTCAAAATAGTGTAATGCATTTATGTTTTACTGACATCCTTTATGATGTGTAATAATTACAAAGCAAATTACCTAGTGTTTTCCAGCTTACACATGCATTCCTTGAGAAATCTAATCCCATCTTGATGGGAATGTCTGTGATTATGAATAAATATAACTTTTTACAATGCTGCTTCTCATTTATTTTGATCTTTATCGAAAACCTTAAGCTACAGTACCTTACATTATGCACTGCATGGCACACCTTCATTATGAATTTTGACCTTTTTGTTAACTTTTTGCCCAGATTATTGTGTATGCAATCTGAAGTAAAAAGAAAATAATTCAATAAGCAGAGAAATGGCACAATGGCAACTCTAGCAAACAATAACACATTTGCTATTGAGATTGTTTTATTTAAACTTAAAAAAACATCCCATCAAAAAACGAATCTTTATATCTGAAGGGAGGCATCATGAATCATGATCATAATGTGTTTTTAAAAGTCTCTGCTATGATGGATTTCATAGTTCTTAGCTAATATCAGAGAAGCATGTCACATTTTCCAACTGTCTCTCGAAAGACGCCCACTGCATGTAAAACAACCGTTGGTAAGCACTCTATCTTTTTTCTTTTGTCTCAAGCACACATTCACAAAGCAGCATCGTGACAAGCATCGCTCCCTCCCGCATGCTTCCGCTCATGTTCTGTGACTCGATGTTGTTTTTAAATGTTGACTGACATACGTGTGCCCGACGTCACATGAAAACAGATGCAGCGAGTTCAAGCCAATCAAACCTCTGAGTTGGAGCAAATTGTGCGCTGTGTGGTACTTTGGCTGGTGGAAAGGTTGTGAGGGCATGAGAATGATCCACTCAACCTGAGCAGAATGAGAGTGCATTGGGCCTGGTGCCTGGATTTGACTCGCAATAAAGCCCTGGCGGTAACCATGACAACAGGTGAGATGATGACCAAAAAAAAAAAATAAAACCTGTCACATGCTAAGACTGTATGTGGTAAGTTAAGATGGAGAGGAAGAGAGAGACTATGTGTGTTTGCCTTGTGAGTTGCTAGCCATGGAATAGGAGAGGGGGCGATAGCTTTGCAGTAATTAAAGTGGCTGGCTTGCCCGAGATGTGTTGCCTCCCACAATAAACCATCAAAACACCCATATGCCCATAAAGAATGTCAACATATGTAAGTATAAAAGGATTGAAACTTATTAGAGCGCTGCATTGTTTGCTCACGTTGCACCATAAACAAGCATATAAATGGCAGTGTGTTATTATCCTAGCACGTGTGTTGTACTACCTCACAGAAGAACAAGGGATTTCAATGATTCCAGGTTTCTGCCAGCAGAGAGCCACTTTAAAATAATGTTTTATTGCAAGAGTTTTGCAAAGCACACTGTGTGCACATTTTAAAAGCATTCGGCTGAGCTTCAGTAGATTGTACATTACAATACTGTACACTAAGACCGTCATCCACTAGAGCTGCATGATTTTGGTTAGTCTATTAAAAATGTAATTAATCAGAATGAATTATTATTAATGATTTAATGACTCACTTGTTTCATTACTGGATGAATCAGCATTTTTGAGCGAATCTCTTGAGAGAACGATTCAATGAAATGCATTTAAAGTCACTTGTCACCATGTTGTGGCATAACGATGTAATCGATAGAATCATTACTTGAAGCGCCAAAGTCACATTCAACAGGCTCAATTTTGATCAATATCTTAGACATCAGTGTCTATATCTGAACTATAAAATTTGATCCCAGTACTTCTGTGATAATATTAACATTTTTACAGTTTTTCTCAGTCGCTTTGGTGGATTTCTCACATCACTATTTACATTTGCACAACAGTTAGTTCAACCTCCAAAAAACAATTAGTCAGTTGTGGGCATCATAGTAGCAGTTTCTCATTCCTTCCAACAAACTGCTTTTGGACATGCAACAATTGCTTTCATACAAATCTCTGTTGTTTTATAACATTATCATTTGCTTATGTCATGTCAATCAAAATGATCTATACTTGTGAATGCTGAATAGTCATTCCATATAAAACTAATAGTCCTCATTTCATTGCTTGAGTCAGTACATACAAAAATGTTGAACTAGTCAAAATCTTTTAGAGAAACAAACAAAAAATTTTTTTTTTGTCTTTTTGTTTTTCTCTTTACAGGGATATAATCCCTGAGGATGAGAGGGGTCTAACTGGAGACCATCTGAGCAAGCCAGTTGTTGTTTTGGATAATGTATGTTTTCACCACTCAGATGTCGTCAGACATTGGTTTGCTGCACATGATAGGATGCTGGTGGAATATCTCGCTCCCTACACGCCATTCCTAAATCCAATAGAGGAATTTTTCTCTTCCTGGAGGTGTGGTATATGACCGGCATCCACATACCCAAATGGCCCTGCTAGTGGCCGTGTGATGACATCACAGCAGAGTCCTGCAGAGGGTGGATTCGCCACTCGAGGAGATACTTTCCTCGCTACATTGCAAGAGATGATATTTGCAGTGATGTAGATGAAATTATGTGGCCAGACAGAGAGGAATGTCTGGATCTGCATGAATGAATACAGTACTATGTATGTTGTATGTTCATGTTCCAATATGTACTGCAATATTGTTTACAGTTGTGCACAGCTCTACCCAAAGGGAGTTTATGTTTGTTGAAAATAAGGGTGTATTTTTTCTTTTGCACAATGCTGTGAACAAATTAGAACTGCAAAGAGCATATGCAGTAAAAATGTGAAACATCTTTCTCATACTCAGTTACCTCACTAAATACAGTAAAGTGTAACTTTACTGTATTGTTCAATTGGCTGTTCAAATAGTATATAGTGCTGTCTTGAGCATTTTCAGGTAGTGTCACCAAGATGTGACTTTTTTGTATTGGAAAACATTTACGGAGTAAACTGTCATAATGAAAACATGACAAAGTCATTTGACTATCTTGTTCATAACAATGGTGTCAGGACTTTTCATTTTTATGACACTGACACCTTCATTGATATGAATACTTGCTTTTGAGGAATGAACTATCCGTTTTGAGCAAGTGACATGCTTTTGCAGGTTATCAACTGGGTATTGCAGTTTGTAGTAATTGTTTTGAGAACTGCATTAACTGTTGTGCAAATGTGAAGAGTGATGTGAGAAATGCACCAAAGCGACTGAGAAAAACTGTAAGACAGAAAAAATACATTTTGTGGTTGAAAAGTTGTGGAGCTGTTTCATACCTATACTGTACATGCTAACTACTCTCTCTGATTTAATGCACAAAGGCGAATCGATCGTTGTTGTTTAGGAATGAGATCACGTGGGTGATTGAATTGAGGTTGTGATCTTTTAACGGTTAATCGTGCCGCTCTAGTGACCACCAAGTACTGTTTTTAGCCCACTGAAAACCCAATGTTCTTCAGAAAAGCCGTGCTACGGGCGCTTGAGAGTGCTTTGGTGGCGCAGCATTTTTTTTTCAGTTGAGACGCTATATGTGCTTTTATACAAAATATACGTTGAACTGTTAGCAGTATCTGATTTTGCAAATAGTTTGTTTCTGAATATAAAAATGACGACACAATGTAACATACATGCTTGGAATTAGTTTTGGATGGCGAATTATGCTTGTTGCTGTTTGTTATTTTTGTACAAACGGACGGACAGACAGACAGACAGACAGACAGACAGACAGACAGACAGACAGACAGACAGACAGACAGACAGAGATATAATAGAGATAGATAGATAGATAGATAGATAGATAGATAGATATAGATAGATAGATAGATAGATAGATAGATAGATAGATAGATAGATAGTGTATCATAGATAGATAGATAGATAGATAGATAGATAGATAGATAGATAGATAGATAGATAGATAGATAGATAGATAGATAGATAGATAGATAGATAGATAGATAGATAGATACGTAAGGTTTGATTTTCCAGCTAAGATAAAGCTGAGATCACACATCCAGCAATAAAGCAATAAAACTCATCTGGAAAGAAGATTTCAAAGGAATAGGACAACACCCTGCCCGAACTGTCCTCACTCAGCTATGTGACCAGCCCCCCTCCCTCCACTCCCTACCTCCCCCCTGATTCAAGTCACTGAAGTTCTCCAAGAATGCATATGTACGTATGATGTATCTTGTGAATCTATTATTTTCCATTTTCATGTTTAGTTTCATTTTAAATGTCTCAGTGCGATTGGTAAAATGGTCTCAGTTTCATAGCAGTCACTAGTATTATGAGAAAGTTTGAAAACTTTCGATTTTTTTCGATCTTTTTTGAGAATTCTGTTCTCTTTTCTCTTATGAGCAAACCACCTCATTTCCCCCAAAGCCAGGTGTGGGGGCAAAACATATTTACAATCCTTTTGTTCTGGTCTGGGTATTTAGGGGAAAAGACAAAGCAGCAAGACGGGACATTCTGTAGCCAGAACCCCCACATGGAGCTGATGAGTGTTTTCCACTCACATCTCTATGTGTATGCATAACTTTAAATACTCTTAGAGAACTCCAGTCCAAAATAAAAATCTAGGATCACACTGTTTACTTGTCTACTCTGGACTTCTGTTGAAGAACCCTGTCTAGCCATCATTCTACTTCTACTTGCTTTAAATCAGTCCTTGCTGGAGAGCTAGAGAATTGGGTTTCTCCACTTTTGAAATATAAGGATTCTGATTCAGACACAAACATGTATAGACATATACATGCAGTCCCAATGGGAACTCCCACACAGCTCTACGTGACACATTCTCCCACCAGGCAAACATCCAAGACTGTAAAGATGAAGTTTTATTGATTTTCCCATTTGGGAAACTGGGAGGTGCTTATTTGAGCACATACAGCACTGCACATTCCCCTGAGATCTGGCTAAAATCTCTAACACACTATACACAGAAAAGTGAGTGCTTTACACTACTTGAGATGATGTCTGTGTTGATGGAGTCCAGTTATGCTCCGGTAACCGGTGACATGTATTTGTTGGTTCTCTGCTATAGTTGAGTTTGTGTGGTTACAGGCCTTTCATGGGGCTAGGCTGACACGTGTCAAAGGACAGCTCAGTTTTTTACTGCCAGCTTTGGTTTCATGAAGGTCTTTCTGAATGCACAACACCGATTAGAGGTTACTAAGAAACAGCTCTCCTTCACTGCTCAGTAAGACAACAATATATTATTTTATTTTAGTTCTGTCGTCACTTACTGTCGTTCTACTTTTCTCCAACTCACCTCTCATCCAAACTTACCCATCTATTCTGTTCACCCTGGCTGTCTATCTGTCCATCTATCTCTCTGTCTGTTTGTCTATCCCAGAGGATTTCAAAAATTAACATATATATATATATATATATATATATATATATATATATATAAAATAAAATAAATTATCTTAAAACTAAGTAAATATTCTAGATAATGTTTTAATATTTTGACATTATATATACTAGACATTTATATATTTTAAAATAAGACACTTTATTCTTTTCACACTTTTTACACACAAAAACTGCATATTTTTTAGTTTATCCATCATCTATCTAAATCTTTCCTGTCTCTTCTCTCCAAATAGAACAGAATTTTAAGAAATTTTATTTATGACCACAGGAACAGGGCCAGTAGAATTTCCACATATTGCACACAATGTCTCCACAGAACGACACCATGAAACAAAAATCCCCCTGGAGCAAAATGAGGTTAAGTGCATTGGTCAAGGGAGCAATGGTGATGACCCATGACTCACTCCACATGGGCATCGGACCAGCAACCTTACGGTTGGCATCTCTGATCACTAATCAATGTGCAAAACCCTCTCCTCTCTCCTCCCTTCCACTAGCAAAATAGGAAAATATTCTACAAAACGGGACCAGCTGTCTGGTAAAAGTGTGGTCCCTTCTCTCCCTACCGCTGTCCCTACCGCTGTCCCTCCCCCCAGGCAGCGTAAGCCTCAGTCAGGCCTGACCCTTCATTGTCATCCCTCCACATTATCTCAGCAGAGGGCCAATTAGACATTAACCACATTATACATCCAGAGACCCCTCTTTAGCCACCGCTGGGCTCAATAACACATTACCATAGAGGCTCTTTAAAAGGAAATGCTGTTAATTGTCAGACGACATGAAAACCTGCCCAGTAACATGAACTTGCATGACGAGCCCCAATGACAGTGTCATGTAAAGACAGAGGAGGAAAAAACAATATTGACAATGGCAGGTCATCACACATCAAAAAAAAAAAAAAAAAAAAAAAAAAAAGATTCATTGAATGATTCAACGAGTGAATCATGAGCAGGATTTATGGGCAACCATGATGATAACGACTCACTGGTTATGACAAATTGCTTTGTGATGTTAATGTCAGACAAAATAGCTGGTCTGAATATTGAGCTTATGGGGAACTTGTGAGACTACATACCAAAGTGTAATCCATTTACCATTATCCATGTGTTTAATTAAATGTTTAATGGATTGACTGTCCAGTATTTATTGTCACTGATGGGAGTTTGATCACAGAGGAGCTATTCCAAATGCTATAAGGATGCATAAGTAGCTCTTCATGTATATATATATATATATATATTTTTTTTTTTTTTTATTTTTTTTTTTTTTTTTTTTCTCGTAGACTACATTGAGGATACTTGAGAAGGATTGATTGGGATTAATTCAAATTGCTCGATATATTAAAGCTAAAAACATGCCCAGGCTGTTGCTGGAAGATATTATGCCAAAACAAAGAATGCTTTAATCCAGGACAATCAGACAACATGTCATAACAAAACAGCATATGACATAAATCACATATCTCTCAATCTGTTCCAAAAGTCAGGAGCGACAAAATTGTGGATGGGTAAGTGGTCTTTTTTCAGTTCATCAGATTGATCCAAACCTGAATCTAAACATGAACATTTGACTACAACATGGCTCCATCATGATTACATCTTTTCACTAAGGAGAAAAGTAGAAAAATAGATGAAAAATACTAAAAGAGTATGGCAATTTACCATTGCATTTCACTCAGTGAGGTCCATTCAGTGAAATGATAATATTTTTCATACTACTACGACAACTACTACTACTTCTACTACTACTAATAATAATCATAATTATTATTATTATTATTTAAATAAATAATCAAACAAACAAACACATGTATATATAATGCATACATACACACAAACACATACGTAAATAATCATGTATCCTAATATGAAAATTTCCAACCATCAGAGACATGGTCGCCTAAGGGTACGTTTACACAACAATGCAGTAAAAGTGAAAAAAGTTTTTTTTTTTTTTAATTTACTTTTTTTTGCGTACAGACAACAATATCTTCAAATTGGCAACATTACAACATCATTGTCATTGCGCCTAGAGTGAACATGTAATACGCATGCACATGATGTTACCGTTTTCACAGTAATGTTTTCATGGTGCTTTCAGTTTACACACACGATAATGATATAATTTTCAAAAAAAGTACAATTTGAAAATCGTTTTGAAAAGTTTGCGTTTTCAGGCCCCAAAAATGTCATTATCATATAAATGAACGGCAAAAAGGCATGAAGTTTTAGTGGTATAAACGGCCTCTCAGTGGGCATTGTGAGTCTCTTTTTTGTAAAGTCAATTCGATCATTTTAATTTGCTGGCTTTTCTCAACAAATACAGATATAATCGATTCATTCACAGTAGATTAATTGCATCAATTATTCTGCATATCATATCATTGATTCAATTTGTCAATTAACAGTCCCGACTAAACGGATCTAGTCCACACACATGCAATAAATCTCCATGCCTGCAGATTAGTATTTCCCATGATTCTAGGTAGCAGAAACTGTCTGTTTTCGTGTAAATGTGCAAACACATGAAGTGTGGCTCTGTTGAATGAGCACTGCACAATTTTATCACACCAAAGTGTCTTGGTCAGGAGGCCTCAGCTGTGGTACACCTAAAGAACCTCTCAGAGGAGATGGAGTTGCTTAGAGAGCCAACTCAATAAGCCTTTAGCCACAGGGCAGAAAACGGCTAGGGAATGGTGCTGAGCAGCAAAGGCTTCTGGGTCTTCACAATCATGATATTTGTTTTTTGCTACCTTAAGACTATTACTGTCAGTCTTTAGACTATTTGATTTTTAAAAAGCTGACATAGTGTAAAAAAATTCCTAGATTACATTCATATTATCAAAGGCCCTCTTTACACCTGGTGTTACACCTGCATTTTGGTCGTTCAGATCACAAATGGACAACGCTTGGTTAGGTTTTGCGGCTCTCAGAGCAGAAATGGAAGCTGCTGCTCTTTGTATGTTTTGCCGTCGTCTCCAATCACATTTGTATGTAAATTGCTTAAGCTTATTTTGTCCATTAGCTTGAAAGATATGAAAACAAACAAAAAAACACATACATTTAGCAGCCCTTCCCTCAAAGAAATCAGGACAGAAGGACACAAAAGATGGATTAAAACACCAGGTGTAAATGGATATGTGTCTCCCAGGAGTGAACAGGGCCAAAGTAGATTTTACAGCCAACGCAGAATCTTCATGTTTCCTTTAAGTGTCTGCATATATACGCACATTTACACTACCATTCAAATAAATGCTGATCTTTTGAACTTTCAGTCACACTTTCGATTATGGTCGAACTATCACTATTAACTTATTATTATCTATGACTTTTGATGGAAGGAAACATGATGCATTTAGAACCAGGGGGTATAAGCTTTTTGAAGATCATGGTAAATTGTACTTATTTTGTCTTCTGTAGCTTCTGAAGAGTAGTGCTAAATTAAAAAAAAAAAAAAAAAAATGTATACATCTTCGTCCAGGATGCACGAGTTTGAACAGGCTCTTAATGCATCGTGTTTCCTTCTGGAGCGTCAGCGAATATGTTCACCTTTTGTAATAGTTGCATGTGAGTGCCTCAGTTGTCCTCAGTGTGAAAAGATGGATCTTAAAACCATATAGTCACTGCTGGAAAGGGCTCAAATATTAAAAAGGAAGAATGGTGGAAGAATTTGCAGGACCTAGATGATTTTTCTGAAAAACACCGTGCTAAGGACAAACAAGGAACTCATGAATTTTTTTTTTTTTTTAATAAATGAAAATAAATAATAGTATTAATAATCAATACGTAAACATTTGAAAAGGGATGTTTTTATAAATGCAACTATTTTGTCTAGTGGACTATATGAAAAGATTTTATGTAAAATATTTTATTCAGGATAGTACTAAACAAACAAACAAACAAAAAACAACAACATGCATTTTGCATGATGCCTCTTATTTTGTTAAAATAATTAACATATTGTATATTCTGTAAGGTATATGTAAACATTTGATCATGACCGTGTGTTTGTGTGTGTGTGTGTGTGTGTGTGTGTGTGCGAAGAACTTGCACAATTTTGTTAATGACAAAAGGTCAGATTAATCTGATATCTGGTTAGTTTGTCCATGAGTCCATGTTCCGTAAGGGCTAAGTGAAAAATTTCTAGACCAAAGAACAAAGGAGGTAAAAACCAAAGGCAGAAAGAGAGAGGTGTGATTATTCCCCATATTATTTTGTTCCCACAACTCAAAACTTGTATTAATGAGGGCCTACAAACCCAAAAAACTACAATGGCCCGATGAGCAGAGGAGAAGGTCACCCAGGAATACTCGTTGTTTCCAAGAAAACCTCCACATTCCTTTCATGGCTCACAATGTCCAAATGGCCCACTGAGAGGAGTGACTCTTTCATTCTCATCTGAGAGTTGGCCTGTGGAGTCAGGTCCTCGGGGAAATGGGTGACTTTTTTTTTTTTTTTTTTGCACCAGTAGTCTATTATCCAAGATGGCAGAGAAAGTAAAAAAAAAAAAAAAAAAAAAAAATTCAAGGCAATGCTTCCCTTGGTCAGGAATAGTAGTGACTGAGTGCTGGTCTGCATGCAAATCTCTGCCGCACATCTGAGGTGGGAAGGTAGACCTCACTGACAGGACTGCTAATCCAGAACAGGGCCATTGATTGAACACGTCCCTAAATGCTGTGCTCTGCCTGGCAAGTGCGGCCATTTTAAGTCTCATCAGGACAGTGCAGAGCAGGTATCCATTATAAAGGCAGGAGAGCTACGGTGGGCTTAAGCATCGACGGTTCACTGGCTTACTTCCACAGGAATGTAGGGTCAAACACTTAACGATGCAGAAAACATTAAGATGGAACATAACAGGACATTGATTCGGTGTATAATACAAACACAATGCACATCTAATTGACAATCAAAATAATTTCAGGTCCACCTGATCTGTGTCATCTCTATTAAATATGGAAATGAACATGAGTCATATTTGTCAGGCAACCGACTTCTATAGTGCTATACATTGTGGGGGTTGTAGAATATAGACACAACTGTGCTCTGAACAATGAAAGGATCTCTTATTTAACATTTAAACAACATTTGCATTCCATTGCAAATATAATCTCATAGTAACATTTTGATTACACCTTGCTCTTAAAGGATTAGTTCACTTCAGAATTAAAAAATCCTGGTAATTTACTCATCCCCATGTCATCCAAGATGTTCATGTCTTTTTTTCTTCAGTTGAAAATAAATGAAGGTTTTTGAGGAAAAGATTCTAGGGTTTTTCTCTGTATAGTGGACTTCAGTGGGGTTCCAAATTGCAGTTTCAGTGCAGCTTAAATGTCTCCTACATGATTCCTAGCCTTATCTATCAAAACGATTGGTCATTTTCTAAAAAAAAAAAAAAAAAAAAAAAAAATATATATATATATATATATATATATATATATATATATATATATACACACACACAACACAAGCATTTGTGGTTAAAAAGTATATAATTTAAAAAAATATATATATATTTGTTTTGTTTGTTTGTTTTTTGAAAATGACCAATCATTTCACTGGATAAGACCCATATTTCTCATCGAACACTGAAGCTGCACTGAAACTGTAATTTGGACCTTCAACCCGCTGAACCCCACTGAAGTCCAGTTTACAGAGAAAAACCCTGGAATGTTTCCTTCAAAACATTTAATTTATTTTAGACTGAAGAGAGAAAGAGAAGAACATCTTGGATGACATGTGGATGAGTAAATTATCATGCAATTTTAATTCAGAAGTGAACTAACCCTTTAAATGTATTTATTTCTATAATTATATTGGTTTTCGAATCTCATTGAAGGCATATTTCATCCAAAAATGCAAATATAACTTTTATGTTATTCTAACCGCTTAAGACTTATTTTCACAAAACGTACATTATGGTTCGGTGCATACAGTCAGAGGATGAAAACATTCAAACCAATAAAAACTTAATATTTAAAATTAAATTTAGTTTTGAAATTAAACATAAAATTAAAACTGATATACAATATACATTAATTCAAAATTCTAATCAGTTCAATGATTTGGCCTTTTCATTACAAAAGCCATCATATGCCTCCAGAAAACTTTAAATATATCACATACTGCAACAATTTCATTTTTAATGGTGGTTTGAATCAATTCTTCAGGTTGAAAGATAACACAATATGGGTGAGTAGATGATGACATCATTTTTCATTTATTTTTGGATGAACCATTCCTTTAAAAGTGAGAAAAGTGGAACCACATCTGGGGTCTATGTTCACACTAGCCAAAGTGCTTTAGAGTCACTATAAGGAATGGTTTGGATTCTCACATTTCCTCATCGCTGTGTCAAGTCATTACTGGCACCAAGTCATTAGCTGATGGTGCACCCATTTATAACAGCTAAAGAGCGATGGGCAAGGTGGAGGAGAGACAGATCAGTCTATAGGATGGCCATGGTCACAGGCTTTTTCCTTCCTCCTGTAGAGCTCAACACATCCATTTCTCTGTCAAATCTTTGCTGAGCATTTAGGTGACAAAAGAAGTAATAGATTTGAGGCACAATACATCGAAACAGCAGAGAAAAGCTATTTTATATTATCACCTGAAGAATAAAAAGCAAATTTACATTTTTCTGTGGGGAGATTATTATTATTATTATTTTTTATTTGTTTTGAAAGATATGATGAGATACAAGTTGAATGTGCTCAGAAAAGTTGCCGTTCTGTCAGCTAATCTAAGATCTGTTGATTTTACCCCAAAAGTAGGCTGAGGCAGGTTCAATACCCCTGTGTTTCTCTCAAGTCAATGCTGAGCAAAAAAAAAAAAAAAAAAAAAAAAAAGCTTAGTGGGCTTTTCCCCTCAAGGCGTAGGAGTTTTAGTCATGAGTTAAGGTAATCCGAGCAGATGCTGTTCACTTGCCCTTGTTTGCAGACTCCTGCGCCAATTAGCGGACTAAGCAGACTATGTGTGGCATATTTTCAACATGAGATTAATTCATATTTCACAGTGTGCTAAGCAAAGGAAAAGACTGATCTTAAAATTATGGCTGCCATCAAAAAGCAGGCAAACCAACAGACGCATGCTAGCTTCATGCAGGATCGTCACAGCTCATTGTCCTTGAAAATTAATCGGAATGAAATGACAAGCCTGGGGACTGCATTCCGCGGTGCACTGCAACAAGGCTCCTGAGCAGAATATTTATGTAAGCCTGGCTAAGTGGCAACAGATGATATCTGTATTCCAACTGGATGGCGGGACTTGAAATGGCTGTGATAAACATGCCTGGGCAGGCAACATTATGAAATGTAAATGTAGCGGCTCGGGTTCAGAATTAGGCCAATGAGGGCGTGTGAGGGTGGGGCGGGGGTGTGAGGGGGGAGGAGAGGGGAGTCGCCTCGCCCTGGACTATATCTGAGCTTACGTGTACTACCAGCTAACTGCAATGACATACGGCGTGTGATGCCATTACCATGCTCGCTGTGCACGCGCTCATTTTTCAACAACCTAACAGCCTGAAAAGGCAATGCTTACACTACAATGCCATTTTGAACTCACTCTGATGGTCCGATTGGAGTCTGGCAAAAAACACACATTCATCCCGCTCAGAGACCGTATCCGTATTGGTCTGGGATAGCTCTTCGGCTAGTGAGAGTGCCTAACCATTGAAACTCACTGAGATGCTGTTATTTATCAAATCTCCAAAAAGAATCAATAATATAAATCTAGATTTAACAAAGCTAAATGCCTATCCTGTCAATGCCATCCCATGCTGAGCATATATACCCCCCCCCCCCCCCCCACACACACACACATATTATATATATATATACACACTCATATATAGTAAATAATAGTAAAAGTATCATATATACTGACCAACAATTAAAAACCTACTAAAACAAATGATTATAATGAAAAAAAATACAAGAAAGAAAGAAAGAAAGAAAGAAAGAAAGACAGAGAAAGTCAGAACAGATACTTTATTACATTTACATTTTCTATCGAGAAAGCAGACCCTTTTTTTGGTGAGTGCTGGTCACCGGTAGCCATGCGCTGTGCCGAATAATAGCTAAAAAATAAATTAATTACAAAATATAATTACCCTCTTGTTTACACAAGACTTTCAACACATCAAAGCCACAGAGAATTGACACACTGTTTAAGTCATTAGAAGGATATTAATCTGCAATAATAAGCAAACCACATACTAATAACAGTAGACATTGGCAGATAGACGGCATGTTCCAATTCATTTAAGGAGGTAGAAATGGGGGGGGATTTGTAATGTTTCAGTTGTGTGCTTCATTTAAAGCATAGTTTAAGCCCAGCCTCTCTTAAATATCAGATTGTCTTAGGCACAGAGAAAAGAGAGGGAGAAAGAAAGAGAGAAGGAAAGAAAGAAAAAGAGAGAGCGCAGATTGAAGAAAAAAAGGGTGGGCAGAGGAGCACCAGGAGGAGGTGGAGGGAGAAAGAGAGAGACAGATCGAGAGAGAGAGAGAGAGAGAGAGAGCGTGCCTGGGCTGAATTGTGAGTGGCTTACGACACTCAGTGAACAGAAGGTGCTTCTGCATGCACTGCCAGTGCACTAGTCTGCTGCAAGGGATCGAGCATCTCTCTCCTCCCCGTACACCGTGCCTGCCTTCAGCCTCAGCATCTACAGCCTCCGCAGCCCACTGGAAATGAGCTTCATACAAAGAAGACCTTGCTGAAGATTTGAGTCTTACTAGAAACACTATCTTCATTGATCTTTGGATATCAATATACAAACAATTAAAAAGAGGAAAGGAAAAAGAGAGCTATATGATGCAGATCACACAGCTTTTGAATGTGTATAATTGTGAAGAAACGACCACTGACAGAATGCCAACGAGCTTCACTCAATGTACATTGTGCAGGTCAGTGATCACTTTAGGTTATGGATGGTGATTTGCGGCAACAAATCGGGAGTCTTTGATGAGAAGGGAGGAAAGAGAGGGAGAGTGAGAGTTTGGAGTGGATTATTCCCTCCTTCGTGCGCATTTTTCCCCCGCTCATCTCTCCCACAGATCGGCGCAGCAGTCAATGCAGAGCAACGGCGGAGAGAGGACAGCGCTCATGCATGCAGTCCGGGAAACTTGCACTTCCTCCCAGTCTGCTGAATGCCACTTGGATTCGTTCTCTTTTTGGCTCTTTCACACGAGGAGAACTAAGACATTGTAAGTCTGCCAGGATCTGGTGTCCGATGAAAAGGAGGGGGGGCTGAATTTGTACCACACTGGGGTCTTTTTTAGTTTCGCACATAATTAGTGTCGGCACAAAGGGATCAACTGAATAGAGGTTGTCAGCCTCTGGAAAGGGGTGAGTAGGCATCCTTTCATGTGAGATTGATTCTCAAGGAGTGCATTTTTTACCTCCCTGTCTTTCTTTTCCTTTCTCTGATCTAACATGAGCAAAGTGACTTGTCGTTTATTTGCTGTCGGTCTTCTCCTTTCGATGTGGCAGGATTTCTTGAATTTTTAAGTAACAAATCACCATCCATATCCTCTATAAATACATACCAACTGAAAGACTTGGGGAGTTACAAATCACAAAATACAAAATGACCAAGATCTGAAAGATTCAATGGACTTTTTCTCTACGACACTGCAGGATATTCATGCTAATGGATTTCCTCCTAATTGGTCTGTACCTAAAGTGGCCGCTAAGGAAGCCCCCTGGGCTGATTCTGTGCTTCATGGGCATTGTTCTGAAAATAGTTCCGTTGGTGGGGGGGAGCTGTCCGAGGCCGTGCCGATGCGACAACAAGCTGTTGTATTGTGAGGGGCTCAACCTGACCGACATCCCCCAAAACCTGAGCAGCGCCATTGGTTTGTCCCTGCGTGAGAATAACATCTCTGAGCTGCGGGAGGGGAACTTTGTGGGCCTGTCACAGCTTACCTGGCTCTACTTGGATCATAACAATATTGAGATTGTGGAGGAGAGTGCCTTTGAAAGGCTGCGAAGGGTTAAAGAGTTGGATCTGAGCACCAATCGGATAGAGAGCCTGCCCAACGGGACCTTTAGACCTCTGCCCAACCTGCGAATACTGGATTTATCCTATAACAGACTTCAGTCCTTGGAGCCAGACCTTTTCCATGGCCTTAGGAAGCTTACCAATTTACATTTGCGCTACAATGCCCTTAAGTTCATCCCTGTTCGGATTTTCCAGGATTGCAGGAGCATGCAATTCCTGGACCTGGGTTACAACCAGCTGCAGAGCCTGGCACGCAATTCATTTGCCGGACTCTTCAAGCTCACTGAGCTGCATCTGGAGCACAACGAGTTGGTGAAAGTCAATCTGGCCCATTTCCCCCGCCTCATATCCCTGCGGACCCTCTATATGCGAAACAATAAGGCCACCATTGTGGTCAGCACCCTTGACTGGACCTGGGACCACTTGGAGAAGATTGACTTCTCCAACAATGAGATTGAGTACATTGAGCCACATGTTTTTGAGAGTGTGCCCAACCTTAACAATCTCATGCTGGACTCTAACAAACTGACTTACATAGATCAGCGGATTTTGGACTCATGGACATCCCTGAGCAGCATCTCTCTGTCGGGGAATGACTGGGAATGCAGCAGGAATGTCTGTGCCTTGGCTTCCTGGCTTAGCAACTTCCAGGGACAACGTGACAGTGGCCTGTTGTGCGCCAGCCCGGACATTGCACAGGGCGAGGACATTCTGGATGCCGTCTACGCTTTCCAGTTATGCGAGGACAATGTGGAAGCAACCACGCAGTCATTCACCGCCACCAGAAACCGGGCCAGAGGCTTCATATATGATGGTCCAACACGAAATCCATATGACCTGCAGGACGTGGAGGGTGGTGAAGTGGTGACCAACTCTTTAACAGTGACTGCATCCACTGATGACCTAGAGAGCACCATGCAGATTCACAAAGTGGTGACAGGCACCATGGCCCTCATTTTCTCGTTCCTGATTATGGTCCTCATGCTCTATGTGTCCTGGAAATGTTTCCCAGCAGGCATCAGGCAGTTGAGGCAGTGCTTCACCAGCCAGCGTCGCAAGCAGAAGCAGAAGCAGACCATGCAACAGATGGCTACTACGTCTGCATCTGAGTACTACGTTGACTACAAACCCAACCATATTGAGGGGGCACTTGTCATCATCAACGAGTACGGCTCTTGCACGTGCCAGCAGCAGACATCTCGAGAGTGTGAGGTGTGATATTCCACCCATGTTGTTTTTAAAAGTCAATGGTTTCAAATGTATGGATGAATATGGAACACACTTTAACTTGGCACCTCATTTTGCTGCTCTCAGGAGAAGGCTACATTACTGGAGGGCAAATAGATTGAAAAGCTGGTATCAGCCGCCTCAAAGCCTTGTGGGAGAATCTGACTGTGAAACCTGTGTACTTGATGCAAAAGATGTGGAATAATTATGCTGACCTGTCCTGGCTTCTCTTGTGAAGAGTGGATATTTGAGCTTTAATGTGTCTTTCTACTTCAGGATAATAATAGGACTCTCTAAAGCTACCGAGGACATCCACAACATCATTTTTACCATGGGAACAAACACATGAACATCCAAAATTGGAGAGGAAAACAACAAAACAAAGAAACCCTTAAAGAAATAAAAGATTCTATGTAAAATATGTTAACAGCAGAAATGCAAGAGTAGGGATAAAAATGCAAGATGTTATCCTATTTCTTTTGTAATCTATGGAGAAAAAAGAGGAAAATACAAATGTTTAAATAAATGAATTGCAATTCACAGTACTCATTATTGCAGGTGAGTTGGAGGGTTGCTTTTTTGTCTGTGATCCTGGGAAAACAATGTTCAGAGCTCGGCAGTATTGCAGGATGTAAATAAGCAGGGCTGTTGGGAGCGCTTCACTTCATTTGAAATGTTAAGCCTCAGTCTAAGATTCAGATCTCCTCGTCTCTCCCAGAGATATAATCACTGTGCAAAGCTTGATTGCTATGGCTGTTGCAGTTGCCCCCTCCCCCTTGTACCTATCCTGAATACATTAAGCAAACTAGCAAAAACAAAACAGGCTGACGTGGTTTGATCAAATCTCAAATGATAAAGTCAAACATTTGTGTACTGTGCAAATAAACAAGACAAGGAGTGTCTAAGACCTTAATTCCTTCACTGCTTCCACAGACATCAGAGACAAGATGTACAAAGCGCCTCAACAGAGGGGTAAAAATCAGAGCGAGAGGAGGCCTTAAACATTTAAATTTAAATGAACTTGAAATGGGTGTAATTAATAATCCATAAGTTGTTGTTTTTTTTTTTTTTTGTCGTTTTCCCAAAAAAAGGTTAGCTGATTCAAGATGTACATTTCATTGTGGATTTCTGTTTAAATGTGACATTACTTTAAAAGACGCCCTGTGGTCACCCGTTGTTATTGTGTGAGTGATCAATCTAACAATCCGTCAGGGATTGTTAGATTGTGTGCATCCCGAATCAGTGGCTATTGAGCTGGTGAAAGCACAAGGCTTCTGAGAGAAGGTACAGGCTGCTCCCTAGTGTTCACACCAGCAGCAGAGGAAGACGAGATACCGCAGCAAACGAGCCTTTGAATTTTTCTTGCCCAGGCTTTGTGTGTTTCCCTGTATATGCCTGTTGCTTGTCTATATGCATTCTCTAAGCTCAGCTCAGGATTACTGCCACATAGTAAAGTATCTGGATGAGATAAATGATAAATGAGGGAGATCTCACTTGCATTGACTGTGTTGTCACCTCACTCACTTGGCTGTTTTAATAATAGATTTGTTTATTAAGCATAGGGGACATGCCACTGTGAAGATGCTGTGTGTGAGGTACTACATGTATGTTTGTGTGTGAATGTGTGTGTAAGAGTGTATGCATTCACATTTGAGTATTTAAGTGGATTTATTTTTTGTGCCCTCTCCTGAAAAGGTGGAATAGCCAGCTGCATGTGTGAAGCTGTATTAATTTGCGAGGAATGACTGGGATATGCCTTAAAGGGAAAATGTAAGGCTGAGCAAATATTTTTACAATCAAATCAAACAGTTTTAATATGGATTCCAAAGTCCCGCCCCTTTGAATCCTTTAATACTTGATATGAAACTGTTCAATTTTCAGCACTGTATTTGATGCGTATATGAAGCTAAGCCAAGCTAAACCAATAAAATGTATTCCTACTGTTGTAAATGATCAGCATTGTGACACGCTTTGCCCTTTCCTGATTAATCTAGCCATGCTGTTTTTTTTTGTTTTTTTTTTTAAATATTTTGTTCTGTTGTTTTCTGTTTATGCTTATTTTCTGTCAAAGAAGATGTTTTGAAGATGCTGATGCATTATTCAAAACTTCTGGTCTGACACTCCTTGGACTATCCCCTTTTTTCATTTCTTTGCATTGAATGATATTGTTCATGACTTTTTTTTTAAGCAAATCCCGAAATATGTACACTCCAACGTGTGGCTTTTTAATGAATCCTCTGGAGAGTATTAAAAAAACAACAAAAAAACAACAACAACAAAAAATCTCTATTTGACTGAGTGGCAGATTTCTAGCATCAAAACAACAATGAAATGACAGCATTGTTCCTTGTATGACCGAAAAAGAAAAGAAAAGAAAAAAAGAAAGAAAGAAAAGAAATTGTAGCTATTCATGATCCCCTTTCTTAAAACAGGTGGTTGAATTGAGGGAAACAAAAACATGTCATTCACTTACAATAGCTGTTAACCCTACCAGCATCGAGGTAACAGGGGAAACAATGGAGACATAGAGTGAGTTGTTTGATTTTATTCACCCCTCTCTTCTCTAACACTCAACGAATTTAAGCCATGCTCCAATCAAAGCACTTCTGTGGCCTATTTTTAGCCCTTCTAGCTTTGTATCAATATTGCATGTTTGTCATTTCATCTTGGTGCTGCTGGGAGTTGTTTTGAATTCCCTTTTCCCTTAATTATTATTATTTTCTGTTTTTCTTCTCAAGGAGCAAATGAATATTTGAAGTGGTGGGAGATTTTGTTTAATCTGAATCTCTCTCCTCCTTCTTATGCTGCTTACAAACCCTTCAGCCAACTCCAACTAGAGTTACTGCTCTGACAATTAACTCTAATAATTAATACCGTTATTGATGAGGCTTGAGTCAAATCAATACAGATCGCTATTAGCCAATTACAGACTTTCTTGCCTGTTGTTTTTTTTTTCAGATGAACAAACAAACAAAAAAATCTTGTATTGGTGTTGAAAAAAAATATATATGTGTGTGGGGGGGGGGGAGGGGGTATTTATACAACAATCTTTTATTGAAATTTTGGCTAATTAGTGTGGGGAACACTTGGCTATATGCCCAGTACTATCAGACAGGGAGAGAGAGAGAAAGACATGCAATGGTCAATCATTAAGACATGGATTCAAGCAGAGAGAAAAGGCGTGAGCCCTCGGATCAGTGGGGAGGCAGTTGTGCCAAGTGGTAGGGGTAAGACATTAGCTTTTGACCTTGTTAGCCTGAGCAAACGTGTGTTTGTGTGTGTGTGTGTGTGTGTGCGCATGCTACATGCAAATAGCAGCTGAATATGAAGCTCTCAAGCAAGTACTGAGGGTTCTAGTATGTTTACATGTTTTTACAGAACTGATTTGAGGAGGGTCAACACTGTTAAACAAAGCAAGATAATGCCACAGATTCTAAATACCTAGAGGACTAAAACAAATTCTCAATCTATGCAAATCATCTGGGTAAAGAATATCGGAACAATCTGTCAGACTTAAGTGTGTACATAAAATCAAACGGTTTGACTGATTGCAACATTACAAGACTGTATCATATAGAAAAGAAAAGGTCCATGTAGAAGAGAACAACATCACAAACTAGGCTCAGATCAGCGTTATTTCAGTATCATTGAGATAATGTTTGTTTTTATTAATATTTTTTTTGAATTAGCTTTTATTTTTATATTTTGTATTTTCATTTTAGTTTGCTAATTTTGCTGTGTGTGCCATTGCTTATGTCTATATAGCTTTTATATATTTTTAATAAATAAAACTAAATGAAAATGAGAAATATTTCCTTGGCAACTAGATAAATCAATATATATATATATATATATATATATATATATATATATATATATATATATATATTGTAATGATTTATTTTAACTCTGTTATTCAAGTATCAAAAATGCAGTATCCGATCAAAAAGCAGATACTTTAAAATGAACTAAAACCATTTCTCAACAAAATACTAGGCTAAGAGCCTCACATTGATTTAATATCTCTATACTCTTGCTGTATGTCAACAACTGTTTCATTTCTGTCTATTTTTAATCCCCCTAAGGAACTTTAAGAGGGACATCTGAGAGAAAAGGTACAACAGAAACATTGCATCTAAGAAAATGCAAAATCCTTTCCTCTGTGTGCAAAAAAAAACAAAAAAACTTGGTATCTAGTTTTCAAAAACCTAAAAATCCAGACCAGGTTTTCCAAGTGTCTTTGAGTATCACAAAAACAGATTGCATTTCATAAAAATAAGGAATGGCTTGAGTAAATTCATAGAAGGTCGGTGATATGGGAAAACTAGATTAAGTGTCACAGTATCGGCATACATAAAAATCCAGATATTTCATCAGAGCCTCTTGATAGAGCACCAGATGCTTAACAAATTAATTAACCTTGCTTGCTGTCTCTCAGTGTTGATTGAATGCCCCTGTGTGCCATTCCCTGCCTCTGGTCTCGCATAATAAAACACCCACACATAAACAGATATCTTGCCAAGACGCATAAGGCTGACCGAGACTCTAGAAGAGGACATTAGGAATCTACACAAGAATTGACTGTTGGTTACCTCGGTGACTCATAAATGTTTTCGAGTCAATATCATCCTTATTATTTGCAATGTAAAGTTGTAGTAAAAAAAAAAAAAAATGCTTTTATTGGAACATGAGTAAGCTCAGCAAGATGACTTTATCATCCTCCAACTCATCATTATAATTACCCAACATCATCATGATCATCATCATTCTTATATGTGCATCTGCATCACTGGCGTCCCATTAACCGTCACCGCAGGGGCATTGTGCCGTTTTCAAAATATAACCAAATCATTAAGATAGCTATATATAATAAATGTATACAGTGTCAGATAAAACTAATTTGCATGGCTTTTAATGCTCATTTAAACAGACATAAACACCCACGTCTATATTTACATATTTAGAGACATTGAAGTGAGTGGGAAGAGGACATATAGTATGTCAACATGCTTTATGAAACAATACATGATGGCAAAAAAAGAGGCTAATGCAGTTGCAATTTAAGTCATACCCATTGTATATGGCCCGAGCATTACATTAATAAATAATACGCTGCTGAAGTCGGATATCATATGGCTGAATGGTAATGCTTAAGGCTAATGTTCAGCAACATCTGCTCTCACATTTGTGGCACTGCACCGAGAGCACAATCGTAGGGTGGAAACAATGCCGATTGTTATTTTCTGCAAGTAAGCGGAATATCTCGTGGGTCACACCCAGCTCACAGCTCGCTGTTCTCCATTTATGCAGATATGTAAAAACATATCTGAAATATGAGAAAACAGTGGTACTTATTTGCTGACCCTGACAGTGATTTTTCCCAGTAACCCTTGAGAGACAGAGCTACCTGAGTGCACTTTTGATGATTAGCATGCGGGAGAGAGCACTGTACAGCACAAGAGATCAGGGCATATTAATGCTTTGCAGTCTGTATCTAAAGAAAAAGAGATGTGGCACAATAAGGAGGATCAATAACCTTCTTCCCTCCGAGTCTCCGTCTCTATTTCTCTTTCCTTCTGTATTTGTGTCTAAGCTATAAAAACACACTGTGCCGTAACGATCTGCAAAGTTGTAAAGCCGTAAGTGCACAATAAATAAAGTTATCGTCTCTCAAAAGAAAGATTTGACCCTGAAAAGCCGAAACGAGTCGTCAGGAATTCGAATCCAACTTCCATGATGGCTACATGTCGCTGGGTAACACATTTGCCTAATACCAGCCTATGTTCTCCATTGGCTGTTCAAGAACGTCTACTTTGTCCCACCCTCAAACGCTGTAGCTGGTTCGTGTTGTGTATACATGTCAAGAAGACACTGTCTTCGGCTATGCAAAAGCAAATTCTCTATGTAAACTAATTTAAATGTAAACTCACTTCTAGATTTTGGTCTAGAAAAATTCATCATCCCATTTTGTATAATTATGGGATGGGTGGAAAGTGTGTTTACCTAGCAACTAGCGATTCAATTTACAATATTCAGAACATAAACCCTGCTATCATGTTTGAGATACATTCTTATAATTTCACATAACAGTCTCTTGCAAGAAGCAAAATCACCCAAGGACCCATAATCTCTGCAATCATTTTTTTTTCCTTCAATATTTTGTATTGTAGGTAAAATCTTCTCACAAAAGACAAGTCCAATAGATATGATTTTTGTATATATCATCAGTGAACATGATTTATAAAAGTCTGCAACACATTGATTCAGATCTAGAAATTAAAACTAGGGCTGGGACATTAACATTTTTAATCTAATTAATTACATGATGTGGCGATTAAATAATCTAATTAATCACAAATTTATCATACACCAAATTTAGCTGAGATATTATCCCCAAAAGATCATTTGAAGTCATTATTGTGTAAAGCATCAAATAGACATTACAAAAAGTAGATTCAGAAAAATCTAAATACAATTTATTATACAAACTTTTGGACCATGAGGTTGAGTAAATTTTTTGGGTGAACTATATCTAGATTTTATTTATTTATTTATTTATTTATTTATTTTATCAATATGGAAATATGAAATTGAAAGTAAACATATGATCAACTATGAATAATTTTCTTAGTCAAGTTAATTTACTGAAGGCAACCAAGAACGCTAGGTTACTAAGCTTATTAAATTAATTCACATTATGACGATGTAAGGTTTGATTTTCCTGCTAAGATAAAGCTCAGATCAAGCATCCTGCAATAAAGCAATAAAACTCATCTGGAGAGAAGACTTCAAAGGAATAGGACAATGCCCTGTCCAAATTGTCCTCACTCAGCTATGTGACCAGCCCCCCCTCTCTCCCCTCCCCCTTCTCCCCCCTGATTCAAATCACCGAAATTCTCTGAGAATGCATATATACTATGTATTATGTATCTTGTGAATCTATTATTTTCCAATTTCATGTTTGGTATCATTTTAAATGTCTCAGTGCGATTGGTAAAATGGTTTCAGTTTCACAGCAGTCACTAGTATTATGAGAAAGTTTGAAAACTTAGGAGAATTCTGGTCTCTTCAAGCAGACCACCTCCTCTCCCCCAAAGCCAGGTGTGGGGGCAATAAATATTTACAACTGTTCTGTTCTGGTCTGGGTATTTAAGGGAAAAGACAAAGCAGCAAGACGGGACATTCTGTAAGAGAACCCCCGCATAGAGATGGTGAATGTCTTTAAGACTTCCATCCGCCATCTCTATGTGTATGCATAACTTTAAATACTCTTCGAGAAATCTTTTGAGTAACTGATGTTATGTATTTATTGTATTTGAATCGTGTAATTATGTAATTGGCATTGAAACATTTTTACCTGATAAATAAATTGTTACATCTTGATTTATTTTGAATTCGTCTGAAATCATTTGTTACCGGTAGATTTTATGAGGTCCTCTCGTTTCCGCAATGAGTAGTTGCCAGGATAGTCATACTGAAATCGTAATATATGGAGCCGGGAGGCATAATATTAAGGTTTCAGATTTCTGACTATTATGACTTAACATGTTATAGTATTGTGACTAAATCGAATAACATTTTTATGAGAATAAGCAGGTTGGCGATTCCATAATTGTGTTTTTTAGTAAACGCTATAATTCCTCTGTTTTGATTCTAAACTGGCCATCTTGCGTCGTTGGAGGTGTCAAAGCTGGATACAGTCCATGAGCGACGAGAATACCCGAATGAAAGGACAATTGAAAATTAAGAGAAATCAAAAAAATCAAAGATCTAAATTAATTCACATTTAATTGCGCGATTAGCTATTAATGTTATATCAGGAACATTACCCATTAGAGATCGTTTACAATTGGAGTCAGATCGAGCGAGAAGCTAAAGTAAAACTTAATCTAAAATCATAAAAACTAATGTGAATTTAACGCGGCTGCTGAAAAGACTTACACGCACATTCCCTTCACCCGGGCTGTTGGACTTCCTTCATTGGGCCGACAGGCGGAGCTTACAACGACATTTATTATTAATATGCGGTGGGCGACGCGTCATGCAGGCTCAATAGCGCTGTATGACAGTTGTATCACTTTTATTTAGTTTTTCCTTTTTTGTTCAAAATATTCACAAAATTGTCAACTATAGCCTATCATGAACTATAGGCAATACAGGTGTTGCTTACCCACGGAAAAACATGAGACATTCTCCATTAATTTTAACCAATAAAAAAACAACTGCACCTTTTCATTTTTATAGTTCACTTAAAGCAGTTAGTACGCTATTTTTAACGATGCAGGTAGAGTGTGCATCAATGTAATACATTAACACTGTAATGTGCAGCATGAATCTCTCCACAAAACTCACACACTCTCAAATATAGTGTCCTCAAGGCTCAGATATTACATGTGTGTGCTCAGTTATGGAGTGTGGGCACCAACCGGCAGAACATGAATCTAATATTTGAATGTGATTTGTCATTTAAAAAATGTCAATTGATCTATATTGTGCGACAGGTGCTGCCATCTCAGCCAAGATGCGAAAGCACGTTTGAATTTAGCAGTGAACATTCTGATCTTACCGGTGTTTCCGTACTCTTCAAAAGGATCAAATCAATCATCTTTCATTGCTTTAATTTTATGGACATTCTAACTGCATTCTATAGGTTATATAAGGCAGAGTTGTTGGCCTGCATCATATTCATCATCAGTCAACTGTATGAAATGTCAGATGACCTATGTAGGTCTAGGGATGGGGCAAGTGTGTTTAATGCACTAAAAAAATGTATGTGCAATTTTATGAACTTAAACTGTAAATAGACAATGTTAAATGTGAATGTCAAGCAACTTGGCTTGCCACGTACACACACGCCAAATCTAGCAATTTTTCTACTCTAGGAAAATGAAGCATCAGATATCAATTTTGCTGAAATGTGAAATACAGTAAAGATGCAATGTGATTGGCAAAAGCAACTTCCTATCCCTGTTGGACTCTGCTAATCGCTATATTTGAGGTTATATATTGCTGATTTATCTATTATGTGACAAGTAAATATCTCTTCAGTGCCTTGAAGTGCAAATGGTAGATTATGAGATTCAAAGTGACAAAAACAAAATAAACCACCTGATATCTGTGTTTGAACAGCTGAACACTCTCTGCTCTGACAGTATGAACATGAAAAAAGAAAAAAGAAATCTCGCAGAGCTGTAATTTCCGCAGTAATTCCTCTACCCCACGGGATATCAAAGACGCTGTGAAGAAATGGGATTAGGAGGGAAGCATAAGGAATCTTGATTGCGTTGAGAAGGACAATGAATGCTTCAAAAAAAAGCCAATTTAACTAGTGGTCTGCCAATATGGGTTTTTCAATAACCGATGATGACACTAAAGAAATTAAATTAAACAAAAAAAATTCTTGATTGTCAATCAGATATCGGTATTTAAAAATGACTAAATATTGGCACATTAATAAACATAGATAGCAATTAGCATACAAACAGAGATAGAAAATTATATGACTTCTTTAAAACTTTACTAAGCATACTGCAAATATATTTCAATAAAAGTTTGAGATAAAACAGCCCATTTTTAATTCTTCAAACTAAACCAAAACATTTTTTTTCACATCATCTGCAATCTTCCATTTATCTTCCACTGAGCCCAATGCATTCTGGGATTGCCTTGTTTAGAAAGAAAATATGTAATGCTGCCTTTGAATTTGGCCAAGAAGATGTCTTACGAGACAACATAATTAAGCTGCCTATTTTTGAATAGGAGCATATCTATAAATGATGCTTCCAGGAAGTTCACAAGCCTTTAGAACAAAGTATACTTCATATACGCACAGACTCTCTACCTCTGAAACAACAACAAGGAAACAGCAGTGATCGAAGTAGTGTTTTGATAAATAAAAAGTATATAAGATTTGTGCTATATGCAATATGTGAGCTGAAAGCCTCTTTATGTGTTATGTATGGACCTTTTAAATATTCCTGTTGAATTTGTCAATCATTATGGCATGCTAATAGGCAAAATGGGGGGGGGGGGGGGGGTCAAAGTCAAAACCTCCTCAAATTCAGCAGTGGATTTCAAGTGAAAAAGTGTCACCTAAGTAGTTAGCTTCACCACAGATGGATGTCCACATAAAGAGAGAGATTACATTTATCACTGGCTATGACCAGATCACCAACACCCTGCGTCTTTCTTCTCATTCTTCCATCCCAGATTATCAGTTAACTTCGCTTTTTTCTAATAAATGAGACTGACAGACTGTTGGACAGCTTAAAATTCATGAATCCAGGTAGATTTGAGAGGATGTTCTGGTGCAACTGCACTATCAAATATAGAACATGAAAGTAGCAAACAAGAGAACGTAAACCAGCAACCGCTGAACAAGAAAATGTTAGCTCTATTTAAACTAATATAATGTTGAAGTTTTAAGAAAAGAAACAATCCAAAAAATTTGAAAGTAAACTGACATAAATAAATACATGCATTTTACATGTTACTCAATATTCATGAACTCATAATAGAGTATGTTTTCAAGCAGGGATAAGCCACATAAAGCATGATTAGAAAATTTAAAGATAAAGGGCTTACCTATTTAAGAGGATTTTGGTATGGAGGCACGTTCAGGAGACACGTTCAGAACAGCAGGTAGAGATGAAAACATAGGGGAAAACACAAAACAAAAACAAACACGGTCAGAATGCTACACTTAGTTTTGTGTGTGTGCGTGTGTGTGTGTGTGTGTGTGTGTGTGTTTGTTTTTTTCCCTTGGCAAAAATTTTGATCACAGGTTTTCAGCCAGAAAATGCAAAAGTAATAATAATACATATATAAACACATACAAACATACACACACCACATTCAAAGGCATCAGTAAACTATTCTGAAAAGTTTATTAATACACATTTGAATGATTCCAATCAAAATCAAACTGTCTCGAAACATACGTGTACAAAATTATTCAACCCCCAACAGTCAAATTTTGTGCAGGGACTTTTATTCTTTATAACCTCCAATAAACGTTGGCCGTAAGTGCTTAGAAGCTTCTGTCCTACCTCTACTGCAATCCTGGCCCATTCCTCGCTTGAAAAATCTTCCAGATCTTTGGTTTCCATGTTACCACTTATCCATGTTTTCTACAAATTCTGTACAAAATAACTGTATCAATTTCTGAAACTGTTCAGACCACTCAAGTACTTTGTGGTTCGAATAATTTTGTACACGTATGTTTAGACCCATTTTTGTTTCGTTTTCCATCAACTTTATGTTCTCAGGATCACGCAAATGTGTATTGGTAAACTTTGTCTCTGTCAGAGAGTTTACTGATGCCTTTGATGAATCGCTTTGATAAAATTTTGTTGTCAGTAGTCAAATGTCTTGCAGTTTAAGGGGGTTGAATAATTTTGAATAATATTTATATATATATATATATATATATATATATATATATATATATATATATATATATATATATATATATATATATATATAAAATATGCAGAGTTCATTTATAAAAATGATAAACAGCATTTAAAAAAAACAAACAAACAAACAAAAAAAACTAAATAAAAGAATGCTGTGCGTTTTTCTCCACATATAGCATATTCTGAACCCAAAATCTGTTTTGTCAGAAAAGTCGGTCTCCATTGTCAAGGCATCTTGAGCTCATGTTTTACAGCAGAAACCAACAAGCGCCCTTGTTGTTTGTGTACTGAAATTGATAAGTCCGTTTTAGCGAATCAGTGTATTCAGGTCAGGTGATTTTGAAATGTAGCTTTAAATGAGGTAATTTAAAAAAAGACATATACACCTCTAAAATACCATAAAACCAAGAAAATTTCAGTCACTGTTTGACAATACTGTGGTACAATACAATTCATGTTTTTATAAGTTGTACCAAGAATTTAATTTATTTATTTATTTTTTTTCATAATAATGGGTCCCTGGATGGATGGACAAACATGTACCCTCTTAGGATTTTTTTTTTTTTTTTTTTTTTTAATTTACTAATTTATATATTTCAAGGGCAGATTTAAGGTAAAAAAAAAAAAGGTATTAGGTGCAAGCGTTTTACAAATTCTGCTAAAATAAGAACAAAAGTCAACAGCATAGCATAGATGAATCCTTCAAATGGATTTAGGCTGCATGACGATGAAGGAATGAGAGTGTGAAAAATACAGAGAGAGAGAAATAAATAAATAAATAAACAAATACAAAGAGAAAACCTTGTGCAGTGAGAGAAGATCAAACAGAATAAAGAGGTGTCAAAGACCCGTACTGCTGTAGTTTAGACAGATGGTACTTTTCAAGCTCGGGCCCCTGACAATCCTTAAAGCAAGTGTCTATGCTTAGATTTTTGTGTTCAAAAGATCAAAACACACACATACATACGGCACACACAGCATTGTTCATGCTTCCCACTCTTTGAACTCTGTCCTCTTCCTTTTGCCAAACATGGCATGGCAAAAAAAAAAAAAAAAAAAAAACAACAAAAAAAAAACCTTTGCTGCATTACAAAATGACTGAGAGAAGATCACTAAAGGCTTCTGCTTTATATATCTCCCCAGATCCCCCGACCCCCTCCCCTTTGAATCCAAAAGCGCAAGTTTCGCCATCACACCCCTTCATATAGTTGCCTCGGCTGTTGACAAGAGAGATGGAGTGTGTTGTGCCAGTGTGTGTCCTCTGCAAAGCACCTGATTACATTCATGGAGCCAAGAGGAGATTTATGAATGCAGACTCAGGCAAAGAGCGGCCCCATTCGCACTCTAAATAATGGCAGTGCGAAAGATCTTTTTTTTTTTTTCAGTTTCATTCCCTGCGTCCCAAACTACTGGCTGAACTACCCAAATGAATATTTACCCCACTGAGATTGTATATCCGCATCGAAATCCCTTTCAGAGCGCTATTTCAGCGCGAAGGACGCTGGAGGCGACGGGGCCAGATGCGTGGTTGGTGTGGTTGGGTGCATTTGGCGTTTGGTCTGTAGAGTAGCCAACATCCCCTGCAGAAAAATTCAGCTTATCCTCTCTAGTGTAAATATTGAACAGGTTTCGGACCAGAGGGAATAACTAATGCTAATGAATGGGGAAACTCTTAGCTTAGCACACTTTATCAAAGCATAAGCATGCTGTCCAGGCTCAGAGGCGGCAGATAAATTGGAGGGAGTTTGTTTTAAAACAGATGAATTGGGCGAGACCACACTATGTGCAACATGATCAGTCAGTGTCAGCTTATGTGAGTCAGTCTGCTATAATAACGTTAAACTGGCGCAACGCTCTGCCAAGCCATAATGTGATCCAAGGCAGGAGTCCAGGAAAATGGTTGAATCTAAACATAAGCATAGCTTGACATGTATGATCTGTGTGATGAGAAATGAAAGAGGGATTTGACATTGATGCCGATGCCTAATAAAATATATTCGTATAATATATTCATGAAATTGATGCTTCTGCATCTAAAATGTCACACCCGTAAGAAATCCACAGAAAGTTCCAAAGATTTCCACAGAATTTGACTATATGATTCACAAGGTAGAACACATCTGCCAACAATAAGAGTGTAGGACCTTTTGTATTGCCATAAAAAAATTATTCAAAATGAAATTATTACAAATGAAATTAAAGCACATTCTCCACAACAGAAAAGAGCTGGGTTAAGGAATATTGATTTCTCAATTTTAATCGAATCTCATCATTATGAACCAATAACCAATATAAATCCAAAGAATACATCTTTTATTCTACTGTGTTTTCAGCTGATGAATGAATCTTTGTAGTTCACCTCCCATCATGTCCATTTTATTATGAAATTCAAACAATAAATAATTTTTTTTGGCACTCTAGTATGGCGTGACAAATCGGTGTTGCCACCTCAGGAAAAGCGAAGTGGCAGTATGAGGAGCACATGAACCGCTTTACTACTAGTTACAGCAAATAATAAATCAATCAATAAATAATAATAATAATCATGAATGAACATCAGAAAGTTTGTTAAAAGACACAGTTCAACTTACCAAAATCCATATCATGTCTCATGTAATCCTTCAATCAGTATTTCGAAAAAATACGTCAATAAAATAGTTTGTGAACTAAATGTCAAGTAATGTTACATTTACCTCAGAATGTTACATTTATCCCATGTTCTGGTTTTAAATCCAATGTTATTGGAAAGGAAAACTTTATTTTTTTCAATACAGATGCAAGCAATTTTCTGTGTATTTGCCATCACCTACTGGTCAGCCATATTCTAGACTACTACTGCTTACTGTCCTCCCGTTTATGGGGTATTTACATTTAATAGCTGAAGTATTAGCATTTAGTATGAATATCTCTTTTTTTGATATGCTGGCTTTATTCATATCACAAACAATCAAAATCACAAACAATATATATGTTGTGTTTGTCAGCTGAAGTGCATGTGAGGACCATTAGAGGGCACTTCACCTTGAATTTACACACATACACATACGCTTTCACTGCTGTCACTCTTCACTACATTTCCCATAACCCCCGTACCCATTCACTGATTACCGCACAAGCTGCACCTCATCACCCACACTATTTAAGCACACTCTACAGTCACTTCCATGTGAAGTCTTGATTTGTTTGACAACTCAATTCTTATTAAAGCTGCATTTCCTGCTGACTCATATATATATATATATATATATATATATATATATATATATATATATATATATATATATATATATATATGCATGCAATGGTGTTTATGTGCAGACAATCCAAGTATGAATCAAGCTTGGATTATTCTCAAACCCCTTGAGCCCTCTTCAACCCATTGCTTCATGGTGATTTTCTACTGTCCTGTCAATTATATATTTATAAAAAACTTAACAGTTTGTTTACTCAAAGCTGGATATATTACAGTGCCAAGTACATAATGATGCTCTAAAGGGCACGCACACAGTAATTGAGATGTTCCAACACTAGTTGAACAAATGATCGACTTGGAACGCTAATTATTCTCCTCAACAGCTATAATGTCATCTCAGTTTCTTATGTGATTCTAGCACATACAGATTTCTGTGTGGATGGACATTGAAATGTACAATGTCAAAGTATTTAGAGAATTTGACATTTTAACCCATTCACATCCAAACTACACAAAGGTTGATATAATATTGAATTAATTGAATTGTCAATTTCACTTACGACCAGTTGTCATAAAAAGGTCTTTATAATGTTGTTAATGCTGGTAATGTCTCTGTCACTGTCAATCCAATCATGCGCATGCAATTTATGTACAAATCTAAACAAAAATGACTCTGTCTACTCAGCAATTTTAGAAAACGAGCTGCATATCTTGTAATGTTAATCTTTTTTAACCTGTACATTTTTCCAACCAAAGAACATTTGAATCATGATCTTGTAACTGATTGGATAGAAGTCAAATGTAGCCTGAAACCTAAAGAGGACAATAACTCTGAAGCAGTGAGGATGAATTGTGAAATGAAGCATAACACTTTGTACCTGCTTCAAGGGAGATGCCTCAGAGTATACTTGTCAACTCCAGAGACTGAGCAGAATGCAGCTGGAGGAAATTGGCCAGGAAATTGGTGGAAAAGAGTCTTTTCTCTATCGACAAAACAACTCTATCTCGTTCATTTTTCTCTGAGCTCCATTCAGACTCTTCTGAAATATACAGTCACGCTGAGGAACGTGGGTGTCCGCAGAGGAAAAGAACAGTCAAATGTGTGTGACTTGACCTCTGACATTCAAGGGACGCAACTGAAGCTAACAAATATGTCTACGGACAGCTTGCACAGTGTTCTTTCAAACATGTTTACATACTGTACATATAAAATCTTGTCATAAATGTTAATCTGATGGAACAAATATGCTGAACTTCCACCATGGTTTCTCAAAGTACCTTAAAGGGGTCATGACATGAGCAATCACATTCTCCTTGAAAGATTCCGATCTTTTGACACATAAGAGGTCTCTGTACCATTAAATTATCCTACATATTGTATAGCTTAAAAATGTACCCCCCAGTACAAAACAGTATTTATGTAAACAAGGAGGATATTTTGGCTATTGGATATTTTGTAGATATTGTGGGAATTGTGATATCACACAGAAAAAAACATATTTGCACATTAAACCCGTCTACACCGGACACAAGAATCCAAAGCAAATAGGACCCCCATTATAATCACTGAAACTGTCTACAGTTTATACAGTGTAAAGATTCACTGTCAATTTCTGAAGTACTCCACGCTCGAGCTACTGCCCACAACAGGACAAATGGAAGAGCGAAGAAACAGCTACTTTGGTGTGACCAGTTTAAACTGCATGCTTGCGTCTACACAGCTTTCAGAAGGACCCGAGTGCAAGGACATTATGCACATCAGAAAATGATATGTTTGTTCAGAGCATTTAATTGCATCGTCAAGTTTGCAATGAAACTTTTGTTAAAAGATTAAGCAGCCAACTGTTTTGCATCTAACACATTGCAAAGCGTAAGCTAATTTCATATGCTTTGTCTGTATATTAAAATTTTATATGGATAAGGTTCTCAAAACACGTACTCGCGTGCAATAGCTTGAGTTTATACTTTTCCCTACGCGACTGCATTAACCAATCACAACCATTCTATTTACTGACCAAAAAAGAAAAAAAAGAAAAATCATATCGCTTTAAAGGAACCATATTCTACACTTTTGTCTTTTTTCTCCACAAAGTCAACTTACAATAGCAGAGGTTTCTGACTTTTAATATTAAACAGGCTTGCAAAGTTGCTGAATATTGAAAAGGCATTGGTATAAGAGACCTTCTACTCAACCCAAGCCCAAATTTATGTTTTATTCATGTTTTCATTTTAAAGTAAATAGTGCACACAATCATACATTGCTTGATCTTTGAGACAGAGCAGAGAATCCATTTACTGTAAGTCTCCGCTGCTGTTTTCTATGATATGACCCTTGTAACTCTCCTCAGGAACACTAAGCTATCAGTGCATATGGTACACCTAAACAAAAAACCTTTTGTACTTCACACACTGCCATCAAGAACTCAACGTCCTGAACTCTGCCTGAAATCTTAACACAGATGTATGCATGTGGCACACAGTGCTCAGACCCCAGGGCTTTACTGGTTACCTACAAACACTTAGAGACGTGTTTGACTGAGCTCTCTTTTTATGGTTATATGGCAGCTGATGAATGTCGTCTGCCCCTTCTTCATGCTAAACAATCACTTCATTCCTCGCTTGCACGCCCTCCTCCTCTGGTTTCACTCACTCACTGCACACCCTTCCCTCTCGCTCACGACAACTGGATGGCAATGGATGGAAAATGCCGACAAAAGTGTCTGGCTCGGCTGAGTGTGAGAACCTTGCCTGCGGGCATGGCCATGTGAAAAGGGAATTACTTCAAAGCTGCAATGGATTGTGGGAGTCATACACAGACCATTCGGCCACTTACTGCAGCCTGCTCAGAGTTGCTGCTGAGCAAATCTAAAGTGTTCTTTTACAATCAACCTAATCTGTCAAAAGTCCACACGCCTTATAGGTTTTGGCAGTACAATCTAAAAAGGCTGGGTTAAAAACAACCCAAGTTCAGCAATTGGGTTGTTTTAACCCAGCAGTTGGGTTAAATGTTTGCCCAACCTACTGGGTTGTTTTATTTAACTCAATTATTGTTTAAAAATTACTGTATTTCTTGCTTAAAATTGAACCCAACATTTGTTGGAAATTAACATTTATTAATACGTTTATTGAATGATAATTAAAGTTTGTGTAAAGTCAATTCTGAGAATTGTTTCTAAACACATTATTAATTTTACAAATGTATTGCTGTATCACATTACAAAGACTGTGGACATTGTAATACAGCCTACATTTTGCAAGCTGATTGTGATAATATACAAAAAGGCTTGGTCTCCTTATTTCAATTTCTTAAAAACAATGATTCGAAGATGATTCTAGGGAGAAAGGTGATTCTGTGTGTAACGATTGTCAGTTGAAGTGCCTGCTTTAAACTCTAGAGGGCACTTCACCATGGGCTCGACACCATTCACTCACTCACTTACTCACTCATACAGCAAGGCAGACTACATTTCCCAGAATCCCCGTATCAGCGCCAGCTTCCACCCATCAGCACAGACTATTTAAGAGACTCAGACTCAGAGACAATGCGAAGTCTTGTCTCCTCTATGGTACAGTTCTGAGCATTATTCTCTGTGTTTGCCTTATTGTTATGTATCTGTTGGTTTTATCTTGTATGACCCTTTGCTGCCTGCCACTTTGACCTGTTTGCCTGTTTTCTGGATTTTACGATTGATATCTGCCTGACCTGATTTCTGCCTGTCTTGTGATTACTGGACTCTGGACTGTCTCTGATACTCCTGTTTACCAGTACCTGACCCATATCCAGTTTGACCTTAAATAAAGCTTGCACTTGGATCCCATCCTGCTGTCTCATCTTTACACTGTGTTGTGACAAACTCAGAACACATATTTTAACATTGCTTTACACAGACTTTAAACAATAAACATTTATTAACTTGGTTTTTAATAAATGTTCACCTTTTGATTATTATTGTTCCCTAGTAATAATGTGAACATCAAGTATGATCCATCAGACTTTTGAGGAACGTTTATTTTTACATCTATTAATCATCATTGTATTGCACTGCATTTGCCCTTCACATTACAAACTGCAGAACATTGATCATAAAACTAAGCATTTAAATATCATACTAAGACACTGTTGAGTGATATAGAGTGACAACTGTAACTTTAAAACATGTTATGCTATTAATCTGTTAAACTGTAATAAAAATAGCATGGATTTACATGAAATACTGATAGATTATAATCTTTTTGGCCATATAAATACCAGCATCTGCACCAAATTGTATAAGCTCAGTATGAGCCTCTGACTACTATTGAGAGGTTTCTTTTCTTCCTCAAGTATGAGCTGCATATACTCACCATTTCACAATATGTGCCCATAAAGTCTGATCATTTATTTATTTATTTATTTATTTTTTTAACTAGTTACTCTGATCATGTTCATGACAATAATGCTTGAATATTGACCAGCTACGGGCTCTGCACCCTCTTACCTCCACCACTATCTTATGAACTCTTACATCCCCTTCAGAAGCCTGAGAACAGGGAATTAAGCAACCTTCACCGAGAGGCACAGAATAATTTTTTCAGAAAATTTTCATTCACTGTTCCTTGCTGGTGGAATGATCTTCCCAACCCTATTCAGAATACCAAATCCCTGACAATATTAAAGAAATGGCAGAAAACCCATCTCTTCCATCAGCACTTCAGAATCCTGAAAACAACAACAAGAAAAAATGCTATGCTTTCACTGTTTCTTAGTATCTCGCTGTTCTAGCTTGGACTATTCTAAACAATGTCTGAAACATTGTATTACATGCACTTCTCGTGTTTATTGTCTCTTGACGATTAACTACTTGTTGTATTCCTCATTTGTAAGTCGTTTTGGATGAACTCATATTGTTGAGCCCTGAAACCGCTGCCTCATTTGACCGAAGCTTCCAAAGGCCTGCACAAACAGCTCGTCCTTGCCAACAAGGGCGGGTGTAATTAAAAACAAAACTGAAATCAAATCAAGCAGAACATCAAAAATAAAGCCAACCAATACAGCTTTAATTGGTCAAAGGGACCTTGTATTAAATCAAAGATACATTATACGGTGCAGAAATTTAGTCTTGTTAAGCGAAGAGGGAAATACAGGGATTAAGAGGTTAGAGAGAGAGATGGAGCGAAGACAAATGAGAACAAAATCTAATGAAAGCAGATGGCATTCAGAACAAGTCCTGCCCAAGGCCAGCACCCTCCCTTCTCTCTATCGCTTTCATTGGTTTCTTCTCTTTACACCATTAGACAAGGTAAGAGGCAAGTCAGGATGAAGGGTGAAGAGACATCTGTCTCTGCAGAGGTGGACTGTGGGAATTAGCAATCAGGAGGGGTTGGTTAATTAGTTTACAAATCAGACTTATGGGATAGGTCATGTTTTCCTTTCCTTCGGTGAGGAGAAAACCAGCATGTATGCCCTATATATGGGGGGGGGGAAACTTGGCAGCATGTTGCATCCCGTCCTGCATGACTTAAAAATGCTGAAATAGCAATAAAACCTGAACAAAAAAAGGTTTCTGATGACATTATTTACTGTGATATCGAGCACTGTATGTATTGAATACTAAATATTTATGTATGCATATCCAGACTGTATTTTACAAAATATATAAGTAAATGAAGAGCAATCGTGTTCTACTAAAACCAAATATTCACTTCAGTAGTAGCAACACAGCCAAAGTCTTTATGTCCATTAAATTCACAAGATGAATTACTCACTGTATCAAAATATTACAAAGCAGGACAAATAATTTAATCTGCCAAGTTATAAAGCACAACAAAATCATCCCTTTTTTATCTTCCATCTCTCTCTCTCTCTCTCTCTCTCTCTCTCTCTCTCTCTCTCTCTGTCGACCTGACCATAATCAAGATTAAAATTCATTAATCAATCACACATTTTAATGGCCAGACCATCTCCCTGACACTCACAGCAAAAATTGAATCACAAAAGCAATTTAATTAAATTGAACTGTGATTCAATAGCTCTAATCATTCTGCACAGTAAAATGAAATATCTCGTTCCTTTAATCATACCCCCATGTTAAATAATTACTCAATTTTGCGGTACGGTTGGGATGGGTGCTGAGTAACGTCTCGGTTACATAGGTAACCCTCGTTCCCTGAAGGAGGGAACGGAGACGTACGTCGGATGACCGACGAATAGGAATCTCGCTAGAGAGGCCAATCTACTTCGAGTGTAACTAAAACGAGCCAATGCATATTGGCATGCAATCATATGCATCAGCTGCTCACTCCGCGCAGCGCGGGTATATAATGAGCAGCAGGTGCGTTGCATCTTTAGGTTTTCGCTGAGGAGCCGAACCAGATAGGCGGCAGCGCAGCGGGGTACAGCAACTGTGGCGACGGGACGTACGTCTCCGTTCCCTCCTTCAGGGAACGAGGGTTACCTATGTAACCGAGACGTTCCCATTCAGTCGGTCACTTCGACGTACGTCGGATGACCGACGAATAGGAATCCCTACCAAAGCGCCACAGGAGCTGCCCTCTTCCAGCGCTCTGTTGTAAGCCACCTGAACCCCCTTGCCTGAGGACGGTGGGCCAGGGCTAACACAGAGAGTGTCAATCACTGCTGTTCCCAAACCCATTCAGTGAGACTATTGGATAACACTGGGAAGCGTACCCTTCGTGTAAAAGGGACGCTGCGGAAGCCACATCCTTCCCCGAAGGAGTTATGTGGAAGAATAATGGACTAACCGTGGGGTTGTCATATGGAAGAACTGGGGTGACTCCACTCAACGAGAGGTGGGTCCTCCCAGAGGGAAAGACACGGGCTTCGATTAGGAGCAACCGTGGAACTAGACATATGGGATCCCCGTAGGGTCACTCATATGGAACCCAGCCTAAATCCGGTTCTCAAGGATGCAGCGGAGTATAGGCCTGGCGCCAGACGCTCCGCCACGTCGGCTGCCGAAGGGAGATCGGAGGACTCAACAGGGTCTGCCTTGTAGGGACTCTCTGGAGAAAATAAGCACATGTAAATGCAGCAAGCCGACACTAAGCCGCCGGGCCTCTCCGTGCCTCTGACCTGAGGCGAGCAGACGGGAGGAGACCGACTCAACACGAAGGCTATAAAACCTAGCGAACGTGTTAGGTGTCGCCCAGCCCGCAGCTCTACAGATGTCTGTTAGCGAGGCGCCACGAGCCAGCGCCCAGGAGGATGCAACACCTCTCGTGGAGTGTGCATGCAACCTGAGCGGGCAGGGCACGCCCTGAGCTTGGTAAGCCAGGGCGATGGCATCCACTATCCAGTGGGCCATCCTCTGCTTGGAGACAGCCTTTCCCTTCTGCTGGCCTCCATAACAGACAAAGAGCTGGTCTGAGGTCCTGAAGCTTTGAGTTCTGTCTACGTACAGTCGCAAAGCGCGAACTGGACAGAGCAAAGCCAGGGCTGGGTCTGCCTCCTCCGAGGGCAGCGCTTGCAGGCTCACCACCTGGTCCCTGAAGGGAGTGGTAGGAACCTTGGGCACATAGCCAGGCCGGGGTCTCATTACCACGTGGCTGTCACCCGGCCCGAACTCTAGGCACGATTCGTCGACCGAAAAAGACTGCAGGTCCCCTACCCTCTTGATGGAGGCCAATGCAGCCAGCAGCAAAGTCTTCATAGATAGAATCTTTAAGTCTGCTGACTGCAAAGGCTCAAAGGGAGCATTCTGGAGAGCTCTCAGCACCAGAGCCAAGTCCCAAGAGGGTATGGAGGGGGGACGAGGAGGATTTAACCGTCTCGCCCCCCTAAGGAACCTGACGACCAGGTCGTGCTTACCAACGGATTTGCCATCTATGTGGTCGTGGTGTGCCGAAATAGCAGCAGCGTGGACTTTGAGGGTGGAGGGGGACAGCCTACGCTCCAACCCTTGCTGCAAGAAGGAAAGCACGACTCCGATCGAGCATCTTCGGGGGTCTTCTCGGCGAGAAGAACACCACTCGACGAACAGGTTCCACTTCAGGGCGTAAGCACGTCTTGTAGACGGTGCACGTGCCGAAGCGATGGTGTTAAGTACCTCGGAGGGTAAGTCACCTAGAACCTCCGCGTCCCGTCCAGGGACCAGACATGGAGTTTCCAGAGGTCTGGACGCGGGTGCCAGAGGGTGCCCCGTCTCTGAGAAAGAAGGTCCTTCCTCAGAGGAATGGGCCAGGGAGGGGCTGTCGCGAGGAGTGAAAGTTCCGGGAACCAGGTCCGGTTGGGCCAATAGGGCGCAACTAACATGACCTGCTCCTCGTCCTCCCTGACTTTGCACAGTGTCTGTGCAAGTAGGCTCACTGGGGGAAACGCATATTTGCGGAGGCCCCGGGGCCAGCTGTGTGCCAGTGCGTCTGTCCCGAGTGTTCCCTCGGACAGGGAGTAAAACAACCGGCAGTGAGAGGTTTCTGGAGAGGCAAACAGGTCCACCTGAGCCTGTCCGAACTCTCTCCAGATCAGCTGGACCACCTGGGGGTGGAGTCGCCACTCTCCCGGCAGCGCAGCTCGTGAGAGCTCGTCGGCCGCACGGTTGAGCACACCGGGGATGTGAATGGCACGAAGCGACCTCAGATGCTTCTGACTCCAGAGGAGGAGATGGCGGGCGAGTTGTGACATGCGACGGGAGCGTAGACCACCTTGACGGTTGATGTACGCAACGGTCGCAGTGTTGTCCGTACGGACCAGCACATGCCTGCCCTGAAGCGGCCCCTTGAGGCGGCTCAGGGCGAGCCGTACTGCCAACAACTCGAGGCAATTGATGTGCCACTGCAGTTGGGGGCCCGTCCAAACCCCTGACACTGCATGCCCGTTGTACGTGGCGCCCCAGCCGGTGGTCGAGGCATCCGTGAAAACCACAGCATGCCGGGACACCTGCTCTAGGGGCACTCCGGCCCGAAGAAACAAGGGGTCCGACCACGGGCTGAAGGTATGGCGGCACTCTGGAGTGATTGCCACCCGGAAAGTGCCGCGTTGCCACGCCCATCTCGGGACTCGGCCGTGGAGCCAGTGCTGAAGCGGTCTCATATGAAGCAAACCGAGCGGAGTTACTGCCGCTGCGGCCGCCATATGCCCCAGGAGCCTCTGAAAGAATTTCAGTGGGACCGCCGTCCTGCCGTTGAAAGTATTCAGGCAGTTCAACACCGACTGAGCACGTTCCTCTGTGAGGCGTGCTGTCTGTTCGACCGAGTCCAACTCCATACCGAGAAAAGAGATCCTCTGCACGGGGGCGAGTTTGCTCTTCTCCCAGTTGACCTGAAGACCCAGCTGGCTGAGGTGTCTGAGTACCAAATCCCTGTGTTCGCACAACTGATCCTGCGACTGAGCCAAAATGAGCCAGTCGTCTAGATAGTTGAGGATGCGAACGCCCTGTTCTCTCATGGGAACAAGGGCTCCCTCCACGACCTTCGTGAAGACGCGGGGAGACAGGGCCAGCCCGAAGGGTAAGACTCTGTACTGATATGCTCGACCTTCGAACGCAAATCGCAGGAATGGCCTGTGTCGCGGAAGGATCGAGACATGAAAGTACGCGTCCTTCAGGTCGATCGCTGCAAACCAATCTCGGGGACGGATGCACTCGAAAATGCGTTTCTGCGTGAGCATTTTGAACGGTAGCTTGTGAAGGCTCCGATTCAAAACTCGCAGGTCCAAGATCGGTCGTAACCCACCGCTTTTCTTGGGTACAATGAAGTAGGGGCTGTAGAACCCCGACTTCATATCGGCTGGAGGGACCGGCTCTATCGCGTCCTTCGCCAGTAGGACCGCGATCTCCGCACGCAAGACAGGAGCATCGGCAGCTTTCACTGAAGTGAAGTGGACGCCCCTGAACCTCGGGGGACGCCGGGCGAACTGAATCGCATAGCCGAGCCTGATGGTCCGAATGAGCCAGCGAGACGGACTGGGGAGCGCTAACCAGGCTCGCAGAGACCGTACAAGCGGGACCAAAGGGACCGCAGGCGTACCCGCCGTGGGGCAGCGAGGTGGAACGCAGGGACGCAGCCTGGGAGGCTCTCTTTGTGAGGCGGCCCGAGGCGGGGTCAGAGTGTGCTGTGCAACACTTACCTGGTTCCACGGGAGGACAGTGGGAGCAGGCGGAGCCTTGGCTGCCTGCTGCACGCTGCTGTCCGCTGGCGATAGAAGAGGAGGAAGAGAGTGGTGAGGTTCTGGCCCTCCCACTACTCTCCGAGTCCTCTTCGGACCCGGAGATGGGTGAAACTGCTCTTTTATTGATAATTTGGGTACCGCCGGCTGTTGAGCCAGCGGCGGAACATAAAACAAACACAAAACAGGATTCTCCACCCGGCCCTCCTCCGGGGGAAGGAGTGGTGCGGTCACCCTCTCCTGCAGAGCAGTCCCCTCCATCTCCAGGTCGCCTGTCCTAGGGCCTCTTGCTCCTGGCTTTGCCGCCCTTCTTGGCGGGGGCCTGGACAGGCTGGGCACCCCGACCACGACCGGCTCCACGGCGCCGCTTGGACGCCGGCTGCTGCTGTTGGGGAGCGGGGGCGGCCGCGGGGGAGCGCCCTCGGCGACGAGCAGCCCGAGGCGCTGCGGGCGGTGGAGGTGCAGCAGCTGACCGCCTCGGCAGGATGTGCTTGATGGCCTCAGACTGCTTCTGTACAGTCGAGAACTGTTGGGCGAAGTTCTCGACCGCGTCGCCGAAGAGGCCGGCCTGGGACACGGGGGCATCAAGAAACCTGACCTTGTCGGTATCCCTCATGTCAGCCAGGCACAGCCAGAGATGGCGTTCCTGGACCACCAACGTGGACATCGCACGACCCACTGACCGCGCAGTGACCTTCGTCGCACGAAGCGCGAGGTCCGTTGCGGCACGAAGTTCCTGAAAAACTTGTGGATCGTGACCACCCTCGTGCAGGTCCTTCAGTGCCTTGGCCTGATGGACCTGCAACAACGCCATAGCGTGTAAGGCGGAAGCGGCTTCCCCGCAGGCCTGGTAAGCCCTGCCGGTCAGGTCCGACGAGTGCTTACAGGCCCGGGAAGGGAGAGACGGCTCCCCCCGCCACGTGGAGTTAGGGCACAGTTGCATAGCAACGGCCCGCTCCACAGGGGGTATGCGCGAATATCCCTTTGCCGTACCGCCATCAAGGGTGGTGAGGGAGGAGGTCCCACTGGCACGGTTTCGGGCAGTAAAAGGTGCCTTCCACGAGCCAGTGATCTCTTCATGCACTTCCGGGAAGAAAGGAACTGGGGTGGGGGGCTGAGAACCAGCCCTTGCCACCCCGAGAAACCAATCGTCCAGCCTCGAGGGCTCGGGACACGGTGGAGGGTTCCACACGAGCCCGATCCTGTTGGCGGCCCGGGAAAGCATAGCCATCATTTCCGGGTCCGACTCGGGCACAGCTACCCTTCCCGAGGGAGGCAGCTGCGCCGAATCGTCATCCTCGAAAGTATCAGGCTCACCCTCCGATGCAGCGATCGACATCTGGTCGTCCTGGGGAGCCCCGAAGGATACGGATGGTACACACCTCGGGGGCGGTCCACCACGTTCCTCCAGCAGCTCTACTGGCTGCAGAGTGCGGGAGGAGTGAGGGTTCCCAGGGGGTTGGTTCCCCGAGGGAAGCGCGCTCACCGTAATCCTCAAATTACCAGTGCCACCGCCCGAAGAAACCCTCTGAGGAGGATTTGTTCGAGGCGGCGGCACTGGGACCCCGCCCCTTGCAGGAGGCGGAGCCTAGACCGCAACTCCGCGATGGTCATGCTCCCGCAGTGGGAGCATGACTCATCCACAAACGCCGCCTCCGCGTGCTCTAAGCCCAAACACACGACGCAGCGCTGGTGACCATCCCGAGACGCCAGGTAACGACCGCATCCAGAAACACACAAGTAGTATGACATCTTTAAAAAGACGCAAACTACTCGTGCGAGCTCTTTTAGGGATTACTCTCTCAAGTGCCGAAGCACGCAGGGGAAGACCGCGGCACACAGACAGGAAAAAGTGCAGCCTGTCGTGTGCACTCACTCTTGTAGCTGTGAAAACAGCTTTTGCGCGCTCTCTCACAGCGCACCGTTACCACAAACAAGACAACACAAAACACACAAGAGCGCGGCCCCGCTGCTGCGCTGTTCGCCTGCACTCTGCCGAGGAGAATCCGCCAAAAGAACTTCTCTCGCCTTGTCTCGTTCTCGTCACACTCCGTAGAAACCATGAATGGTTCGGCTCCGAAGCGAAAAGCCTAAAGATGCAACGCACCTGCTGCTCATTATATACCCGCGCTGCGCGGAGTGAGCAGCTGATGCATATGATTGCATGCCAATATGCATTGGCTCGTTTTAGTTACACTCGAAGTAGATTGGCCTCTCTAGCGAGATTCCTATTCGTCGGTCATCCGACGTACGTCGAAGTGACCGACTGAATGGGAACTACAGTAATATCTGTGTATTTATACAAGCGGTGTTTTGGATGTACAGGTTAACAGCCCCTAGATATGGCATGTTTGATCCTGTTGACATTGCAGCCACATGATTTGATTTCTGGGCACCATGTTAAATGAATTACAGGTCTATGTGATGGAATTACATTCCCATACAATGATTGCACTATTCAGATTCCCCTGCTTAAAAGAAAGAACCAGAATAGATATGACTTAACCTCTGTTTACAGTGGTTTGCTGTGAATTTGGAAAGAATTAAAACTAATTTCTCTATTAAACAAATAACAACAACAACAAAAACATTGGTTTAAGCATTCACTAACAACAGAAACTGATGCCGCAAATCACTCCGGATGACTTAAAACAGAAATGTAAATCTCTTATATTATCTCTTATAACTTTTTCTTGGTTCTTTAAAAAATATTAAACAAATGAGGAGCCAAAGTCCGTACAGGTTTTATTTTTTTTATTTTTTTAATTCGCAAGTGCATGAAAACAAGAGGCAGGATTTATCTGTTTGTGATGGAGGCATTGCCTCCTCTCATGTGACTTTCATTATCAATTACCCATCACTAAACCCACTGCACGCTTTAGGGGGTTTGTTAAAACTTAATGGGCTCTCTAAACTTTACTCTAAGATGTCACTGTTAAACAGTGTTACTTTAGAAAAAAAAACAAACAGGTGATTTAAACACTGTTTAATGTCACATTTTGTAATATCTTGAGTTGTTTTATTTTTGTAATATGGAGTAATATGTCATGTGGATAATATATATTGGATAATATATATGGATAATATAATATATATATGAGAAAGTACTGATATATACAATAGTTGAGTGTATTCTGCGGACAGCTGTGACCCTGCCTGGGAGACACGTAATCCAATCTAATCATGCACATACGCTTGCAGTGCTGTATTTAAAACACATTACATCTTTAAGGAGATTCTCCGAGCTCACTCCTGTAATAAAAATCAAATAAATGATGCGGGAGGGTCGCAGACTCAAACGAGTTCATTGGATTCTCCGGCAGCACAGATGGCCTCCTGGGTGTTATGAAACACAATTAATCACATCCACAGGTGAGGGGTGGATGGTCAGAGCACTCTTCCAGAGCAGTCAGAGCGGATATAGAAATGCAAAATAAGTCATATAAAGGTTGAAGAAGTGTTCCAGGTGTGGGGTGCCAACATGTGTTGAGCAGAAAAGGGAGAGAGAGCGAAATCAGGAAATGACTTGTTGCCACTCTTACACCAGCTTAAGTGCCATGCTGCCATTAGGGATTAAACGTGTGCAGACAGCGTACGCTGCTGAAAGGTGCTAAATAAAGAGCCTGTGCGAGTAGAAAAAGTGCAGCAACTTCTGCATATTGATAAATTCAAGTTAGGCAAAGTGCTATAGGTGTGAAACATGCTATAAAAAGACTGAAAAGTAATGTAAAAGCACAGAACGAATACAGTACCTGCTAAACATTAATCATTTCCTTTTGTAGTAGATTTTACATTGTAATATGTGTTTATTTATTTTCTTTTTTTCATTCTTCCAGCAGTAACAGCTGCTGAAAATAACAATAAACCATTTTCAATATTGTATTTATGTTTCATAAAAGAGGCAAAGGACATATTCTTCCATTATTTCTGCACAGATTTTTTTATTTTTTTTATTTTTTTATTTTTTAATTCTTGGTTTGTGTACCCATTCATCAGATGGATACAGATGGACGTCAGATGGTCTTTGGCCGTTGCGCTAGATATTTCACCATGAGCTGTGTTTTTTTAGGACATCATTTTAGGACTCAAGCCATTCAAATTGTGTATTATGATTATTATTATTATTATTATGATATTATGACACTACTACTAATAAAAATAATATTTATTATTATTATTATTATTATTATTAATAACAATACTACTAATACTATTACTACTACTAATAATAATACCACTAATAATAATAATAATAGTAATAATAAACCATTCTGATCAAATTCAATCAAGTTACATGCATTGTCCGCATTCATAGATCCCCGATAAAAACTTTTAAAAAATCAAATAAAATCAAATAATTCACTATAGTACATCCAAACAAATTACACCATGTCAAAAAAACGACAAAGACAATGCTGTTCCACAATGCAGTGATAATGTGATACTAACCATCCATCATGTTAAATGTTACTGGCATTACATTTTCAAAATACTGTGAGTAAAGTGTTCATTAGCTGTCTGAAACATGACTCTCTCAGAACAAGAGTCAATTTTGGCCTCCCATAATGCACCTCTTTTGTTCTGAAAACATTTTGCTATGCCTGGATCTCTTTGAACATCACAAATCCAAGGATACTTCAGGCAAACAGAATGAGCAATTCACCAAGCTCAGATAGGTACCGCTGCGTGTTTACAGAGCTCATCTTAAATTCAGATGTGGCTACTGTGTTTCATGGAAATGGATTTTGAAAGGTTACGACTGTGTGTGAATCAAAAAAACACTGGGGGAAACAAGACAAGATGAGCCAATATAACACATATTCCTCTTTCATAAACAGCTTATTGACCGACGTGCCATTTGAAACTGGTTCGGTCAACTTATACAAGCCGTGCGTGCTAGTCGGTGGCGTGATGGGAGATGTCCCTTTTCGAACTTGACCTTCTGTGACCTGTGTCACAATGGACAGAAGCTAGACAAAGAACACCCTGGCTGCCTTCCAGCGCATAATACATCAACCGCCTATCATCTTACCAGGGTATTCCAGAGGCAAAGGGACACTGCTGGCCCAACATCAGCCTGCTTTTAGAGGACAATTCATCACTGGGCAAGGCACCACTCAGTCAATTCCCAATCCCACAATGTTAGGGGACGAAGGGTTGAGTGGGAAGGCGGGAACACGGGATCTTCAGCTTTGGGATTTGCAACAACCTCAATGTGCCATTCACTCTTGAAGGGGCAGAGAGAGTCCGACTTGTGAGACTTGTGAAGGCCAGATAACAGACTTCAGCAGTCTTGTCCTTCTCCGCAATGAGAATCAGTGAGATTTCACTTTCAAATCACATCTGGGGTCAAATGTGCATTCCCTATGCAAATTAGTGGATATGAACATATGGAACACCATATTGTGCAATGGTAAATGTGAAGATTAATGCAAAGATTAAACTCAGGGTACAGTCTCTTTTGAAGACACTAGGCTATGTTTCTAGTTGTGAATTTATCTTATGCACAAAATTTGAATATCACATAAAACATTAAGCGTCGCTTTCACCCCATTTGTTCAGGAGAACAATTGTCACGTTCTAGGATATTGGTGCAAAATATCTAATAAAAATTGGTGCAATCGGGGAAGCCACTCTGGCTCTTTTCTCGTACGATATTTTGTACCTCAGAGAACACAATAAACCCAGTCATGTTATCTTGCATTCGGAGGCGGATTCCTGGTGTCTGGAATTTGCAATTGTGTGATAAGTCATTATAGCCAAACATTTTGATGATAAGACTTTGGCTCTGGCATTTTAAAATGACCAAACCAACATTTGAAATGCTGTGAAACAAAATTGGTCCACTGGTTAGTTCAGCTATCCAATCATATCTTCTGTTGAGAGTTTTGTTTTTCTTTTTTTTCTCTCTCTCTTTTTTTTTTTTTTTTTTTTTTTTTTTTTTTTTTGTTGTGCATAGATGGAATTTTTCCATCCAGTGTTTATTTTATTTATTTTAAATGCCATATCCCAAAATTTGCATAAAAAAACAGGTGGATGGAAACATGACTTTTAGAATACTTTTGTGAAATTGATTAACAATGAATCATCTTTGTGACATAACACTAACAAATGTAATTGACATTTATCAAAAAAATAAATAAATAAAAAAAATAATAATCTATATATATATATATATATATATATATATATATATATATATATATAGGAAGACGTTCATGTAAAAGTTAGAAATTATTCTAAATCATCACCATGAAATTGAATCTGTGACATTGAGGTGCCTTGCCCTTGTACATGTGTGTTTCCTAAATGTCTCCATAGTTCATGCGCCTCAGAGCAGAAAAGATCTATCTGCTTATCGCCATCTCAAAATGTCGTAGTTTGCATTCTAATGCTCACAGTATGTGCAGGGGAAGAAAATAAATGTAAATTCAGCTGCATCAGTGTAAAACAGTTCACCACTTCAAAACACACACACACACATTAACGTTTGTTTCCCTATATTAGGAAGGACGATGCATGGACTTCCATTGATTTTAAAAACGGTAAATGATATTTTCTATGGCCAAAAAACCCTTAACCAACCCATCAGAAACATCTGCAAAACACTAGATTTAAATAAAAACATGTATTGTATTGGCTGATTTATAAGCCATTACAACTAGCGAATATGTCCTCTTTAACGAGTCATGCAGGATGAAGACACGAAGAAGGTAGATTAACTTTCAACAGTTAAATGAATAACAGAATAACGGCAGGAATACAGGAATCAACACCAACTCGAAACTGAAATGACCGACAAAGACTGGACTGGCACAGAGGGAATATATATACAGATGCACACAAGAGGATAACGAGTAGGGCACAGGTGACAGACATGATAACAAATAAGACACAGCTGAAGACGAAGGACTAATGACAAACTGAAAACTAAGACCACGTGAAAATGACAGGACAAACAGGTAGACAGGGAACCAGGAAACATATTACTCTTGTATCCTCACAAGTCACTACCTCACACACACACACACACACATATATATATATATATATATATATATATATATATATAGCTGAGAAAAACTGTGCCTGTTTGCATTATGCAGTATCCATCAAACATTTAATATGAGCGAGTAAGTGCTTGCTAACCTTTGTCTACGATCACACCTACACGCTCTCCTGAGGGATAACAGCACAGACAGCATTGTGATTCAAAGTGTGTTGGTCTAAAAACTGCCAGTTGGTATCTTCACAATTTTTGGTTGAGGAACAAAGGGAGTCCATGTTAGCTATGGGCTTGAAAACAGCACTGCAATCTCCAGCGCATAAAAGGTCATGAGTTTCATAATACAGCGATGGAACTTCTGTTCATACATATATTGTATACACTATAAAACTGGACTAAAACAGTGCAATTGAATGTACTTGTTATACTGTACTCACAATGATTTGTTTTTGCTGGTGATATACTATTAGATACCATTATGAATAGACCTTTTAATTCTCTTTTTATCTGATTATGGAGTTTGCAAATGACTTGCACTATTTTTAATTGTTGGTCTAAATCATGTAGTAGCTGTACATCTCAGTCGTGTAATCTGTTTTTTTTTTCTTCGCTTTTTTCTTGCAACAAGAGTGGTACATTCTTAAGGCGCTGTACCTATTGTATTATTTCAACAAATACTGTGATATTAAAGGCAAATAAACTTTTAATGACCAGCTTAATACCCCCCCCCCCCCCCCCCCCTCCTTTTTTTCTGTTTTGTTTTGTTTATGTTATGAATTTAAGAATTAAGTTAATTGTGTCTGGTCTTCCTTGCATTAATTTGATAATCTGTAGTAAGCAACTGAAGCCTAAAACTTGCACACTGGAAGTTTTCAACCTACACTTTGACTAACTAACAAGCACTGCTTTCATCCAGAAAATGCAAATCGATTTTGTCACTGATTGAGAATTGGACACCATCTGAATGTACAGCCTTTTGGCATGCAATTATTGACAGTCAAGTCACAGAAACCTCAGAACTTATTTTATGAGAATACTAGAGCCTTAAAATGTGATTACAATTTCTAAATTGTTTCCCACTTAATATTGAAAATTAGAAAACAGAAAATTAAGAAAGTGATACAATTGTGCAGTTAAACAAAATATCCAAAGGAAAAAGTATTGCTGGATAAATGTATCTGGTTTTCTTTAATCTCCTTAGTAAGTAAGCACTGGTGTGAAAATGTAAGAACTAGAAACCCAAGGACAGAGGAAACAGAGATTCAGAGGAAGTTTGTGACAAAATCCAAATTGTTTGTGGTTCAATTGTGCAAAGCATCTATAAATCTATTTCACCAGCAAAGCAGAATTATACTTATATAACCAAGAAATTCAAGAAAGAAACTATAACGATTTATCTTCAGAGCTTTGAGATATTTATGATATATGATGTTAAGCTTACTCAGACAGAAAATAGCTTTTTCTCTGGCTATTAAAAACTCAAAGAGTAAAAGAAAGAGGCAAAGGCATTAGAAGAACATCTCAGAAGCACCCTCAGCCAAGCCACAGGCAAATACAGCAGATCTCCAAATATCAGATCTGACAGAGGGACTTGCTTTTCAGTCTCAGACATTCAATCCTCATGTTTATGACGTACGACCTTGTAATAGCCGGGAACCACAGCATCTTGAGCCCGTCAAACAGAATTAGAGGTTTTGAGAAAAAAGACGACTATTTAAAGAAAAGAAATCACTGAAGCATTGAGCGCAATGACTCGTTGGTTTGTTGCTCTGTTTCATCATTCTACTGCTGCCGAATGTCTGTGCTGGAAGGAAGAGAACACGCGCAGAGACAGAGACAGTCTGTCAGTAATGGCTTGTCAGAACTTGGGAACCTGTTTTGGCTATATGAAGTAGTGCTGCACCAAAAAATGATAATGATAATGATAATAACTGGTGGATAGAATAATAACTTTTTGCTAGATAAATAAATTGGTCAAATGGATCAAATGTTTGGATTTATTTGAATGGGGAAATAAAGTGGAGCTCTATGGTATTCTCAATGCAACTTATAAGTGAACTGAGGCATAGTTATAATTGATATAATAGAGTTTGCCTGGCTACATTACATGGAAAACATGGCTTCACGAGTGCCACACATACATATATGCAATAGATGCCAGAACTTTGAAGTCACTTTGAAGCATGCAGTGCATACAGATTATACATTTAATAAATCACGGCCTTCTGTGGTTTAATAGTCAGAGTAGAGAATGTTTTGGTTTAAATCATTTCATTGTGCAGCCCTACAATGAAGTTAAAGCTTTGTGGGAGTGTGGGTGTAGCAAGTGAGTGAGAAATAGAAAAAAAAAAAAACAATGTGTGTGATTAATAAGTGGGTGATCCAGAACCTAAAATGCTCAATGAGCTTATGAATGGCAGTAAAAAGAGCAAATGACGCCCAACTTAAAGCCTTTACAATCGTTAGTGGCTTTATAGGCACCGAGAGCCCACTGATCAGCCTTAAGTGGCCAAAGGCAGGTCAGAATAGGTGGCTTCCACGGCAATCCATAGTCACCCATTGCAATGGAATAGGCTTTTAATGAAGCAGTGGAGCACATCGCACATCACAAGGGCCTTACTGATGATCAATGTGCAGGTCAGTACCCGAGAGGGATGATTGATCTAATTGAGGTTTCAACTGATTGAAGGCCAGACAGCCTCTGGTGATATGTGAAGTGTAGCAAGGTTAAAAACAAGACAATCTTTAATCATTGAGGTGACTCATTCTTTACAATGCAAATGAAAGACAATTAATTGTAAGAACAATTAACTGATTTGAAGAAAGCAATGCAGAGAAGAAAGAAAAAGAGGGTTGATGGTCCAGAAAAAAATCAGATAATTACAAAACCAAATTACTATATACAATTGCCGTTACCAACAATCACAATAAATTATCATGCTATTTCAAATATATATTAGGTGAAATATATAGGTAGACTACTCATAGCAAATAGATATGCTACTCAAGAAAGAGCCAGAAGGAATCAAAAAGTTGGCTTTGTGTGAGCAAAAAGCAAATACGTAGCGTTGCTAATGTTAGCCAGGAACAGCTAGTCTCTTCAAACCCTCATGAGCTGTGGTAATACATGCTGTCAAAACAAACTCCACAAAAGAGAAAAGCAGAACAAAAGCAAGCACTAGAAAGGGAAACAGAGCCCCCTGTCACCCCTCACTGTGGGAAAAAAAAGAGAAAGGAGTGATGGAGGAAAGAGGGAACGCTCTAGTGAGGTGCGAGCCACGTTTCATCAAAGCTCTGAGAGCGGAGAACTGCAGAGATACTGTGGGATAACATGCCCCAAGCCACACACATCAATGAACGTATACACAAATATTCACGGATGCCACTGCAATTTACTAAAGGCAGTGTCGCTACTAACTAAACTACATTTTACGGTAGCATTACTTTAGTTCCTCTATTGTTTTAGAACTGATGACTATAGCTTTAACAACCTTGAAATACGAATATCAGTGTTTAGAGATACACGTTAAAATAAAATAAAATAAAAAATGTTTGTGTTGAACACCAGAACAGTATCTTTAAATTACGCGTGTGATAAGCTGTTAAATTTCATGCCACACATTTCTCTCTCTTTAGTCGTTAAAGGCCACACATGGCAGGAAACATTATATATGAGACAGTGAATAGTATCGTAATGGACACGGTTTTAACCAAGGTTAAAACCCACAGGACGGCACCAAAACCGGTCATTAACCAAACACGGTCTGCTGGTTTAAATTTGCCCAGACTCTCATTCAAGGCTCTTTCAGTGTGTAATTGCACCATTACCACAAACCGCTAGTTTTCCATTAGTACTTCAAAATGAGCAAGATCCAAACTGGCACAATCAATAAAACAGTGTTTGACTTAAGCATTTCATCACTAGAGCACACACGTTTCACCAAAGGAACTGTCTATCATGCCTGTCATATAGCTTTATATAGTAGAGTGGTGTGGTTTGGCTGAGGTTCAAGACAGAAGATGCCACTGGTGAGCAAATGTTGATCCAAGATCTTCATATCCAAACTGTGAGGGATTAAGGGGGCTGCCAATGTCTGGCCTCGATTCATGAACACCGGTTAGTTAAAAGCCTCAGTCAGATTTCAGACAGAAAGAGATTAATGTTGGAGCTTTATTGAGGCGCTTGAATCCCCGCCTCACCACATCATCTCCCAACTAGTTTCTTGGTGCCAAGTCTGACAGACTTACTTTGGCAGAGCCTGGCAGCAGCCCTAATTCATTGCATTAATAAGTGAATAAATAAATGCAGATGGAGTTGGCCTCTCAATGCCAGTTTTAATGCACTGTCGGCCATACGGGCCAAATCCCGAACCCTTCACAACCTCTGACAACTTCCTCCACAGAGTCAGATGAATAGGGCCAATCAAATTAACACTGGTGACAGTGATTAGACTCCACCCCAAACACAATATTTTATGTGCCGTAATCAAAGCTCAGTCATCACAGATGAGTAACATCTAGACATCTTTCAAACGCGGAATTAACCGTCCGCACACCCATTTTATCCCATTCAATTTGCAAAAGCCAATTACCCATAATTGTTCTCCCAATGCCCAGAACAATTGCAAAAGAATACATGGAAGCCATGCAGACTGTGGATTTCTTTTTTTTTATAACATACTGCTTATGTGAATGTTTAACAGAAAGAAATTCACATGGTTTTTTGTATACAAACATTTGAAAGTTTTTTGCTGCTTAATATTTTGTGGAAACACTTTTTTTTCAGGATTCTTTGATGAATACAAAGTTCAAAAGAACGTAGATTGAAATGAAAATATTTTGTAACATTATAAATGTCTCTATTGTCACGTTTAATCAATTTAATGTGTCCTCGCTGAATAAAAACAATGATTTCTTGTCTTGTCATAAACATTTGATTGGTAGTGTATCATGTTTTTCACAAAATTCAAGAATCATTTGACACTAAAGAACCAGCATTACCATTACAGGAATGACATGAACTAATATTATTGTTTATACTGTATTCTTGATCAAATATGCATAGCCTCAATGCGCATATGAGACTTCTTTCAAAAAGCATTAACAAATCTTGATGATTCGAAACTTTTGAATGGTAATGTCATTCCAAACTCTAAACCAAATCAGGAACATCAAAACAGTAAAACAGAATTATTCATATTTTAGATATAACTTCTGTGGGCCCCTGAAACCCTTCTAAAGGACAAACTCAAAAAATATTGTATCAGGTTGTTTTAGTGATGACCCTGGTGAAATGTTCACAAGACAACAATAGCAAACACAATTCACTTGCATGGGAGAGTTTCAGGAAGAAAGACTCTTTTGGGGGGGCAGCCTGATATCACATCTCTGCCGGAGTTTGCCCAGAGGCATGTGAGAGGCTCAGAAATGTGGCGAGAGATTCAATGGTGTTTTAGGTTTCAACACAAGGCCATTAACTACACGAGGCACGGTGATGGCAGCATCTCACTTTGGGGAGACTTCTTTGCGGCAAGGTCTGTAAAACCCTTGAAGGCAGAAGGAAAAATTGGAGATGCATTAAGAATAGAAAAACCCTGAAGGAAATCATGTTGCAATTGACAAGAGCATTGGGACATAGAAGATGATTCTTCCTTCAGTAGGACAACGACCTGAAACATACAGCAAAACCCACATCAAGTGTGCCAAAAAAGGTTCTTATCCCGAAGAGGCTCAGTGAAACCCCAGACCTCAATTCAATTCAGCACCCCTGGAATGTCTATAAAAATTGCAGCTCACAAACTGTGTCCATCCAATTTGAGCCAGAGTAATTTTGCCAAAAGGAACTGAAAGTTTCAATTCTGATGGAGACCACATAACACACTTCCTTAGCCCCCAATAAGCCAAGTTTTTCATTTGTGCATTTGCATTGAGAATGAAATTCAACTGCACTGAATTGTAGAGGTTTCCCTTTAACTGTGAACTCAGAGAAATTTGCTCAGTGATCATAAAACAGAGTTTACCTAGCAATGGGAGAAAGTGGTCCTAGGTCAGTGTGTGGAGACAATGTGACCAAACAAGACCTGTTATGATGAGACTCAAATCAGTCAGTAATGACCTCATTAAAGCGTGTCGCTATAATATCCAGAAGAGAGCCACTAAACAATTACCTTAGAGGAACAAGTGTGAGTCAATAAACTTTTATGGGGCGTCTCCCTTCACTTCCACAGCATGTTATTACCAATGATCTAGCAACCTATGCTATTAACATGATCAGAACAATGTGCAGATGTCAATAATAATAATAATAAAAAAAAAAACTTCAGCCCCTTATAGAGAAACAATATCTTAGCAAACAATCAAACAATGTTTGCATGTGAATTGTATAACTGCTGTGCCATTTGTGGAATCAAACTAAATTGCAGATGTCATGATGGGTTGGTTAGGTTGGTTACCCACAAAGAAGCACAGTGTTTACATATATATATATATATATATATATATATATATATATATATATTTTTTTTTTTTTTTTTATTTTTTTTTTTTGGGGGGGGGGGGGGGCATACTCGTATTGCCTTAATGTCTCACCTATAGTATATCACCTACATTATTTTACAAGCTTGTAATTCATACTCCTCTACAATGATCCTCGAATGAATTTTGTTGTAGTATTGCTCATTTGGGTAAGTGTCTGCTATATCCATAAATGTAAATGAAAAGAACCGATTTAAAAAAGCATTGCAAACGTGTAAAGTGTATTGCCCAACAACGACAAACACGAGGCCTTGTGATGAGAAATCAATTGTTTTTCACAAAGGTCCCATTGTGCACTTAATGTGCTCTGTTGTGGGATCAATGGAGTTGAATTTTTAAACTTGCATTTGTTCTATGTTTTTAATCATGTTGATGGCTTGAAGCACAGTTTACTGAGCCTTGCAAAATGCCCCAAGGGTTTACATCTGTTTTGTTTCCTTCTGAATTCAAAACTGCATTAACCACATAAGGAACAACTACTGAGACAAATGATTATAATTATAAAAATAATAAATTCATTAACAGTGTCTAAATCTGAACCTCATAGATTAAGACTTTGCAACAGTATCTACTAGACAACTTTAAGTAGATTAATAAAGCCATTCTCAAAACCTGAATAATAAATTATCTGAATAAATAAACAAGACCACATCTATCCTTGGCCGTCCTTACGGTAATGCACTTTTTCTTTGGGTTTCAGGTAAAATGACCGGCATCTGAACATCAGCAAGACAAATGATTGGTTGGTGGACTTCTGCCATGTCAAAACCTTTAAAACCCGTTCAGATCCAAGAAAAAAAGCCTTGTTTTTGCGTGTATTGTAGCTCTGAACACTTCATCGTCAGCATTTTTGATAACAACAAAAAACTAATTTAATTCGTTTTACTCTAGCTTCATGCATTTTTTTTTTATCAACATTTGAATGTGAGTAAGTTTCATTTGAAAAGCAACATCTTGAGCAAAAAGCTGAGAAAATCACATTTTTGTCAAAGACTGGACTGGATTCACAACAATGATCAAAACATAGATGGAGTAGATACTCCTTCGATGGCTTTTGGGACTGTCGCACATTTTCGTCATTCATTTTTCTTGAGATAAAGCAGTGCTTACGATGCTTTTTGATGCCTTCAAGCATCTGGAAGTGTGGACTGGCCCACGTGTAGCAAGCCAAAACAGATGTTTTACAAGTCAGCAGTGGTCGGTGTGTTTTTCTGTGCCGGAAACGACACCCATACACAAAATTAATTACAAATGCCAAGTGAATAACCAGACTTATCACGTTTTTACTGGGAGAAAAGTGCCCTTGGAGAACAATGATCTTGAAGCACCTTCAGCAACCAACTTGTTCCACCAGTGCGATCTTTGAAGCGCTACAGTTGATTGTGTTTGCCTGCTGCTTTGCCATTACAATGTCGTCTCTATACACATGCTTGCTCACATGTTCCTGAGAGGAACAATGACATTCGACAAGGACATTTTTTCCCCATTCATTTTGCAACATGATGATACCACGTAATGCATTTACACTGCAAGCTATGCATTTGATGCGACTGCACATAGAGTTCCATGTTTTGTTTTTGATGTTTGCACTTTGTTTGATGTAGTTCCTATTTTGCACCTGAATTTCCCCTCAGGGATCAATACGGTACTCATGTTCTATTGTTTCCAGCTTGCAGCCACTCATCCCGTTAAAATAAGCTGACAGAACAAAGATGGCTTGGGTATGCCACGCCTGACCACCTCTCCTCTTTATCACTATCAATCCAATTAAATGTCCAAAGAAAGTGGAAATTCATTGTTCATTGTCACTTTTATGTACACCCCTCACTTTTTTTCTCCAGGGGAAAAAAAAGATAATAAAAAACTGAAGACTACATGGTTAACGATTACACAAATTGCAAACTTGTTTGACAAAACTATTTGGCCACCCTAAAGTGATTCAATTAATATTGTACGGGTCATTAGGCATCAGCGCCCAGAAAAGGTACAAAGGATGCATCGGAGCAGCTATTAACGTGATTTGATTTCACAGCAACAAGGGGGGATGGCCAGACTTCAGACAAAGATAGAGAGGGAAAACAGGACTGGTGGCCAAGCCTGAAGATTAAAACATCCCAAATTTGTCTGATGCATCAGATCATTCTAAAGCTAAGAGCACATTTGTATATAATTATATAAAGTGTAATTTAAAATAAAGTAATTTTAAAGAAACATTTATCATTATAAATATCATCATCATCATAGTTGAAAACAGTTAACAGTTCAAATTTGTTGAAAGTTCAAAAGAACAAGATTTATTTGAAAATGCAACATTTTGAAACATTACAAATGTCTTTACTGACACTTTTGATCAATTTAATGTCCTTAACAAAAGTATTAATTTCTTAAAGAAAATAAGAAGAACTATAAGAAGAACTAAGAATAAGAATAAGTAAATATATAGAATAAGAAATAGGGTTAAGAAATAAGAAATATAACTAAATATAAGAATAACTGAATTACTAACATCAAACTTTTGAACAGTAAAATAATTCCCAACTTAGAACGCAAATGAGGGTGTACTGGTGTACTGTCCCTTTAATTATACCACATCAGTACAAGCTATCAACATCCAAAAGCCACTGAATGGCTAAAGAATGCTAGTGTCTGTCCAGAGGTCCAATGGCAAAGACCAAACAACAACACATGACGCACACAAAGGAAGGGCATGCACTGCCATGTTGTGTCTCTGTGCTTCAATATGCCTGCATGATTTGTTGGCTGACCTGGGCCAGTCATGGGACCAGCATGGCACATATGCCCTACAGCAAGCTGGGAGATCATTATGGTGTCATATGTGTCTGCCAGGCTCTCAGTAGCCACAAGAGAGGTTCTTCCGGCTCAGGAAAGGAGAAAAAACTTGAGTTGACGTACCCATTAGCCACTTGTATGCAAGTCTACATCAAGTCTAGCCTGGACGGAGAGAAAGAAAAAAAAAATCTTTTTCTACCGAGGCCAGCTGGCTCAAAACACAGAATTGGCTATGGACGGTACATTTTGCTAATTGCAGGCCTTCCAGCTAAAGCACAACCACTGCTGTCAACTGGTATTGCAGGTAAATCACTTGTGTGACACTTAAACACAGCTTTATCCACACGCTAACATACCCACGATCGATGATGTCTAGCATCCTAGCCGTTTATCGCAGAGCCGATCAAAGCATCTCCTCTAGCTTTACTTTAGTTTCATTTCTCAATGTGCAAGTCAATCTGCCAGGAGGTTAGCTTCGGTGGAGCTAGTGAAGCGCTAAGGATAAAGCCTCAGACCAAAGTCAATGCGTTCTGGATCTAGAGTCTGGGCTGTAATTATAGCGATGTTAGCACTCTGACTCTGGGTGCCATGCTAATGAGCAGGATTGGGTCTCCTTGCGCTCAAGTCTGGCAAGTGGGGCTACAGCTAGGAGCTTAATTACAGCCTGGGAAATGCCTGCTAGAGTCATGTGGATACATTTGTGCTTCTTCTGGGAGCTCCATCAGACGGCCTGCTAATGCAGATGGTCCCACGCAGCATAACCCTGCAGCGGCGGTAATGACAAGCCTCAGCCAGAGAGGCTTTGTCTCAGTGAAGCTGCTGGCTTTACCGGTGCCCTCTGCCTGCCAGGCCAGATGCTGGCCTGCTTTGATGGATGGCGGTAAATCAAGACCTTCGCCCCATTCCTGTCTCTATTTCTCATACCCCAAAATCCCCTTCTCCTCACTGTACTTCTTACGGGACTTGTCCTAACCTCCAAGAAGTAATTTATTGAGCCAAAAACTATACTAAAGATCTTCATCTATCGCAATTTAAACATAATAACAGAATCTAAAAAGGAATGCTTTTAAGAACTTGATATAACTTGACAAATGATCAGAAATGAAATTGAGGTTACATATTCAGGTGAATGAGTTTAGAAAAAATCCACTAGATTGGATTGCCATTTACTAGCTAAAAATAAAAGAACGACTGAATGCATGAACAAATGAATGAATTAATAAATAAATGTCATAAATAAAATGAAAGTACAACATGTGTGTAAATTTAGAGCACACATGATCTCTCTCTCTCTCTCTCTCTCTCTCTCTCTCTCTCTGTCTCTCTCTCTCTCACTCTCTCTCTCTTTTACTGACTGTGTGTAAATTGTCTCATTTACATTTGAATTTGTGTTTGTTCCTGGTCGCAATATCTACTCTGCTTTGATCTTTATTTAAATAAGCTGTTGCTTAACAAAGAAAAAAAAAATATTAACAATATAAACATATACGGTCAGTTTTCTCAGCGCACTTCAATCAAAGACACTTGAACTACTCTGTTTGGTTTAATCGCATTTTCAAAGGCAATTACAAAGTCAGGGCACAATTCCAAGGCCTCTTTAATTGGAAAACAATACAAATCCAAATACAGGGATAAAAGCTATTTCTGCCTGTTCTGTCTGAGATCAGTTGCTACTGATTGTAAAACTAACACTACCATAAGACTAGGAAAAAAGCCATCTATAATGTAGATAAGCCAGAGAAGACAATCTGTTCCTCTCCAAACTCTGAGAGACCTTTTATAATCTGGGCGGTCGGCAAGGCAGATCTGGCCGATAAAGATGTGGTATCAATGGCCGCAAGCATAGGACGATAAGCTGGAAAGGATTTCTCACTGCTCTGCTGTGGCCGCATGCCTTCCAATACTTCCTCTCTCTCTGAGTAGCAAGAGAGAGCAAGGTTAGCAGTGGCGGTGATGGAGGTCTGGCCACATATTGTGGGCTGTTATATTCACACAGCTTCTGACCACTAGGAACCAATGCCCTGTCAGCAGTAATAAGCATTACCACTTATCTTAGTATCACTGAGATACTATTATAGTATGTATTAATAGTTTGAATTCAATTGTATTTCAATACTTTAATATGCATATTCACAAACTGTTTGTTTGATGGGTGGTGTTTTTATGAAGGAAGTGCAGGTTTTTATGGTTCAGCTTTATTCGTCTACTACAGGATGTACAAACAGACTGATAAAATAGTTGACATTTTTGCCCCTATTATAGGTAATTGTTCTGTAACGTGTTCTCCTGCACCGAGCTGGGAGGCTAACATGTTGCTTACAACCTGTTTTATTGATGTCTTTGTGTGCTTGAAACACTGATTGAGCTATTGCATGAGACATGATACGGATTTTGTTAAGATGTACTGTATCTTTCAACATTCCTTTTGATGCTCATTCATGTTTATTTCGTGCTGTAATATGTAGTACAGCGGAACAGATGATCAATTCACACCCTCTTCCGCTTCAATTAATCAGATGTGCTTCACTGATCTGTCACGCCACATTACAGAGCACCAAAACGGTATTCATTGTTTGAATTTCATAAAATCTGGGACTGTGTTTCATATCAAAGGTAACAAAACACAAAGCTTAATGTGATTGAGCTTATGGGGAGGCCCGTTGCAATGTTCTGTTTATTTATCAACTGAAAACAGCATAGATTAAAAGAACAATTATTGGGAATTAAGAATCGATAGCAGTTCTTAAAAAATGAGAAACATTTAAAATCGAGAAATCTGTTTTTTTCCCCCTAGCGTTCTTCATATTTATCATCTTTTAGTGGCCTCCACCGCCATCTGTTTCATGTGGTGTTAAACATGAAAAGTGACGCACAGTCTCTGTTTATATGTTCATGATTAAAAACGAACGAACAAATATATATATATATATATATATATATATATATATATATATAGATAGATAGATAGATGGGATTTTTACAACAAAATGACCGACAATGCAATGCAAGTCTAATGCAACCGCACATTAACTCTTTTCCAACAACTTTACAATTGCATGTGCTTGTGTGTAACACGCATGTTGCTTTCCATCTTTCCCTAGATCCCAGCAGCACTTGGAAGTGCCTGCAAAAAGGGGGGAAGGGGAACACAAAGCAGCAATATGCTTTGTGCCAGAATTGGGGGAGGGTTCGACACAACCAACAGAAAGGACACGCTTTTGAGGATTAACAAGACTTTATTTTTCCAAATGCAATGTCTGGCATTACCATAACATAAACTGGCATTGATCTAAAATAAAAGCAGATTATAAAGTCTCTAAAACATACCAAAACAATATGGAATGGAATATGCACCATGCCCTTAATGCTGTTTTCATACAAGAGCTACAAGACAGAAGTAGGACAATCTAAGGATAATCTCAATGACTACAATCCACTGCGAATGGAAAGGAGTATATGAGTAATTCTTTTTCACTAATCTCGGAAGGTTTGGGTCAGAGACAGAATCAGAAAAAGGCAACATAAAATCAAATAGCTTCTGAAAACATGACTGTGACCTTTAAAATCCATTAACATCACAAAGTTATTGCAGTTAAGTGCAAAAACTATGGTAGACAGAAACTGTTTGGACACAAATAATGAATTATCCTTCCAAATTCTGAACGACCGACTGTGCTGCTCTTTGTTTGATCCCATTTGGTAAGAAAGCGGTGCCGAGCATGCACGACCAACCTATTGGCAAAGAAAAATGGCCAGCTTGTGAAATGCACCCCACTTTCCCTCAGCATGTATTTGTCCATGCAGCTATCTAGCAGAAGCAACCAATGACCCGGTCAAGACGGGCCGTGGAGCGCAAACTGAGCAGCACCTAGAGCCGCAAAACAGGACGAGACTATGCAAAGGAAAGAGAACCTCTTATCTGCTTACATCCTCTTTTCACTCCGTCTTTATATCTTTTTTTACCACTCTGCCTGCTTCCCATTTTCTCTCTTTAGCTCTATCTCTCTGTATTTCACTTTTTCTCTCTCTCTAAGCATGTTCTCTCCAGGGCTTAGAGGCAGCAAGCTGATTGAGTGTGAAGCCAGTTTCCTTTCATTGATGTTATAAAATATGGAGGATGGCTAGTCCAGGCTCAAATCCAAACCTACTGAATGAAAGAGAAGAACGGGAAGAGAAAAGTGGCCCTGTTTAGCAGCATCTCTCCAGCAGATGGAGGATATAAAGGGATGTAGTTATGGACTGAGATTTGTGACGGATGCATCTGCAATACCTGACCCCTATTTCCAGGAGACGTAAACCCTGAAATGGCACTAAAACACCTCTTAGAGATGATGGGAAACACATTTGTACATGAGAAATCATGAGTGGACACTTCCTACAGGGGTGCAAATGGACCACAGTCAGGGGGGCTAAGACACTTTAAAGTGCAGGAAAACCAAAAGTTAGTCTTTGTCACCTTTCAATTTCTTTTCTTGAATTCCAAGGGCCTTTAACAGAGTGGGGGTCTGAAAATAGAGTGGGAAGAAACAGGCACACATCTAAGTGTGATTGGAGAGATATAGGATAATCCAAAGGAGTTCAATAGGTGGGTCACAAACAAAAAGTGACTTACAGGTCGATTCCATCATGAAGAAAAGAACAAAATCTGTTCAGTGCAATCTGGCCTTGATGATGTAAACAAAATAGGATTATAGACTTAAAAGAGATGAGAAAAGACTTCCAATATCAATTGCTCAGCAACTTCAGTTTTCCATGCTTAAAGCACACACACATATTTCACAGGGACATTCAAATTTACGTTATTAGCAAGTCATGTGTGAACAACTTTTATATGCTAAATCATTTTATGAAACATTTTAGGTTTAAAGAACAATTACAGGCTGATTTTATCAGATAAAATCAAGGTGATAAAATTATTATGTTTATTTAATTTGATAGTATATATCTTTTTTTTTCTGATTTTCTTTTTCTGATTTCTCTGCCATAGTCAAATTGTTTTGAAGACCCTACCCCCCCGCCCCCCGACTAAACTTGAAAATAAATGGAAATTCTGTCATCAATTAATCATTAGTTTAAGGGATAGGTCACTAAAAATACAAATTCTGTCAACATTTATTGTTCATGTCGTACCCTGTTGAGTTTCTTTCTTCTGTGGAACATAAAAATATTCTGAAGAATGTGAAAAAACACTTCTTACAGTGAAAATCAATTGGATTCAAAACATCTACTGAAATACTGAACCCCATAGACTTTCAATATAATAATAAAAAAGTAAAAATCGACCACAGCTTTTTTTTTTTTTGTTTGTTCTAAAGACTTGAGGATTATGATTATAAACCAATGTGTCTACTTGGGCAGGTTGTCACCCTCAAAACCCAACAAAGAATTATTAAAATAAAATGACCCACATTGAACGCAGGGCTTTGGCATCATGTTAGAGCACCACTCGATGGCCAATGTATAATCTGGGCTCCAGAGCAAAACCACTGATCTAATCATTCCTCAAAACTGTCTCCTTCTGGGACTAAGGGTCGTCTCATCTTAACGCTCTTGCATGAGGCGCCTTCAGATGGTCTACATGTCAGTCTACATCCTGAAAGCTCTTTTAGACACATTGTAACACTAAGCCAAAGTGATGGCAGCTGGTGACATATTACGCTTTGTGGCACGTCAAAATCACCATCGCTTGTCTTTTTTCCAATTCATTTTCTTGAACAAAGCATTGGAGAAGCATGCTGTCTGCTTTGATGACTTTGGAATAAAACATCCGCACAGTGCTGTCAAGGCCGTTTCTTGAATAATACAAACCAGAACAGTCCATACACTAGTCAGTAGGGCTCTGATGCAATTGAAGTCACAGCTTGGAGGGGCTTGTCATGGAAAGTCACTGTTCAGAGGATCTCTAAGATGAAAACAATGTGTACAGTTGGAAGGGCACTGTCTATAACGCCTTTGTTCTTCTCCATCCATTAGTTAGAGATAGATGAGGTCAACCGCCTGAGGGCGGCACAGTGAGCAAAGGCCCGCATTCCAGAATTCAATGGGTTCCACACTGAAACATCGCTCATGTCCATTTCTCATTCACAGCCCTCTGAATTTGCATTATTTTATTCTTTTTTCCTCTTTCAGAGGAGAACTGTTTGTGAACTTACTGGGTGAATAGGGTTCCTGTGCTGTGCTGTAAGTGTGTGAGAGAGAAAAAAGCAAAAAGCCTGAACTAGGGGATGAAAAAAAAAAGGAATCAATTTTGAAACTCAGGGAAAAATAGCACTGAAAAGAAAAGCCGCAACAAAAGCAAAGCTAGGCAGTGAAGGGTTCGAGATGGATCAGGCATTTGTGTTTTATGTCACCTCAGCAGGAGGAGAAGTCTGATTGTGTCTTCAAAGCAGCTGAGCAGTGAAAAAAAGATCTAGTGAAAACACTAATGGAGGCGAGCTGTGAACAGCTCAGTGGTGTCTTTTTGAACAGGACGCTTCACTGGGGTTCCGCTGAGATACGAGAAGAAAAAAAAAACAGGGCATCCACTTTGACATTTCTTGTCTTTGAAGAACCATGTCTTTAAAAGAAAATCTATGAGTATTTTCTAGTTTTCATACAGAGAGAGAAAGAAAAAAAAAAATCTAATGATATCTGGCAAAGTGTTTTGGCATCAAAGCAATATTTTTTTTTAATCTTAAAAAAAATAAATCCTGATACGAAAAAAAAACAAATAAAAACAATCAAAAGTCATTAAGTTTGATGCTCCCAGATTAGGGCAAATGGTGTTAATGAAAGCCGTGGAGACAGATATAGATTGTCTGATTGACTGATCGTTGTGACTGGCTATCAGAGAGGATGGATGAGAAGGAAGAGCTGCCATTTGGTATTCAAATTGAAGACTATTAGCATTAGGCCCTGATACATCAAAGAAATTGAAGTTGAAGCATTATTACAGTCAAGCAAGAGACAACAGTCAAATTGCATTATATTGAACATGACACAGGGTTTGGGGTTCTATGGAAATCAATAGCCATCTTTTTCGCATAGAGGAAAAGTGTAATGTTAACAGAGTTAGCATGGACTTTCAGACAGTGTAGAAAAATGTATATTAAACAATAAAAGCATATTAAACATTAAAAGAAAATTAAAAAAACAGTGCAGTGAGGCAACCCTGTTTTAATGTGAAAATGATTTTCTAACCCTAAAAAGAATTTTAGAGGATCTTAATGCTTCTGCAGAGGCAAAGACTAGAGATATGGTTTAAAATAGTAAAACAGTTCAATGGTTTATATAGTGCAAATAAACAAACAAACAACCAACCAACAGGATTTTGGTCAATATCTAAAATAAAATGTTGCACTGGTCTTTAATCAGTTAACTCTGAGGACAGAACAAGAGACAATTCTGTAACATACTGAAATTGTCTTTTATTATCATGTTGCTACAGTCAGTTAAACACTTAATATCACCACTATGTCTCTATTGAAAATGAATTGAACTCATTTTACAGTAATGCTGTCTCATTGATCGGCCTAGAATCAACGTGACCTCAGGCGGAGGTACATCTCTGTTCTTGAGCAGTGGACCGTAATGGGTTGGGAGGGTTGATGCTGGCATTTTATACTAAATGATGCAGCCAGTTTTATTCTGCCTTTTTTAATGGTTGTGGGTATAGGCCTTCATTAATGGTAAACGGCCCTGAATCTGCCAATGACTTTGGAGCGCAACAGGACACAATTTTGGACCGATCGACATCCTCTGCTATTTGACAGTCATTTCCGATGGATTTACTTTGGTTTGGGGGCTGGTTTTAGGGATTTACTGATAAAACAAAGCAGAGGACAAAAGTGCAACTTATCCAACTTAAATGATTTGATGGTTAAATCAGTCATAAAAAAAGAGGATCGAACGGCAGCAACAACAACAACAACAACAAAAACAGTTTAGTAATTCCAGTTATTAGTGCAACTTTCTTCCTCGCTCAGAGCCTGAAAAAAAAAAAAAGAAGAAAAAAAAAAAAGGTGGCCAGGCAGCAACTAGCAATTCTATTCAGAGAGGAGAAGTCGCTGGGCTAAATTGATTTCATTAGATAATGCTTAGTATGGTTACAATTTTGGTGGTGAGCTTTGAACTGGTGAGATTTTAGACACTTAGGCATATTATGCAGGTCATTTCAATGGCCGATGTTTAATGCAGCAGACGCAAACAGTTTGGCCTGATTCCAGCTTAGTTAAAAGAGATTTTACGTCAATGCAAACATTCTAATATTTGCAAGGGCTTCTGATCTATGCTTTAAATATTACAAGCTTCAGAGCAGCTCCTCTCCTCCATTCAAGTCTCCATCCCATCATATTGAATTTAAGATGATTCAGTGTGGTGTATGGAGTATATACTGTGTCATCTGTAGACTGTCTGTACACATGGTGAACAAAGAAAGGATATAAACACAGTGAATGCGCAATGGAGCTTGCCGTCTACATGATATTGTGTTTGCCATGCCATATTTTGGCTTGGTGAGTAGCTGTACATCATATTCACATTTCTTAAGAGGTCTTAGAGATCCTATAGTGTTTATTTCTTAAGAGGTAAAACGGATTAGCAAAACCAACACAAAATCACATAATATACAATATGCACATCAAGTATAATTATAGCCTTAAACACAGCTATCATTTGTGTTTGGACCTCTGAGGTTTGCAGGTGGTGCTAGCAAAGTGGATTAGAATCTGGGACGCAATTTATGTAACGTAATGACAACAATTGGCAAATTATAGCGATCTGTAAGCACTGTGTCCTTATGCAAAGCACAATGGCTTAATCCAGGGATAACGCACATCTAGCTATTGTATTACAAGTCACTTTTAAAGGAACAGTCCATCTAAAATTATAATTCTGTCATTATTTACTCACAAACAGGTAGTACCAGCATGGACATTCCACAAAATATCTTTTGTGTTCAAAAAAGACATTGAATAAAGAAAGCCGTATAGTTTGGAATGACAAAGGTGAATAACTTATGACAGTGGCTGATTCTCAATTCTAAGTAATGCAAATAACGGATGTTGTGCATTGGAGATTGGTCTTGAAAGAACGAACACGGAAGGACACATGGAACGCATCTTTGTGAGAATTGAGATGTGCTGTGATCTGAACTGGCCGTTCAGCACAACCCAATAAACACGAAATAAAACACAACACAGACGTCATAATCTATTAAAGCAATTACTTACAGTATATCATTATAATGTGATATCTTTTTATTTTACGTGAGTATTTGTGTAAATAAGTGTGTACATTTAATGTTACTTTTGCTTTGTCAACGTGAAGATTCTTTTAATTATGCCAATTAAAAAGTACTGCAGGCTTTCTCCAGGTATTGACCACTTAATCAAAAATATGCCAGACAAAACAACAACGGTTCACTTTTATAAGCTGTCACATATTTGCGAGCTTTCAGCCGGAACTTTTAAATCTTAAATCTACGGGTCATCCACCCGTAATGACTTCTACGAATTGCAATGTTTCTTTTCTCTCAGGTCTTGAAGCACTTGAAACATCTTCTATATCAGGAATCCATCCCGTTACATCCGTGCATCCTCTGTACGTGCCTTCTTGAGTATTAGAACTGAACTTTGATGTTCTGGGAGTGGCTTAATATGCATTTTAGTATGAATGAAGTAACCCATTTACATAGTTACCGTATGTGTTTGTTAAAGCGTTAAAAGTCTTTGATATTGAGGCAAGTAATGCACACACAAATCTTCTAAAGACTCCAGTATTATAATATGATTTAAGGCTTGTATATCTAAACAGAAATTGCCTTCGTTTTTTAGTTCAATTTCAATTTCATTCAGGCTGAAATTGAGACTGCAGTCTGTAAAGGCATAAAGAAGACTGGAAGCAGCTGCTATGCCAACTAGCTTCAGATTCATTCATGGTCAGTGGTTTGCGATTTGCCCTTCTTGTCCACTTTTTTATTTGTGACACACTAATCTTCCAAGAATCTGATCTCATTTGGAGATAAAGAATCATTAGACATCTGTCACATTCCTCTTTAAATGTTTCGATCTTCATGCTTCCGCTGATTTGGCATGTTATGTCTTGTTGAATTTTCCGGAAAACAAAAAGGACACATCCGTGACGGATGAATAATAACTGCTTGAAGCGGGTACAGTTGAAACAAATGCTAATTTAACTAAACGGAATAAAAGAAAACATAATTGACTGTTTATGAAACAAATGTTCGCTTCGTCACAACAGGGTTTTCTTTGAATATAATGCATAATTATACAAAATAAAACTGTCCCATACATTTAAATGAAAGAGGCTTATCAACTTGCTCATAAAAAAAATAATATTCAGTGAAAGAAAGGTAACAACATGATCTTGACAAATTTGCTAATCTAATGACTGAAGAGATGCAAGCAGAGAAAAAAAAAAAAAAAGAGTATTTCCAGAAGAGTAAGTTACTGCAAAAAAATAAAAAATATAAAAATAAAAATTCAGCAAGGACACATTGCATTGATAAAAACTGTCATTTATAGTGTTTAGATTTTTGTGTATAGAGTGTTTTCTTTTCAAATAAATCAATGCTTTATTGATATAATAATAATAACAATAATAATATTAATACTAAACCTTATCACACATAATATTAGAATGACTTCTGAATGATCATGTGACACTAAAGACTGGAGTAATGGATGCTGACAGTTTTAAAAACAGTTTTAAATATATTAAATAGAAAATAGTGATTTTAAATTGCAGCAATATTTCACATAATTATCATTTTTACTATATTTTTGATTAAAACAAATCAATGTTAGTCATGATCAAGTATTTATATATCAATTTAATGGCAGTGTATACAAGCGTTTTGATTTCATGTTGACTTTAAAATGTAGTTCGATGACCCCGTAATGGCATATATGCATTGAGGATCTCATAATGGGCACCTTGGCAACAGCCATTCACCATTTCCGACTGCCTGTAATGAATCAGTCAATCATCTTTCCCAGCTCTCTGTCCATTTTTGCCTCCCTTTACTTTGTCATGGCCCTTCCATCATTTCTCAGTGGGATAGACAGGGGACGGGGGTAATCTCTGGGACACTGACAGCCATGTCAGCCGTGCTGGCAAAGCCATTTAAACACTGCCTTTTTGTTAATGGCTGTCTCAGGGCAGGAAGGAGACGGAGAGGGCGAGTGATGGAAAGATCAGAAGAGGGGGGAAGAGAGGAGGAGAAGAAAAAAAGACAATTGTGGGTAAGTCAGGAATGGCCTCCCTGGTGAGTTGCTGTGCACACATTTGAATTTGTACGAGGACACGCCGGCATGCTCTCTGACAGCTGTATGTACAAATGTACATCTAAGGTATTTCTGGGAATGCTCTGCTACTAAGATGCATTTCTATCTGTTTGCACACCTGAAAATGCCATGGATTGCACCTATAACGTGTTGATTTTCCTGATGAATTCAGCTGGTTTGGAGTATACTTTGCTCACCCGCCCGCACGCACATGCAAACACAAACAACATAAATGACACAAATCTTCCAAGAAAGCATTCTGCTCTGAAAGCCAATGGAAATGTCAAAGTAATTAATTGATTGGACGGATCTGAGCCACAATAAATACCATTTGACAGTTCAGCGTGACCTAGAAGAGGCTAATAATGCAAAACTCGTGACTGCATATCATCCCAGCATAAATCACTTAACTGACATTTATTCTAAATCTACAAACTTTAATGTCCATTAATGACCAATAATAAAAAGAGCCAAATGTGGCAAATTACTTAGAAATTTGGCTTTTTTTTTTTTTTTTTTTTTTGAAAAAATTTACAAAGAATACACAGATAACATAACTCATGCAGTAAATCCAACCCACAAACAAGTAAAACAGGCGTATTCAAATAAGAGGTCTATAAATTTCCTTCCCAGCAGAGGTCCGGACAATACTTCTTTTGGAATTGTTGTATACATTTCTATCTGGGCAGCATTAGTTAGCTAGTTAGTTAGTAAGTAAACAAACAAATAAATAAAAACATTAAAAGTGTCAACAAAAAAGAGAATATTGGGTCCTGAGAGTCAAAGCAGAGGAATCTGAGAATAAATAAATATGACTTGAATAATAATAATAAAAATAATAATAATAAACTGGTTTAAAGGGTTGGAGTCATATAGTGCATATTTGACAAAAAAAAAAAATGCATTCTTGTTTTGTGAATCGTTTTAGCGAATGTATCACATTTTTTGCTGCTCATCATTTTTCTGCTATGATGTTAAAATTACTGCGTCATCTGCAGCTCCTGTAATATTTTGTTTTTTGCAGGGGAGAGAAACAACTCACCTGGAGCCGAAAGGACGTGAATGAAGCATGTTTGGCTCTAAATATAAATATTAGAGTATATAGTGCAGAAAGATCATTACCATAAACGGCCCAGCACGCTTGTGGTGAAAACAGCTCTGTTTTTTGATGCGCTGCTCACTTTAAACTATAAAAATGTTCAAATGGTCTTACAGTTGTCATTTTGTCTCGCGGCCCGCTATTTGAGGATGTATAAAGAAGACACATTAACACACCTATTTTTGTACATAAATTAATACAAACAGCTATAGTGGGGTTTCTTATTTCTGTCAATAAACATATTAATCTGGTCAATACATTTTAAATAATCATATATATCATAAATGTGATTAATTATGTAACAAGCACCCCCCACACACACACACACGCCCAGCTCTCCATATTTATACAAGAAAAATAATGTGTCATGCTGTTTACTTTAGATTTATTCGTTTAAATGTATTTAATGAGTGGCACGTGGCCCCTGGCAGTAATTAACAGACTGGAATACAGAGAGCGAGGAGCTATTCTTCATCAGGCCAGCAGTATGAATAATCCACAGAGCTACTATAAACCACACACGCACATGCACGCCAACATGTACAACGCTCAAGGATTAGACATGGATCTTGAGCTGTGCTGTTATTCGGATAACACGACTATAATAACGAAACAACACAGATTAAAGAAAACGTTTTTTGGGGGGATCTTTTAAAGAAATGTTACAGTGGCCCCCGAAAGTATTTGTATCGATGCATAATTTGAAAACTTTTTGCTAAATATTCCATAGTGTTTGTGCAACTTGGAATGGTATTTTGTTCAACAAGGCAAAGTGTTTTATTTGTGTCCTATTTTTTATTCAATATATCTATTGATTGATTATTGTAAATAATCATTCATTCTTGTGAAATATCAAACGAATAATTCAAAAATATTCAAAAAAAAATCTATTTTTGTATTGTTACATATTTATGATAAAAGTAAAATAAAATCAATAAATTAATAAAGTTAATCTTATTTATTTTCTACATTAAGTGGAGTGACATCCAAATGAGTTAAACAAATAAACTGAAAAACTTCATAAAAAGAAATCAAAATTTGCTATATAGTATATCAGGCAGAGTCATATTACATGAACAACTCAACTTGAATTAGAGTGTGATGCACAGCTGAATAGGCCTTGATTAAGAGCTAATGAAAATCCCAGCATAGGGACGGAGGTGAGAAGTGTCAGGTGGAGAGGAAGAACTCAGCCCATATGCTAGATCGCATATCTTTTAATTAGTCTATAGGCTCATCACCCAGAGGCCCGACTGCAAGCCTGATGCTCCTATTTCTAACTGTGTGCTTGTGTGTGAACCCATCTCATCAAGACTCACTTATGGAATAACCCCACACTTCCACACTTGCAAAAACACACACACACTAACACCTTTACAAAGGCAAGGTTACCTTTGAGGATTTCACACTTAAGGATAGGTTGAAGATAGGCTGTGTTCACTAGAGCATGGTGGGTGGCTGAGATTATACCTGATGAGTTATTTGAAAGTCAACTGGGAGTTACCACATCATCCTGGAGACTTGGTAAGATACACAGAAATGAGAACCACTAAGAATGGTGTTACAATGAGATTCAGTGAGAGGCAGATTCCACTCGCCTCTCAAAAAAAAAGGTCTTCCTTTAGGGGGTGCATGGCAGAAAACAGTTCAGAAAACACCATTGAGCCACATTCTAACTGCACTTCTGATCTTATTGGAGGTTTTTGTACAATATACGGTATGACAATTGAACTAATTCCAAGATTTGGTATCTAAAATACTAAAAAAAAAAATGTTTTTAAGTATAGACTTTATCCAGTAAAAGGCACTGAAAAAAGTAGCAGTCAAAATACAATATGCTACATACGAATGACACTGAAACATTTGTAATTGTTAACTAAAAAGATTAGTTCACATTCAAATGAAAATTACCCCAAGCTTTACTCACCCTCAAGACATCCATGTATATGATGGTGGGGTAATAAAGGCCTTCTAAAGCCAAGCAATGTGTTTGTGTAAACAAAAACAAAACAAAAAAATTCCATATTTACCAAATTATGAAGTAAAATATCTAGCCTCCAGAAGAACGCCTTCCGTATTCAACGTACGGAGTACTAAAATACTAAATACAAAACCCTTGTTTAATGCATTTTATAGACTGGAGCTAAGCTTGCATATTAAAACCAGAGGAAGTGGAGAGGTCAAGGTAGCTTCAGCATCCGACTGGTCATCTCTATAGAGCAATCAGAGTTAGGTTAATACGGTGCATACCACTTACAAAACAAAATGAATAAATTAAAGAAAAAAAAATGTTTGAAAAGCTCTAATCTGATTGACTGACTTTACAAAACTTCTGGGAAGCAGGTTGAAGAACTTTCCCCAGATGAAATTGTATTCAAGGTTGGTTCAGTTCAGTACCTTCTAGGAAAATGTCCTTTCCACAGACATAGTTTGCAAAGTTATTGACAACAACATATTTGAAGTCAGATACTGAAGTACTTAAGCATTGTAATGACAATGTTGATGCTACCACAAGTCCACACTCACTCTGAAGCCTTCCACTAGAGACTACAGCTGTATAACTTTCTATTCATCAAATAATCTGTGTAAATATAATATAGATAAAAAAAAAAGTATTAAATTATAATAGTTTAAATTTAACTGACTCAAAATACACTTTCCTTTGAAAGGCCGTTAAAGCGTAAATATATATATATATATATATATATATATATATATATATATATATATATATATATATTTTTTTTTTTTTTCATTTGTTTATTTTTTTTTTTGTGTAGTTGCAACATCTACCAACAGGGGCTAACTCGACTCAAATCAACTGAACCCTCTTAAACAAAACTAAGCCGACCAGTCTGTACTCTGACAGTTCAGAGTCGGGCTAGACAAGGGCCGAGGGGAAGACTGTCCCCCTGTGGCAGATTGAAATAAAACTCACACAGTGCTGTCAAGCGGCAGGATGGAGCAAGAAGGAAACCGATAAAGAAAGGGGAATAAGGAGAGTAATGAAAGAGTCAGTGAGACGGCGAGTGCAGCGCTAACACTCACTAACCTCTCCCGACCTTTTACACACCAGAAGAACAAGGTTCAGAAAATTGAGACTGTGCGGCTAGCCTCTAGTGGCACGGCCATCCACACTATTCCATTTAGTCTAGCCTAACTGAAGAACCAATCAATACGCTTTCTCTTTGCCTCTCTCCTCCGAGGCACCTTTCTGCACTCAACGGATGGGGAGGGGATTTGCCGTGAGGAGGCGATGAGGAGGTGGAGGGCCACAGACAGCTGGTGATTCCCCCTGTGAGAAGCAGTCATCAGATTAGAAGAGCCGCGTGTGTGTGCGAGAATTCAATAGGAGGGTTGCGGAATAGCCTAATAACGCTTTCATGCGTTCTCGAAAGTACAAAAACACACCTCATCTTCACACAGAATTCTGATAGCTCTCTCCTCTGCAAGACTGTGTATTATTTTCAGCATAAATTATTCAGTTATTAAGCATTCCAGATCCATCCGGATTTTTGAGCAGCGGTATTCTCTCACCATTGCTGTTTCTCATTTCTCAATGTTCTGCCTCGCTCCTTAGCAGGATACGAGCAGGCTTGGCTGTTGCCTGGGCAACAGGATGCGGCGAGCGAGGGAAGCTGATTAGAGATGCCAGCGCAGTCTGAGGCTGGTGGGGTGATTGTGAAGCCATCTCTCTCTCTCTCTCTCCTTAGAGACAAGGCCATCAGGCAGGCTGGAGTGAAGCCAGCACAAAGGTCCTCTTCTCACTCACCAGATCCTGGTCATACGGTGCAAGCTAAATTCACTCCAAAACACTCATCTTTCCCTTGGTTTACTCCCTTTCGGGTTGTTTGCAAATACAGGGACAAAAAACCAAACGCATTAATTGATAATGTTTGCATATCTCCCAACACAGATGAAATGTTTGTTAAAAAATACATGTTGATCATGGAGGGAATTATTTAGCTTTTTTCCTGTATATTAGTGACAAACGGTGCAGAACACACCAAGAATTATATCTATATGAGCATCCACGCCAACGCACGATAACGCTCTGTTTATCATAAGTGCACGAAGCTGTAAAGTCTGCTGCTTTAAATGCAGGGCTGACTATTTTTATATCGATTATAAAAATATCTATTGACTAATTTATCGATTAATCAAATAATCTATTCCTTTTCCACCAAAAATCAACTATTTTTCTTAAGAACATTTAACTTAACTTTCAACTCTGGCATTCAGGACACTATCAGTAAGAGCTGCAGCCAATTGTGGTGAGCTGCCCTTCTTTTGCAGGAATTCAGTCATGGCTTTGTCTAAACCTGAGAGAAAAATAAATACAACTAAATTATATAGGCCGAAATGTAAACATTTGGAGTGGAAAAAAAACATTCCTAATGTTTTTTTACAAGCTGTTTTTTTTTTCCCTACTGTTCATTGTACTTGGTAGAAAAAAAAAAAGTAATGTGAACTCAAAACCTGATATTAGTAAATTGAACTTAAACTGACTGAGTTGAGCAGATTTCTAGTTCTCAGCATGCTTTGCGTCAGACTGTGTTAGGAGAAATAATGTTGAAAAGTGTTATTTTGTGTGTTTCTGTACAAAATAAATACAGGGGAGATGTATTATTGTTTAATGCTCTGTTATTTTAGAATTTAAAGGTGTTTTTATTATGTTGAAGTTTTGTAGGATTACTTTTTCTGATGAAAAGTAATGCCTGTGGTTAGAACGAGAGTGGGCTGCAAAACTTCAAGGCAATAAATATTGTATGTTGATTAATATTTCATCAAGCATATCGTGATGGGCTCTTTAATAGTTACATTAATGCATGATATTGCTAACTAACAATTAACAATGAAGATTATGAGTTTGTTTGTTCAATATTTTAATTAATTTGTATTACAAATAAAGCTCTGCTAACATATTCTTTGAATTGGTTAACTTTAAAAAATTGAGTTGGCTTACTTAAAAGTACAATATGTAGTTTTTTTGGGGTTTTTTTATAGTAACATATCCAAAAACCACTTGGACAGTGTTATATATTTCGATCAGCTGTGTACTTACTATCCTAAATGTTTCCGAGAATTTGTAAATTCAGAGAAAATCACAATTTTAAATAGTGCTCCGTCCCTCTCTTGCCACTTTCGCCTGCCAATGATGTAATATCTGCGTTATCCCTGGTTTCCACTTGTACTGCATAGTAACCATGGCAACAAACACGGACAGCTGCGTATTGGCTAGCGGCGCGCTATTGTTGTTTCGTTCAAACATTCTGGACCGTGACAAGCAAACTTTGGACAAAAGGAGAAATAAAACGAGGATTAATATCGGCGTGGTGTTTCCGAGATGGCGAGAGCTTTGCGACAAACTTTGAGTTGACAGAGTCGGCGCTCTTGCACTTTATTAGACGAGGTAAGAAACTGTAGGCTATAAGACTAATCAATGTTATAAAACTCAACACGACAAAGTGTTAGAATATCAACAGTATGATAATCTAATGTTGATCTAGCTTACTGTTAAGTTTCACACAGTCAACAAACTAATACTAAACATTACAACTTTCAACTCACTCAAATGCAGTTTAGTATGATAGTGTAACGTTAGACCAAGTGAAAGAGCGCTGCGTTACCTCACAGGTTTAATTCGTCAAATGAACTGACCTGTATGAGTAGTATTTCAGCACTTATGAAATTAATTAAATGTCCTCGTTTCTTTATATCCCCAGGGACTCTGTGACACTGATATCTGTCTCTCATTAGCAATCACATCCGCGATTCTCGGCCACGTCCTGCTTCATACCACAGTCATGTTAAAAATATGCATTCACTCATCCATAACCATTATTTCCCCATAATTATTACTAGATCCATCGCCATGACAACAAGTTCCATGATTCCATATTCACTGCCTCATTATTCACGCCTTTGTCATTGTTTTGAATTGTTTAGCGACCCCAAGCGGACAAAAAAAACTACATAGTGCACCTTGAGGTAATCAGTATCCACAAAAGTTCTGAATCTTCTTAACTTATCAGGTTTTTACAGTGCAGTGACCATATGTAAACAGGCCCTTATATATTTTTTCACTAAAATTAAATTCTAGAGGGGAAAAATGCCAGTTACTTTAAAGTATACAGTTTGACTTTGATCAGTTATAATGAAGTTACCAGCCAACAACCAGCAATAGACTATCGGCAAGGGTAGATTTGGACTACTCTGCATCCACTGCAATATAAGAGATTATTTTAATGTTTATATTGCTATATTACCTTGAACAATCTTTTATTTATTTGGCATAATGATAATTACAGAATTTGATTGGTAACCTTATTTGGAAAAGTGCACTACAGATTGCCCTGTAACTAGGAATAAAACCCAAAATAAACTAAAATCTTGGCCAATCTCACCAGGGTACTGATCATAACCCATGCACATTTATATCTTTTTGTGGCTTTGCTACAAAGACAATGAAAGATTTCCATAGAGCTATATGGAAATGAGAATGGACTATATTTCGTTGCTGAACGTAGCAGCACAATAGAGTTCTTTCTCTGCCATAACCTGGTTTTGCAGCTTCTAGAATGATTCGGAGCTGTCACAATGACTACAGGGTGTTCGATTAGGGACCAAGAGTCCTGCAGAGGTAAGTGGTTGGCTATTCGCTTGCAGAAGCATCACTTGCATCGGCAATTGGATAGTTGACATGACACGCCAAGCAGCGTCAGCAATGTCCTGCAGTGTGACAGTGCACTTTGCTAAATTTTGCAGAATTACTGAACATGCATTTGACCTCATACTAATTGAGAGGCAAAACATTTTCAAATATTCATTGCATGAGTGAAAAAATGCTGCAAAAAAAGGAGAAAAGTTGAATGGATGGATGAATGGATGCTGCCGACTGCTTTAGAATCACCGCTGGTCTGCTATCTTCAGCATTGCCTTTGAAACACACCTGTCTCCACATCTCTGATTGGATAAAATAAATGTTGCGGCAGTGAATGGGAGACAAAGTGTCAAAAAGAGGAGGTGGCAGATGAGTGAATGAGCAGAAAATGTACACCATAACCCGGTTGTAAATAAATGATGGCATACATGAATAGAAAAACAGAGTTTGACACCCACAGCAGTGCTTTATTGCACTGTTTCGCTCAGTCATCCTCCCTTTCTCTTTCATTCCTCCTCATTTTTCTTTTCCTAGTCTGGCCAAGAAAAAAAAAAGAAGAAAAAAAAAAAAAACACAATGGAGAAGATCACCCTCTCTGTCTTAATCAATGCATTCATAAGTATTTCAAGGACACTTATTGAAGCGAAAATATAATTATTCTTTCAATTAAGGGCTTTAAGAAGAACCCAAACTGCACAACGAACCAAGGGCAACCAGACACATCTTAACCGCTCCTGATGTGGGAGCGCAGAGAGAAACAACAGATTTTATTGAGCGGCATTCTCATTATAATGACAGACATTTCGGGTCACCTGGACAGTACGGGGTTAATTTTGCTCTCTCACACTCTTCATCGCATTGATTTTTCTTTATCAGTTAAGCCAATAACACAGATAAACACTGAGGTTAAGGCTAATTAAAGACTTGCGGTTTATCTATCTGCTGAGGTTTTGGGTGAGGTACAATCCTAAGTATTGTTTTTTTTTTTTTTTTTTTTTTTTTTTTCCGAAATATAAGTAGGGTTGGGAATCCGGTAATGATTCTGGTTCCGATTCTGGTTCCATTGAATTATTAAACAACCAATAAAAACAGTATTAAGGTAGTACGTCATTATTAGAACATTAATACAAACTAATAATGAACTGCATTTCTATAGCATTTATTAATCTTACAATTTGTTCTTTGTTCCCATCCCTTATTATAAGAATGAACAGGAGGGTTTTGTTAAGGAAAGGACCCAGTAAGGATTCAGCCTGCACTGTGAACTGACCTTTAGCAAGCACTGGCATGCTCATGCATAGTTAAGTGCTGAGACTTTACTCTCTACAGTTACACTGAAATTAGCGAAATCACACATGTAACACAAACATGTAACACACACACACACGTTGTGTTTTTGTGTTTTGTGGGGACTTTCCATAGGCGTAATGGTTTTTATACTGTACAAACTGTATATTCTGTTCCCCTACACCACCCCTACCCCTAAGCCTACCCATCGCAGAAAATGTTCTGCTATTTTAGATTTTCAAAAAAGATAATTCTGTGATTTATAGGCTTGTTTCCTTGTGGGGACCAACAATAGGTCTCAAGATTTACTGGTTTTACTTACGTTGTGGGGATATTTGGTCCCCACAATGTATGGAATACAAGTACAAACGCACACAGACACACATTCTTACAGTACATGCTACAACAGCTTTTGAATTCAACTGAGCTGCTTACAAAAGCACCATTTTAAACATTTAACCTTGTGGTTAAAATAGTTTTCCTGTCCTCTAAGATACCAGAATTCCCTGACAATCGAATGCACCACTACATGTACACTTCAGAAGATGCTAATCCCACAATACACTGCAACAAGAGGGAAAAAAAAAAAAGTGTGAGAAGGTTGTATGTAAATATACTTGTAAAAATGATTCTATATATAATGAGAATGATGCATGTCAAATAAAACGAGCTTGTGAGCACTCTGCAGCTATCCATATGACAGTATAAAATATACAAAAGTTATTAATTATTTTTTTTTTAAATGTAGGCCTACTTCACAAACACTAAGCTAGCTTTTATGATGCACACATTGATGCCTATAGTGTTCCAAAGACACTCATGAAGTTCCATATCAGTTAGCATGCTGCTTTAGAATAGAACAGAAGAGAGAAGTTGAATAGGAGAAAAAGCCTCTCTCCATATTCAGTGGCGAAATTCAAGTTGGATCTTATCTCTACAAGAGATGAAAAAGAGAAAAATAAAAGATAAAAAGATAAAACATGTTTGTGTGGTTAATAATTAATTGCGTATGGCATATTTCATCTTTAATGTGCATCACTGGGGGCTCGCTTCACCCACACACCCCCCAGAGGCATAACAGGAAGGACACAGAAATGACAGTGTGTGAGTGTGTGTGTGTGTGTGTGTGTGTGTGAGAGAGAGTGTGTACGCATTATTAAACGTTAACTTTATGAGTTAATAACTAGGGTAGGCAGAAGCAGCAGAAGAACAGTCAGAGAGGGAAAGCATTTCATTAAAAAAAAAAAAAAAAAAACTCCTATTAAGTTGTTTTCTGTGTAGCTAAGCACTAGAGTGTATCAGATGGGTTTCCGAATCACAGCAATGTGTTCTCAGGCTTGACAGGAACAGCAAATGATGGAGGGAATGGGGATGTGACACAGGAAGTTAAGAACTGCCTGAGACAGAGAGAAATTAGTAAAAAGAGGATTATGCTCATAAGAACAGAAGAATACTTTTAAGGATGTTTTCCCTTGACTGTAGCCAGCGCGTCCAACGGTGGACATATTGAGAGGAGTGGCGTTTCATTGGCAGTGTAGAATAAGAGTGATGACTGAGCCAATATGAAGACCCTCCCCAACAACAGTCACTGAGAAAAAGATATGCATGCGAGCTGTAAACTAACCCTTACACACATCCATGATCACCATGGTAGCAGAGTTTCTGCCAAAAAAGATCAAATAAATATAAGCTCAGGGAAACAAAGTAAAATAAAAATACAATCTTTAAACCATCACCAGTCTAATAAGCTGTCAAACACACCAACTAAGATTAGCTATTTACCTTTCTCTGTGATCTGATTTGACAGAAAGAACAGTAGAACGATAGATACAGTTTATGCAACTGGTCTCAAGCTGCTTGTTAACAAATGTATGAAAAGTCCAAAATGGACATTTGGTTTAACTGGTGTACAGATATATTTTGGAGTTACCATGGTAAATGCTCGAAAGGCAACTCTTTCCACAATAGATTTGACGAGAGAACAAAATGGATTTTTAGCAACAAAAATGAAAAGCACAAAAATAAATTTTAGTCTTTAGCCATGAAAAGAGTTACACGTGACATGGTTCTTAGAAGAGAATGGCTGCAGCTGCTGGTAGTTTGTTGGTTGGTACCCAGAGCCTGCACTCAGTAATCCGGGTCAGAACCGGCTTCAGTGGGCACAGCAGGCTGAACACGGCTCTGGCCCTCTCAGAAATTGATCTCGGCATGTCAGCCTGATGGAATGGAGCTGAAAGCTAATGCGGTGCACCGTGAGCCCTGCCGATGCAATCTTCTCTCTGACCTCCATGCCAAGCCAGAAAGTACAGTCTGGTTGTACTTCTACGTCTATGCGTATGCCCTACAGTTGTCTTTGATATCAGAAATTAACTTTACCAGACTTGTCATAAATACTCTTCATCAAAAGGCAATAACCAGTGCAATACCTTTCTTAAAGTGCTTTTTCAATTATTACCTTTCATGCAGTAATATAGCTGTCTGTAAATGTTGTAAAGTCGAAAGTGCACGATAAATAATGTTATTGCCCCCCCCCCAAAAAAAAGAGAGAACTGTGTCTATTTTGACGCAGCCTCAAACACAGCTTGTTTGCGATGTGTACATGACGAGAAGATGCTATCTATATCTTAATCTATTACTGTCCTATTACAATGCAGTGCGATCCAATTTCGATTCAATTCAACACAATGCGATTCAATGCAATACGATGCAATGGAAAAAATATATATAATCCTATGCAATTCATTATGTAAGGCTCTACATGTTTTTTTTTCTCAAATTCCGTTTAGTTCATTTATTTTTTTCCCAGTTAGGCTACTGTTAATATTAATACATTAATTTGTGATTATTCCTTCAAAAATCGTAATTATTGTAGTATTATTATTATTATTATTATTATTATCATTAGTAGTAGTAATAGTAATACAATAGTAGTACATAGTACTACAATAGTAATAGGGCTACATTTCTGTCACAATTTTGACGGGTTGCCGTGAAGATCTTGAAGCTTCTGTGAGTGTATATATGAGATGACAATATTTTTTTCTCAAATTAAAGGGTAAAATGCTCATGAAGTTACTCTCAGGGCAGCTCTGGAGATGAAGTTTATGTGTTCATATCGTCATATAGTTAGATGAAAACACTGGAAAAAACACAGCAAGCGTCACCTGCGCCATTCAAAAAGATCATATTCAAATAATCTTTACGCGGTTTAATATTCACAGACATTAGTCCATATCGTGATTTGATTTAAGTGTACCCACCTACTTTTGATTTATTCATCCAAAATAAGACAAATTCAGTGACATTCCGCGATACAGTAAATTCCATTTTTATGAATGTGATTTTTAATTATATAAATATGTAGACAGCATATTCGTGAAGAACTGCTTTATGATCAGTAGTAAAAAAACGTTTCATCTGAGAGCACCGCATTTGAAAAAGCAACACGCGTCAAACATACAAACTTTTTATGAACCTCTTGTCCAACAAAACACAACATAATAACGTGGTTTTACACCAAACTCAATAGTTCATAACGTCATTCAAGTCTTTGAAATAGCATATTGAATAGCATTGCATTATAAATATCCTTTATTATTAGGAAATACCTGAGGAACACACCATATATAGTCGACTGTTTTAATTGTGTCAATCTTTTTATTCAGTCGTAGTGATAGTATGATGGCCATAGGCTACCAGGATCCCTTGAACGACATGCATTATATTATGGTACTTCTGCGAGACAAATTTGGAGTATCTGCTCAAGGTATCTCTATATCTCATCTCCATAAATATATCTAGAAGTAAAGCTAATGCAAGGGCTAAAAATCTATTTATCCTTTGCTGAAACTTCCTCACCGTCGCGGAGAACGCAGTTCATGGTTGCATTTAGCAACGACAGACGCCAAGATCGCACAAGTGCTTTTGAAAGAAGGAGAAAGAGGCACGGCCCTGCTTCCCACGCATTTTTAGATGCAAATGTGAATCCTCCTACATACTTCATATTAAATACATGTGCTCCATTTTTGGTTTTGCATACTTCCTGACAAAAAAAAAAAAAAAAAGAAGAAATCATTGTCACAGACTTTTAACGTAATAATTGTGACGAGCAGGGTGGGCGAGACGGGCGGTGACGTGAGAGATAATGAGCTTCAGCTGCTCGCCGCACCGGTCTCGTATCTCTCACGGAGGAGCTCCGGAAGCATAAAAGAGGAACAACGACAGTGAAGGACGAGAGAGGACCAGGCCTGGAATTTATGTTGTGTTTTATTTTGTTTGTTCCTCACGGCGACTGCCGTCCTTTTACTTCCGTTTTATTGTTTGTTTTTGAGTTTATTAAAGTTGTTGAACGTTCGCCGGTTCCCGCCTCTTTCTTCCCGTTCTTATGAACGGTGAAACAATAATATAATATTTTATAATAAATCCTTATACCTATCTAATTATTTATAGTCATTGGCTGCTTGCATGTCAACAAGTAACCCCACAGTTTTTTATACAAGTTTATACAAGTTCTCTGTAAAAGAAAAAACAACAACTTTATTTTATTTTTAATAATGAAAGTTATTAGAATAGTAATATTTCATATTTGGTTTAATATTTTTATTTAGTAATAATAATAATAATAATAATAATATCATCATTAGTCAAATTAATATATCCAAAATGTTGGGTAAAATTTGTGCGGCTCTACAAAAAAGCAAAACAAACCTGGTATTGTGTGTGTGTGTGTGTGTGTGTGTGTGTGTGTGTGTGTGTGCGGGTATTTCCTATGTTATGGGGACCAAATGTCCCCACAGGTATAGTAATACTAGTAAATTTTGATCTTGTGGGGACATTTTTTTTTGTTCCCCTGAGGAAACAAGCTTATAAATCATACAGAATGATCTTTTTTGAAAATCTAAAATAGCAGAACATTTTCTGTGATGGGTAGGTTTAGGGGTAGGGCTGGTGTAGGGGGACAGAATATACAGTTTGTACAGTATAAAAAAACATTACGCCTATGGAATGTCCCCATAAAAAATGAAAACACAACGTATGTGCGTGTGTGTGTGTGTGTGTGAGTATATATACATACACACACTTCATAAACATTATAAGTGAAGCACAAGGAACATTTAAAATAGCTAAAAAATAAACTAATAAAAAAAAAAAAAAAAATGCCATGACCCCTTTAAGATACGTGGTTGTGGAGTGCAATTCGGTGCCACGACGTCTCTACTATTGAACGGCATCTTCACACACACACAAACACACATCTGCTGATGTGAATCATTAGAGCCAGTGCTGAGGCTGGTCTTTGAGGGTACTCTGCTCAAGCTAGCTGGAAAGCCTAATGAGCTAGCAAATAACTGCAGAGACCAAGGAAACACACAAAAGCTGCGAACACATTCATGCTTGCGGCCGTGCGTGGTGGTCTGCGGGCTTCATGCAGTGTCTGCGAGAATCAGAAGAGACAGAGGTGTTTATCTGCTCTTCCCTCTGCTGCACATGGCCAAATCAAACGAGAGGAGAAAGTTTCCTATTCTATAAAAGCGCTTTAGATCAATTGCGAGCATCCAGCCTACATGAAACCTGCTTTGCACAGAAAGAAAGAGAGAGAGAGAGAGAGAGAGAGAGAGAGAGCAAGGAAGAGTAGGAGGCAACAAAAAGCACAGGAGGAGACTACAATTTGGCAGCACGAGAAATGCCGGTTTCAATCTGCCATTGGACGGTACAGGCCTAAATACGGGAGACAGAGAAGCAAATGTATAGTTCAGCCCAACAGAGCAATGCTGAAAGGTATCTGATCGAATGGAATTGAGGGAGAAGAAAGGGGGTTTTATTTTATATTGTGTTCTTGTTTGTTTCTTTTCAATGAGTAGATATCAGCACTAAATGTTATAATATTGAAGACAAATCCACACCAAAACTATAAAAAACTCCACTGCTGTTTAGAGTGTTGTTGCTTAGTAACCATCCTTATTCCTGTTTGCAAAAGACCGTTAGATACATGCAAGCACAGATTTCAAAGACATTCATTGCGAGTCATATACATCATGCTATAATAGTGCTTCAGTGTCAGTCATTATAAAGCTCAGGGGTGATAGAAAGACAATCGCACTTACCTTATGTTTTGATCATTCAAACAGAGCAGCATGTGGGAAAGAAAAAGACACATTACTTGTAGTACACAAAAAAAAAAAAAATGTACAGAGCAGTTAAAGGCAACTAAAATAAAATAGGGAAAAGAAAGAGAAAATAACTGGTCACAGGAATGTGGGAAGTGACAGGAAAGTATGTTTCTGTACACTTTTTGTACAGTGTTTTTAACTGGAATGAGTCATCATAGAACCTTTTCACAGACTGTAATGATGCATTTAAACAGTTATCTTCATTGCAAATTCAAATCGTATACATTTATAATGCTATACTTTGTGTTATATTACCTTGGCAGTTAATTAAAAAAAGTAAAGAAATAAAGAAATACAAAATAATCACTGCTGTGAGGGAAAATGGGAATACAAAAATTATATTTGCTGTTGTATCTCGTTCACCATAGACGTGGTAACATTTTACAATAAGGTTCAATGGTTAAACATTAGTTAATGTATTAACTAACATGAACAATTTACTATCTTTGTTAACATTAATTAACGAAAATACAGTTGATTGTTTGTTCATGTTAGTTAGATTTTAATAATGTATTAGTAAATGTTGACATTAACATTAAAAAAGATTAATAAATGCTGTATAAGTGCTGTTCATTATTAGTTCATGTTAATTAATGTTAACTAATGAACCTTATTATGAAGTGTTACCTTAGAAGTTCACCCAAAACTATGACGACTTCTTCTGAGAACCCTGTAAAATGCTCAATTGTGCTTTAGGCGGCAAACAAACCTTCCACCTCTCTCTTTTGTTCAACCTAAATTACTGGCCCAGCCCTGAAGAGTCGCAAAGCAACTTCTCTTCAAAGACCATCATCACCACTGGGACGGTGTCTTGAGCTCTCCTCAGCGCACGCCTCACAAAATCATCAAGAATCTCCAGACTACATAATCTAGACTTTTTCAGCAATCGAAGTCAATGCAAGTAAACATTTTGCAGCCTTTAGATGTGTTTCTAAGTTTTGTCCATTGTTAAAAGCGATTCTGGTGCTTTTATAAATCTTGCCATTCTTTGCTCTTCTCTCTTTCTTGATTTGTTTGATTTTTTTTTTTTTTTTTTCTTCATTCTGTATTTAATCTTTGCTTAGTTAGTTGTATGTATCCATAGTTTCATTTAGTGAACCCATTATCAATGCTTGATTGTCTTAGTCCACAGCTCACAAATCAAAGTCACTTAAACGTCTGATCTTGCTACATGCTATTACACTACTACTATTGTATGAAGTAGGACAAGTCAATTCTGAAAATAATCCAAATGTTTATTATTAATTATAATTCGATGTAATCGCTACTATTGTAGAAAATTTGAGCTAATTTGCTACAAAAGTGACTTTATACATAAGAATGAGAATGTTGCTTTAAACCTCACAATGTGACAATTTCGTATTTTGCACTTTATCTCACAGCTTTTTTTAATATGAGGCAAAACCAAACTTATTTGCGATACTATACGAAAACAACATGTTTTCCAGCCACACAAACATCAGAGAATAAGTGGTTTTCTTTTCCTTTGACAACGGCACATATGTTAATGTATCGCCCAAATCTCATGGGCCACAATCCCTCGCATACATCATCATTATCAGCCTACAGCAGCATTAATGCTCGATTAATAAAACTCCCAGCTCTTGACTCGGCATGCACAGCTCATTCTTATGTTTCTGTAATGTACTTACAGCTGAACTGAAGCACAATATGTTTAGGTTAATTGTTCTGGGACATGAGTAAGTATTCTTTAGACATTTAAACAGAGGGGTGGTGTTTAATTCAGGCCGACCTCTTTAAAATGCATTCGAGAAGGCCAGATTTGGGCAAGTAATATCACATTTGTTGCCTAGGGCTGCATAGTGGCCTGAAAGTGATTCCAAGGTTTGCGATGGGTCATTACAGTTTTAGATTGTTTAATTCTAAGTTGGTCTCTAACCTTCTAACCACTTTTTATATATCGGTAAAAAATCAATGGAGGACTAAGTTGCTGGCCTTTGAGCAGCCAGACGAGGCGGATCAGAGACAGACAATGAGAAAAACGGCCTTTTAAGGCGGCCTTGAGGAAAGAAGCGAGGGGGTAACACTTTTCTCAGAACTTTTTTCAGCTCTCATAGTGCTTTACAACTATTTCATCTTTATTTATGATATGTAGGGTGAGTTTGTGTGTGGGAACCGGTCACCCATTCAGCTTTGTTCATTACCCTGCACAGCAGAATGAGCCGAGGGGAGTTCGAGTGTTTGTGATGCTGTTGTGATTCATGAATATTTCCATGATTTTAAGAAGCTTGCTTTGCTGCTGCATTGCAGATAAAACAAGTTCCTTTCCCTTTCTCTTTATATGCCTGAGAGCTGGGGGAAAGAGAGACATCTATGAATTTTTGTGCGTATCATGGTTCTAATGCTCTGAAAATAAATGCAAAGCACCTCACTTTTTAATATTCTAAAATAAAGGCCACCCTTACTGTCAGGTAATTCAAAAAAGATTCACTACAAACACTAAACTAGCAACTCTGTAAGCTAGTGATAAAATAATAATAATAAAAAAAAAATCTGGAAAGCATTGTGTTCATTGCAAGCACAATTTTTGTGTACAAATCGTTTTGTTTGATATTCATCTTCAAAAAAAAACTGATTCATAGATATTTTACACTGCAAAAAAAAAACATCTGTTAAATCCGAACATCCAAAAGGAAATGTTTTAGAGATGTACTTTCGATGAGCTGTCTTTCAGATGAAAAACACAGTGCCTGAGTGGTGTACAGTATGTGTTCATATTTTAATTATTATGTTTGTAGATATGCACTTTAAAATAAGAAGATTCAACAAACATTAATCAACTTAGTTGCAAAAACATCTGCTGCATTTTGTTCTAACATCCATCAAAAAGTGTTTTGATTGACGTATAGATGCATATCCAAATGAATACGTACTATTTACGCAATGGCCTAAATCATTGGCGATGTGAAAAAATCTTTGCAATGTCCGATTAGAAACGTACTGCAGTTCAAATCTAACAGATGAAAATGCACGTTTAATTCATGTGCAAATATCTTAAAAAGAGCAGATTCAAATGCATTCAATGATAAACATTGCAAAAACATCTGCTTGATGTCATTTGAACAAAGAGAATGTTTTAGCAACATACTGAAAATGACTTGGTAATGTCTGTGTGCTTTTAGGAAAACTAACAACCAAACGAACACATGTGGTGAGGTTTTTTAAAGCTCCTTTCAACCCTTGAAGATGACCTATTATACTTTTTTCTTTACATTTTCTTCTTTCTTTAGTGTGTAATGTTGCTGTTTGAACATGAAAAAGGTCTGCAAATTTACAAAGCACAAAGTCAACTCCAAAGGGAATTATTCTCCATATCAGTAAGCACTGTTTCTGAACTCCCTCAAAAGCCTTAATTGCAGTCTTGAGTTTCCTTCTGGAAATGTACACGTCATAATATCCCCTGAACACGTCCCCGGAACTGCCTGCACCGCCACGGTCCCTTGAACTGCCTAAACAGAGCATTGCTAACAAACTGGGAAAAGAGGTGACGCAAAAATGTAATATAATGTCAAGTCTGGTTTTCGTTTTGTTTTCATGTCCATGTTTCATGTCTTTATTTTGTAGTTTAGTCATGATTCATGTTCCTGTTTGCCATGTGATCCTGCCATGTGCTCCCTTGTCATGTGTCCCATGTTGTCACTGGTCTATTGGTTGATTGTTCACATTAATGTCCTTGTGTATTTAAGCCCTCATGCTTGCCTTGTTATCTAGTATTGTCCCTCAAACTATGTTGGTGAGTTTTATGTTCTAGTTTGTTCATGCCATAGCGTCTTTGTTTGATGTTGAATTCATGTTAGAAGTTAAATAAGCTGCGCTTGGGTTCTACAACTTACCTTCAGTGGATCCTGTTACATATGTCTAAAATATGTGAATAATGTGGGGTGTGGGGTTGTTTGTTTTTTACTTGCGTTCAATCATAACCTACTAGACCCTAAAAAACAAAATCGAAACCTTGTAAAAAGGCATAATATGGCCTCTTTAAATTCAAGTCATATCACATCCAGCATGACCATCATATTCAGATAATACAGTAAACCTGTCTGAGAAACCCTAACCCAACTACCTGAGTACAGTTGTACTGTGCAGCGAACAGACCAACACCACCGGCAGACACGAGTGTCACACTATAGATGACTATTATAGAATAATCGACAGAAGAGACAGAGTAAAACACCCACGAATGAAGTGCCACAAATTGCCGATAAACTACATCCCTTCTGTTCAAACGGCTGCAATTGTTCCCACTGTTGTTGCAGAAAACTACTGAAGATTATTGCAGGAAAAGAGAACGGATAGAGCTCCCAATTTCTAAAGAACCTTATAACCTTGTTATGAAACTTCCAAAATATTGTGTTTTCCGCAAATGTGGGTAACCAAACATAAATGATATCATGAGAAAATGATCTCAACAGAGTACATTTGTAGCTATTTATAGATTGAGCGAGGACAAAAAGCGTGCTGGATATATGGTTATGTGCGAGCGAGTCCCCAGGGATTCTGGAACTTCAAGTAAAAGCATATTAGTCCAATTCCATCAATTAGTTAAGTGACTTGCATATGCACTCCAGTGTTTCTGCTGTGCCGTACAGATTTGGTGTGGGTGTTATCAGAAGCTTGGAGCAGCCCCCATGCATTTCTCAGAAGCACTTCAAAAGCAACAGTCACGGGCAGAGAAAGAGAGGTTTAATCGCAATGGCATGAGCATTCTCCGGGGCATTTAGCAGGCCCAGTCATACTATTTATTGCTACAAACTATATGTATCACAACCCGGTTATTCATGATGGGAATGGGCAGCACTGCAGGCAGAAGTAATCTAATTCCTTCTTGACCCTTTGTGACATATATATGTTTTGGAGCTGTGTTCAATGAGCTTAGCAAACGCCTGTTGGCATCTAGCAGCCAAGCGAGGCCTCGCTGACAGGCATATGGTGATGTCTGATCAGACATTAGTGTCCATTAACTTAGCAAAGCAGGCAATAATGTCATTTCATATAAGCTTGTTCTTCTACAATTCGAGAGCTGATCCCCTCCCCCTCCATCCCATTACCACCCCGCAAAAAGAGATCAGGTCCAATTGGCGGGAAGGGCTAAGGAAGAAAATCAAATCGAATCCAATTGGATTAGATCAAATCAGTCAAATAAATGGTGCTCTGGAGCGTGTATCACCTGAGGGATTAAAGGAAGTGAATCAGTTCTCGTGTGTTCAATTGCTCCTCAAGCCAACGAACAATCACCACAAAACCAGTGCTGGAATTCAGACTGATGCAGCAATAACGCTTTAATAAACAATAAAGCAAAATAACAAACACTTATCCACAGATATGAGCAGAACAACTACAGAGAGGAATCAACAACTGAGAACACCAACTGAGGGCTTTAAATACACCGAAAAAACCCCAAAGAGAGTTAAATGAAAGGCAGATGACACTAATCAATAGCAACTTATGAAAACAAGAGTAACCAAGGAGACAAAGAGGGGACACCTAACACAAATCATTTTAATAGACCGCGTCAAAACGTTGCGAAAAGTCACAACACACAAGGAAAATTGAAGTGAGGGTGAGTGGATTCTAAGTACGTTAATGTCTTCAAGTTATGCAATGGATTAGGAATAGGTAGGCTAGCCATTTATTTTGAAGCATTTTTAACCAACGATCCAAAAAAATAAAAAATAAAAATACAAACATGTGATTTTGCTGGACATATCAACTGCGTCATGATCACGACACATTTGAATTCCGGACGTCCTACAGCTTTAAACATTTGATAAAGCCATTATGAAATCTACTATGGTTTACTAATGTTTTGCGAAGTTACAAACCAAACTGTGCTGCACAAGCATCATGTACTGTTTGGCAGCACTTTTTCATACAGATACTTGGTATAATTTGGTCTCCAACTGAAACAAATATGCTTGTTGTAATCTGTTAGTTGAGACCTTTTTAACAAAATATGACACCTGTAGTGTTAATTTTGTTAACGAAATCTTACGAAAATGTTAGTTGACGACCTTTTTTCATGACTAAGATAAGACGACACCGTCATTAACGATAACTGTAGCTATATTAAAATTTTATATTGTTATAATAATAAAATATACAGTTATATAGAGTTAAAAAAACAAAAACTTTACCAAAATCTCTTTGTTTTGTTTTTTGTTTGTTTGTTTTTTGTTTTTCTCTTGAGCATTCCCTTAATATTAGAGAATACAAAAAATATCAAATGTAGGAGAGAGAGGTTCTTATCATTTACAGCAGAAAACAGAGGGAGAAGTTCAGAAGTGGAGAACAATACAACATTTGCGAAAGAGAATTTGAAATAAGTTAAGAGATGATTCTAAAGATTCACTTGCCTGTAGGAAGTGTACATAATCTAAAATCAGTCCATGAAAGACTAATAATGATTGAGCAACACAATAACAGTGAGAACCAGCAAAAAAAGACTTCATCTATGTTATAAACATCTATGTTAACTTCATCCACCTTGTTGACCCTGCTTAGACATTGCGAGAACTCTTCACTCACTATTAGTTTGACATGAGGGCTTTGAGTTCATTAAAGGACAGGTTATTCACAGAGGATAGAAAGGGGATTTAAAAATTTACTTTACTTACAGCCGGACATTTGTCATAAAATACTTCATAGCACCGGAAAGCCATGGTTGACATAATAGTCTTTGGCAGAGAGAAACACTTCTTATTCTTCTTAAAATGTTGTGCTACAACTGTAAGGAACGCTTTAGGGAGTTGCAATTGTGTTCATAGCAGGGTTATTCCTATGGGAACTTCCTTACTCAGCAAGCTTCCAACATCTAATTCTCCTTATGTACTAAAACAGTTAAAACTTGTCTTTAAGTCTTTAATGACAAATAAATAAATAAAAGACTAAAAAATGTAAAAACAAAAACATTCAAAATAATAATAAAAATATTGTAGTACTGTATGAAATAAATATAGATGAATAAATAATATAATAAATTACTTTCATTTCGACCTGCTTACAATTTGTTTTTTTGTTTTTTTTTTTACTTTGTGTAAAGACTCTAATGCACAACCCACACTATTATTAATAAGTGTTCTGTTGAGCAATGTTGTCAAGCTGTGCGGTTGTGCCGGTGTGCTGATTGCGCTCTGCAATTTCAGCCCATACTCAAAGATGCTCTTCAAAGTTGATTTCTTGAAGCACCTTTAAAGAGCAGCCTGCTTTAGACTGAGGAACACTGGATTAAACACTCAATTTTGAGCATGGTTGCCCATCAGTAATGTAACCAGGGCTGTTTCAAATGATTCAAGACATTCAAAGACTTTCGACAAATTTTGAAGACTGGCATTGCCTCATATTCCAAATTATATTGTTGATGCATTTGAATTGATTAGCAAAACTTGCAAATGAACTCATGCAAGTTCATTTTCATCCTGCCTAAAATGACGGTTGTGGATTTCACAACACCACAATTTATCTGAACTACAGGAATACGTCTATTATTAAAAATGTGGCATGAGGTTAAAAAAAGAAGAAAAAAAAAGCATGGCGCAACAACTTGTCCAAAACAGGTGCAACTGTGTCAAGTAAAGTCAAGTCAAGTCAAGTCATCTTTATTTATATAGCGCTTTTTACAATGCAAATTGTGGCAAAGCAGCTTTACATTAATAAGAAAATGGTGCCATTGTGCAGCTTATTCTACATATTATTGATTCATTCCGTTGCAAATATCAGTAGTTATTTTTCTAGTTAATTTAGGTATAGCAGCACTGCAGAAAACAGTGACGTAATGGTCCGGCTCAGCTCAGTTCGCATACAACCATACGGCGCCAATGCAGGCATATCAAAAACACTGCTGAATATCAAGAAAGTGTCCCCAACTTAAGCAAGCCAAAGGCAACAGCGGCAAGGAACCAAAACTCCAACAAATGGAGAAAAAAACCTCAGGAGAAACCAGGCTTAGTCGGGGGGCCAGTTCTCCTCTGGCCAACAGTGAACACTTTTAAAATCTATATGATGTTTAATAGGGAGCCAGTGCAGTTTTGACAGAACCGGGCTAATATGTTCATACTTCCTGGTTCTAGTAAGGACTCTAGCAGCTACGTTTTGGAACAGCTGTAATTTGTTTATCACGTGAGCAGGGCAACCACCCAGTATAGTGTTACAGTAATCTAGTCTCGAGGTCATAAACGCATGAACTAGCTGTTCCGCATTTGTCATTGAGAGCATATGTCGTAATTTAGATATATTTTTAAGATGGAAGAATGCGGTTTTACGTATGCTAGAAATGTGGCTTTCAAATGAAAGATTGGTATCAAAGAACACACCGAGGTTCCTAACTGACGAAGACGACTTAACAGAGCAGCCATCAAGTGTTAGACAGTATTCTAGGTTATTATGTGCTGAAGTTTTTGGTCCAATAATTAGAATCTCTGTTTTTTTCTGAATTTAGTAGTAGGAAATTACCAGTCATCCAATTTTTTATATCAGCTACGCATTCTGTTAATTTTGAGAATTGGTAGGTTTCGTCAGGGCGCGAGGAAATATAGAGCTGAGTATCATCAGCGTAACAGTGAAAGCTAATGCCATGCTTCCTAATGACATCTCCCAAGGGTAGCATGTACAGAGTGAAAAGCAACGGTCCTAGAACTGAGCCTTGTGGTACTCCATATTTAAGTAGTGATCGAAATGACGTCTCTTCATTTACTACTACAAACTGATAACGGTCAGAGAAGTATGATTTGAACCATGCCAATGCAATTCCACTAATTCCAGCATAATTTTCTAGTCTATTCAAAAGAATATTGTGGTCGATAGTGTCAAAAGCAGCACTGAGGTCTAGTAACACTAATAGAGAGATACAACCACGATCTAATGATAAGAGCAAATCATTTGTAACTCTAATGAGAGCAGTCTCAGTACTATGGTACAGTCTAAATCCTGACTGGAAATCCTCACAGGTACCATTTCTTTCCAAGTAAGAACTAAGTTGAGATGAGTTGAGGTGTGCAACTTTTTCAGTCATAATAATTTGTTGCATTTGAAATGTTTGCATTACAGCATGAGATCCTCTTCAGTCTTGTTGTAAGACAGCAAACAAACTCATCAACATGCAGGCCAAACAGTCTAGGCTATGTACACTAGCTTTGCTAATTAAAAATGGAAGGCCACATCTATCCACATGAGCAGTTTGTTCTTAATTGCGGTGAACGCAAGCATGAAGCCAAGGAGAGAAGTGCAGATAGAGGCGTGACACTAATTGCTAAGCCCTGCAACTATAAATGAACAATAAATATATTGGCGAATGCTAAACAGTCCGAAAACACTTTCCGCCAGCTCATCTTATTGGGATGTATAGGAAAAACTAAATGTAATAATGAATGAATATGTTAATAAATAAATAAATAAATAAATAAATAAATAAATAAATAATAAATTAATTAAATAAATAACATTTTTTTTAAAATTCTTACTAGTTAATCAAGTTTTTCTTTTTTTTTTTGAGAAGATTTCTCAAATATAAAATTATACATTTTATAATGCATAACTATAGGGAATACTCAATTATGTAAAGTCAACGAATCAGATTAACATAAATTAAAAAACAAATGGAGCAACCTTTTGTCAAAACAATGACACAACTTCATACCTGTTCAATTTTTATGAGAATCGTAATTACTGAGTGTCCGTATGTTTAATAGTAGCCTTACACATGGAATAACAAAAGTAAGACACGAGGAACATAAGAAATATCTGAGCATAGAGAGAAAGAAAGAGAGAAAGAGAAACAAAGAATAGATCAGTAAATTGCTGGTTTGGAGCATGGTTCGGCTAGACCGTGTGGGAGGAAACGCAGCGTGAGGCCGATCTGCAACAAACTGATTCTCCATCAACACAACTCAGCTGGGATGTATCTGTTTGTGCGCGTGTATGCGCACCTTGCGGTGACTCTTTGTAGCTCAGCTCTGTTTATGTACCATCTCTTTCTTCTGCTTTTTCTTGTCATTCGGTGGACTGCATTGACATGTCCTCTCACAACATCACCCAGAAAATATCTGCAGGGAAATAAACTACACAACGTGCTGCTCCAAGAAGCAAAGAAAACACCGGGTCATTAAAATAAGATGTTGTTGTCTTGTTTTTGTATTGTTTTTTTTCCAACACAAGTGAAGACTTTGGTCTTAAACAGAAGTTGTAATAGATGCAAATAAAAAATGTAGGACGGAACTTGATTTTGTTTGATTCACGCAAGCAACCGGTTGACCCGCCTCGAGGCAATAAACAGTCATCCGAGAAAAGATGTCCCTGCAAGAGGGAGGGGAAGTTATTCTGATTAAACTTTAAGGTGCACTTTAAAAAAAAATTAAATAAAAATGATGTGCACGGATAAATATTCTACAATAAATATTGCAAAATTAAAAAAAAAAAAAGTTTCTAATGTTTAGCACTACAATTCCCTGTTTAGTACTCAAACTACCTATTTGATCGCCTTTGTAATGAACAATCAAAATGCACAACATCCCATTGACTTCAATGAAAAGATTTTCACCCATCTGATGCTCTATAAAAAATATTTTTAGAGGCAGAGGGTAACTTTACGGTTAACAGTTACAAAAACTCTTGTTCTAGAACAGAAAATACTGGGAGAAGAATTACTAAAAAGATCCCTGCACTGCTGGATCCACAGTTCCTCGTGTGATTCACTTATCTGTGATGGAACACCATCATTTGGTCCTCACCTGCACTCATTTACAGCTAACTCCCCTTTAGAGGACACCCTCATCCTCGACTCCCTCCCAAACTCCTCTACATCAACCCGACGACAGATTCTCACGGCTGACAACAGTGCTCCTGAGAGCTCCTGTGCCATAACACTAATAAAATCCAAAAAGGTCTGCTAATTGTAATGAGCCTTTAATGTGAGCCTTTGATTAAAGCCCCTGTTTACTTAATCCTGTGCCCTCGGCATCGCCCGCAGTGCTGAAAAATCTTATTAGGCATGTTGATGAGACTGTATTTGCTGAATAAATCATTCTAAGTGAAGGAGGATAACCTACAGAGGTAAGATCTGTCCCAGGTTCCTGCATGTTTACACACACACACACACACTCACACACACACGCACACACACGTTGGGTGTCTAGTTGGATTTTCATGTTTTATGGTGACTTTCCATAGATATACTGAATGAACTATATATTATATTACAACCCTATCTGAAAACAACATCACAGAACGTGTCCTGCATATGATTTATAAGCTGTTATGTATAAGCTATTCCTTATAGGGGGCAACATAGTATCATAGTATCCATTTGCTGGTTGCAGTGTTATTTACTTGTTACGGATGGAGATGATAATGGCAACTGGCGGCCGTACCCTGCGGTGCTTGCAGGTTAATCCAGTGAATGAAAGGTACAGACCGAAAAAAAGGCTGACACATATGGCTAAAGGTACAGTTCCTTGACATTGCATACTAATGCTATGGGATATCCCACTCCTTCCTTGAATACTTAAGCCTGATTGCATCATGCTAATTACTGGCCAATGGAGCGCCATTGCCTCAAAATCTTTCTCCTTCACGAAGCAAGCATCGCATTTCTTGTCGACGTTGATTTTCCTATTAAGAGGATGACACTTTCTCTTGATGCTCCCCTTCTACATTCTGGCAGGAAGAAGATGATGTCCATCAAGGAATGTCGTGTGTGTGTGTGTGGTGGACCCATCGAGCTCGCCGACACGCATGATGCGTGCGTTTTCTGCTTGAGCAGCACTGGATCTAACTGTCCTTTCTGTCCTAACTGTCCAGGGTATTCACAGGTTTCAACCGCACCCTCTAAATCAGGTGATTGTTCCTGTCAGGAGTCCGAGGCTCCTCACATTGAGGTGACCAAGCCTCTGGCTACGGTGGATGAAGAGCTATCGATGATCCTAACCCCCAAAACGCCAAAGACCTGCTTCATTTTTCCCAGAGATCCATGAAGAAATCTCGTGGGCTTGGTGCTCCCCTTACTTGGCCCGAGCCTAAGCAGAGTGAACTCATCTCCTCTGTTATGTCGGGTACCGATTGGGATGCACTCTTTCTCCTCTCATGCAGAGAGGAATGCACATTCTGAACTATTTGGATGATGATTGGCTTATCCTAGCCTAGTCTCAAGATATGCTAGAAAGCCAAAAAGATCAGCTTCAAGATCATTTGCAGTTCCCAGGGCTGTCTATCAACATGCAGAAGAGCACGCTCCATCCCTCGCAGAGCATCCTGTTCTTTAAGCATGAACCTAAATTTGAGTTCGATGTGAGCGCACCTGTCTCAAGAGCACACACATTCTTTGCTCAAAGCTCTAGCAGCATTCAGACCAGGAACATTGGATAATGATAACAATAATCATGTATTCGGTTAAATAATAATACAAAAGTATTTATTTATTAAATCATCATCATAATGTTTTTTTTTTCTTTTTTTGAAAATAACAGTGCACATTTTGCCACAGAACAAGCTGAAGTTTCTATGAAAAGCAAGTGGAAAGCATGGGTGGAGTGGAGCTAGTGAAAACCCTGGAGTGGAATTGGAATGGACTATTTTTACAGAAGCCACATAGACTCATTTCGCAACATCCTCATCAAAAAGTATGAACACTGTTGCTTCCTGATTTCTAAGAGCTATCTCCTGGATGATTTCCCAGCTCAGTGAGCTTCAGATGAAATGTGTTTGTTGTAAATGAGTGGGGCGCTAATAAAATGGCCTCTGTGATGAGACAGATACTGTTATCGACCCTGGCTTCGAGCGTGCACATGCTAACGGTGAGGCAACTTTGATATCTGCCGTAGCTGCATCATACGAGCACACTTTGATCTAACGGATAGATGAAGCTCTGTGTTAGAGAAAAGGGAGGGAGGAAAGGGGGAGAAAGGGGGAAACACTGAGAAAATAGGGATATGAAGTGTTGGTGACAGAGAACAGGTGATTACATGAGCTTACCACTGGCAGATACAGTGACATTAGCTGCATGTAATCCAGGTAAAAGCAAAACAACAACAAGATTAACACAGCAACAACCACTGCCATAAATAAGAATGAATTATAACACTTGTGAGGATCTATTAGCCTAATTGTTAAAAATTGCTAACTGGTTTAAACTGTGCAAGGGGTGATATATAAATTGTTGTGTTGCTTTTTTTCTGTAGGTGTGAGGCAAAGTACTGCAAGTTACATGGCAAATTTAAATGGTGGTTCACACCACTGTCAGCATGTTGCATGTTTAATTCAGTGATTGGACTCTAGTTATCACCTCATTTACATTTATTCATTTAGCAGATATAAATATGGTTCTTTTGCAGGCATTTCTAATCCACGTAAAAATGTCTTCCCGACAATCTGAAACAATTAAGAAAAAGTTGTTTCATTACACCTGAAATGCAAGGTCAACTCAGGCATATTGCATTGTGAGATACAGCATCAGTTTATTGAGGAAAAAGTTGTAGTTAATGGCTTATATGTGTTCCCTATCCTAAAGTGTTACCAAAAGATTAATAATTTTATTCAGCAAGAATGCATTAAATAGATCAAAACTGAGAGTGGGGATCAAAAAAAGCATCAAACAGCAAAATTGTTTTCAATAACAAAAATAACAATAAATATCATTTTTTTGAAGATGATATGATCTTATACTGAGCATAAGATTTTGCATAAGACTTCTTTCAAAAACATTAAAACATTGTACTGACCCTCACATTTTGAATGGTAGTGCACATACTGCAGGAATATTAAGAGTAGTATATAACTATCTTAAACCCGCTTGGTTAATAACGGTTTATTTTTTTCCTCCAGTTTCATTTGCACAAAAGCAGCAGAATTAAAGATTCACTGTTTAATTCAAAACAGATGTGTTTAATTAAATGTGCAAAAATAAAAAGCTATAGTTCAATGATCCAAAGCAAAAAGCAAATTTTTACTGATCAAGACAGTATCTGACCATACAGCCCGAGGGTTTCTGATAAGAGTTAGATAGAATTAGACAGAAAAAAACATACAGAATGAAGTAGAGGGGGGCGTAAAGGAGAAAGGGTGGAGTGTTTTGGCTTCAGGGTGTACAAGCATTTCTAAAATCTGACCACAGGGCTCTCAGAATGCCATTCATGTTATTCCTGCAGAATCTCCATGTTGCCGTCTTTAGTTATGGGCCGCCAGCAAACCATTAGCCTCTATCAATTAGCTGTCATTTCTCTGCCCTTGTCTTCTTGGAATGTTTTATCCTCTTTTGTTTCCTTCCTCTGGAGTTTGAAATGATGATTAGTGTGGCCCCAACCTGACTTGTGAATAAGCTGTTCTGTTCTGTCAAACACACATACTGATGCATCAGTTGCCCTTCTGCCATCTGTGTGGAGGAAGCTGGGGTTAATGTTTATATGCACGTGGCATGATTTTTTTTTTTTTTTCTGTTGCTAAGAGAATAAAATGATTCCCACAAGGCTTCATATGAACTGATTAAATGGACAGAAAGAGAGAGAGGTAGAGCTAAATATAGAGAGCGAGCATTAGTCATTCCTAGCATGTGCTTGTATTTATATGTATATTCAATGTGCACGATTTTCTCATGGGTTTGCAAAAATGGGGCAGATTCATTGGCTCAGCCCTGGGACATGTGCTACACTAATGAAACTAACAAATGAGTAACAGAGTGCAGAGGGCGAAAACTCCAGTAGAAAAGATAAAGAAATATGAAAAGACAGGGGAAAGGATTCATGAAATAATGAAGTTTCAGTTTTAAGTAGGAATTGGAATCATAAGGAATTTCACAATTCTGGTTTGAGTTCTTTAATGATGGCATTAATGATTCTTTTAGTACTTTTGAGGAAGAAGTATGTCTTAATAATTCTTCTTGCATTTACTGCCCTTAGCAATCAGTTTGCAAATGATCATTTTATATTTCAACAGAACTGTTATATAAGAAGTATATTACGCTCACTAAGGGTTAATTTATAAGATTAAAAAGAAGTAAAAAGAGAAATATTGATATTTTTGATAATAGTATTATTAATATTTTTTATATAATTTAAAATGTAATTAATTTTTGTGACGGCAAAACTGAATTTTCAGCATCATTACTCCAGTCTTCAGTGTCACATGATCTGACAGAAATCGTTCTAATATGCTGATTTGGAGCACAAGAAACATTTCTCATTATTAACAAAGTTGTTCAATTTTGTGAAAACTGTGATACTTTTAAAGGGTTCTTGATAAATAGAAAGCTCTAATTAACAGCATTTATTCGAAAATAAAAATAATAAAAAATCTACATTTATTTGCAGTCACTTTTAAACAATTTAATGCATCCTTTCTGAAAGCAATTACAGTTTGTTTAAAGGTACACGATGTAACTGTTAGCACTCTAGTGGTTAAAACTGCACTTTTTCCTTTTTTGCTAAACTTAACATTCTCATAATTAAAAACAAAGAGCGATTATCCTACTAGTCAAAGCAACTTTTCCCCATTTATAGGTATGTCGAGACACACATGAGTGGAAAGCTCCTAAAATTAATTTGTTCAGAAATCAGACCACACTGGTCACTGTTCTAATTTCCTGTTTAATAACTGAGTGTCTGGTTCCCAACCCTAGTTTCAACCAAGAAAGCACATCCCTATTCCTCTTTCACAAACGCATTTGTTCCAGAAAACAGCAGGCCAGAAAGAAAGACTGGACTGAGGGAGAAAGAGCCAAAGCTGACATTCAAACACAAATCTAAAAGTGTCTCTAATAGGCCAAGGAGGGCTGCCCCTGGGCCAGATCACGGTGCCATGAGGAAGTGGGGCCACTGGAAAGGGTCTTATCTTCATTCCAACACCTGTAGACGAGCAAAGGGTGGAACAAATTCTCCCGGTTTGCCAGTTCAGCCATATACAACCTTAAGTTACTCTCAAAAACAGGCAACAGTTGAATTGATTTTCTGATCCTCTTTGACAATGTGCAGCTAGCCACAGATATTCATCCACTGTCCATGAGAAGCACAGAAGATATAAATGCCGTCCTGTATAATAGCACAGCTACTTCAGTTTGTGGAGCATGAATCAGAGTCCGGCACTTTAAACCAATCTTCCCAAAACCATGAGCACTCAGGACCACTGATAAAAGAGGCTCTTAGCTGAAGTGGAGTAACACATCGCTGTCGCTGTGATGCAGATAGTAGGATGCTTGGTGTCAATGATTTTATTCTTGCATTTGGTCCAGAACATAAACATAGCATGCTGTTTTTTTGTTTTTGTTTTTTACTCCATTCCTAGTCTTTCTCAAAAAAAAAACAAACAAACAAAACAACAACAACAACAACAAAAAGGGATTTTTTTGCAAAGTCATTGGCAGGGTGAATCTATCTGCTGAAGATTTCCCCACCCTGCACAGTCCTCTATGCTTATTCTGCACCTACCACAATGGAGAATGGATTTAAATCCCATGTTTCTTATTTCACACAATGACAGGCTCACCTGGCCTTGGCAAATAAATTGGGATTTTCAAAGGTTAGACGAAAACAGAGGAGAATAGCGAATTGGTCCGCTTCTTTTGCTTGCCTCCTAACTTTCCTCCAGCTTTTATTTATTGTCTGCTTCACTTTTTTTGTCTGACTGTGAAGGTGAGGGAAGATAGGAGATGGTCCCTCTCCATTTGAACTCTCTATATCTCTATATCCGCTTTTTTGTATCACCATTTCGTTTTTTTGAAATATTTTTCCCACTTGTAGCCCAACAATGAAAAGGTTAATGCACCATTGCGCCATGTACTAGTGTGCTACACGCTTGCCAAATGCTCCATAGATGAGTAGTTCACTTCACACAGACACTTCACAAAGTCAAAAGGGAGTTAACAAATTGCAGGGAGCGGTGAGCGGGTCGTGTGAATTCGTAAAAGGATTTGCTGATGCAAATCTACACGGAACCTTTCTTCTCCAGTCAGTGATGCGTTTTAACTCTCTCGCTTTCCACAGCAGAGCAATTCTGTTTGAGACGAGAGAGTCGCAGCAGGTAAGAGAGGCCAACTTTTCATGCCCAGTTATTAACCCCGGGGTGCTAATGATCCGTAAGCTTATATAAAGCTAATGTAGCGCAGGTAAAAATAAAGTCAATTAAGAGAGAGTGCTATTCAAACAGGCCTCGAAGGCTAGACATTTCATCAATGATGGACATATCATGGTCAGCCATTTTGCATCTCAGCAGTAAAACTTTGCAGAGCCAGAAGATACTGTGAAGAACCTTTGAAGGAATCAAAATACTTACAAAAAGTACCAAAACTTAACAAAAGGAAGCCACAGCTGCCAATGGTGCGGCAACTAAGTAAATTGACAAGTCTTGACGAATTTATAAATATTTCTTGTCAGCCAAAAACTTATTTAGCATCACTTCAATTAAAAACACAAAATCATTGAAGGCAATACATGAATGAATTAGCGAACAAATGAAAGCATGCTTGCATCCCTGTACAGATATCGTTTGATTATACTGACAGTATATCTTAAGCATATGGTTGTGAATCATCTTGGCTGTCAACACTATCATACTGGAACGTATCCATAAACCAGCTGAAGTCATCACCTCCTCTAACACCTGCTCTCAAATCTCTGACATCCTAACAGAGAAGCAGCAGATGGTCTGGCAAGCCCCCCTAGTCATTAACACAGGTGCCCCAATGGGCTAAACGCTGTCTCCTGTCTTGCTCATATAATAAACACACACAACTGTACTGCCAGCAACCTCTTCATCAAGCTTCTTAAAGATGCAGAAATTTCCAATTACAGTGGACAATGGGTCGCTGAAAAAAATATTGGGTTAAACTGGAGTCTGGGCTCTGCTGGAGATCAATGTTTTCGGACCTACTGTGAAAAATATCAATTTCATATCCGACATTCCAGCACAAACAATGTTTCCAGTTGGTTAAACTTACAAATTGAAGTTCACCTGCTGCCTTAAAAAAGTGAGTGAACTCAACTAAACATAAGTTAACTCAACTTGAAGATAACCTTTGCTTCATCTCGCAAATAGTCAAGATAATTCAAAACTCAAGTTCAAAACTTTTCATAACAATTGGAGTAAAAGAGAAGAAATAAGTTCAAATAAATTAACGGTGCTGTAACGTTTTACAATGCATAACAGATCCCGAAGCTAAACAAGCGAGAGTGACAACTTTGCTTTCCTTGCGATATACACGCACACATACAATTGCATTCGGAAGGCACCGATTTGTTCCTCTTTTTACCCAACAGCTCCATGCTTAAGTAAGGCAATTGCGTGCCAAAACTAGAGCAGCTCCCTAGTGCACAACAAAACTTCATGTGGAAACTGACACTATTGCCACTTTTTGGTTCTTTTTGTTTTGTTGTCAGTTTATAATTTTATTGTCTTGGTTTTGTTCAGCTCATAACAGTGCAAGTGATAAACAAACAGATACAACGACATACAGGCGCGTGACGGCGAGTCCCACATGAATCAGTGTGAGTCAACGTTGCACGCCTTAGCTCGTTCTTAATGGGGTTTGGGAGACGCAAACATTCCTAGAACATCCAGCTTACCAAAGGGAGATTTCAGTACTAGTGTCAGAGAGTGCGACGGCACCACCACTGGGGGTTTAGGAAATTTTCTATTCTGATCAACTCTGGAGGGGGTGAAACCATGCTTCTCATTATGAACGGTTCCATAATTCAATCATCAAAAAGGCTGCAAAGTCAATCTCAGCTGGAACTGTCTCTCTGGGGATTTAAACGTATATCCTTCATGCAGTCAGTCTCCGCAGGCCTAATTTTCTCTGTCAGTCCTATTAATGGAATTAACCGTCATCTATCATTAGTGTGCTTGGGATTTCTGAAAACACATTATCCAAAGACCTTTTGCACCCAAGAAGGGAAGATTGTTCTGTTGCCTCGGGCTCCGAATGAGGAGGGTCATCGCTGAGATTCCAATGACTAAGACTTGGCAAATGATGAAAGCTTTGCAAAGTTGCACTTGATTTCAGCTTACTGTAAATCAAGTGTGCAGAATGCTAACAGAGATTTCAACCGCTTCTGTGTGCCAAAGATGCAACAGCTGTTTAAGAACAAAGGCTATCCAAAGCACTGGAGGTGAATACTGGATCTTAAAAACTAAGCTTGTCAGGAGGAATTGAAGATGCTTTTGTCTGTTGTCTTGTTTCATGACCCTGGCTTCCAAAAAAAAAACAAAAAAAAAAAAACTCCCAAACTCACTTAGAGCCAGAAAATAAGAACGCAAGGCCAGATTAGAGAAGGAGACAGATCAAATGAGCTTGCGTCATGAACATGAGGGCTAACAAATTGGACATGGCATCTGTTATGACATCTAATATTTCCCTAATGTGAAAGAGGGCAGTTTAGCTGAGGGAATCTGAGGCATGCTTTTATTTGAAGTTCCACTGGAAAGGATCAAAGCCTTTTCAGAAAGTGAAATTATTTAATGTGTCCTTTTAGGAAGACTTAACAAACAGTAATGTCACAGCTGATTTTTATTTATTTATTTTATAATATAAAAATTTACCTTTATGCACTTCACAGGCAACTTTGTGCAAAACAACTTATTGTGCATTCAACAAATACATATTGTCCGCCTGCGTGTTCTCTGGGAATGAACCCATGACCTTGGTGTTGCTAGCGCAGTGTTCTACCAGCTGAGGTAAATGTCAAGAGTTTGGATTCATCTGTTTTGTGACTATGAGCAGTGGGTGGAATGAAGTAAGCCATTCACTGTCAAACATATCAAACTGTCAAGAAAAGAATGTCACTTTCCAGCTGGTTTTCTGGGATGTCAATCGTATACTGACTGTGCTCATTATACATAGAGAGAGTTGGATTATAAATCACAAAATTATTATACAATGCCATCTTTTAACTCACAGGTGCAGTCACATTTACTGCTCTGTGAATTCTCACAGGCAAAATTGAGTCATTTTAAAAGTATTTCACATGAAAATCACAATGGCAAAATAACTCCTCATGCAGATTGAACACTGGGTTCAAGGTTCTCAAGGACATTTGCTGTGTTGACCAACGGAAAGCAACTTCTTTGCGAGCTGTTCATACATTCTACACTACTGACAATGGATTTTTTTTTTTTTTTTTTTTTTTTTTTTTTTTTTTTTTTTTTTTTTTGTGGACACAATTTTGCAGAAATTCCACAAACATGTTCCCTTTAGCTTGCCCCAATTCCATTCCCTCCCATCACTATCCACCACAATCTACCATTTCTTCAAAATGATGGAATGTCAGATCTGTGATCTAGTGGTTGTATGTGCATCAACATATTGAGGCATGGTGCTCATTTAGGAGATGTGGATCCAACTTCAGCTTGAATCTTATCTTAACTCAATCTCGTTTGTGCCACTCATATACAGGTGACATGAGTTCCTCTTTCCCTTCTGCTCCACATCATCCATTGCCTTTTCTATCTTCCTATGAAAGTAACAAAGGCAAGAGGAAAAAAAAAATGATCTTGACCTCAATGGTTATGGCGATTCTTTTAAGTGAACAGTCTAAATGAGTATGGCTTTAGAGCAGGGAGGAAATCATTCACAAACTCATCTAGCTCCTGGAGGAAGGATGCTAATGAATACAATTAATGCTGCAAGGATGCGTAAACAGAGGCATAAAACTTACAAGGACAGAGTCTAATGGCCAAACCTGATGGGAACTGATGAGCATGCTTTTAAATACTTCAATGAGTGCAAAAATAAGTACATACATACATGCATAAATAAATAAATAAATAAATAGATAGATAAATAAATGCAGACAGAAGGATATAGTTGGGCCTTTTCTGATTGCTGCTTCCTTAATTCTCAGAGGATTTACATGTTCGCAATATGATTGAAAATGTGCATTCATTTGCATCTTTTTGAACAAGCACTTTTTTTTTTTACTTCTAATAGGCAACTGAGAATTAAGCAAACAATATAAGAAAATAGAGAAAAAAAATACTAATCTTAACATAAACCAATCACATCCATTCACAACCAATCACAATCATATTTGATACACACATTTCTAAGGCCTCTAAAATACCAATATGATCAAAACTTTACTGAAAAACCTGTTGTACACAACCTTTTACATTCCTTCTGTCATCTAAATGATAGTTCATACTTTTTAGCAAGTTAAAGTGTAGAAAAAAGTATAAAGTATATTTATACCTCTTTTGTATAATTCTAAAAATGTCCACTTCAGGTCATGGTACATGTATTTTTTAATTTTTTTATGTGAATTTCTTTTTTCTGATTTCCTGAAAATCTAGAGTTTTGATCATAAAATTAAGCATTTCAGTATCATCTTACAAATATATTACTGGAAGATATAGAATGACAACTGATATTTATTTGCATTTCATGTAAGTAGTCCGCTATTCTGTTATAAATCATACAGTTATGAGATCTTATTGATTTACATTACAACCTACCATAAGTTCATCTTGCCTTTTGGCCATTTAAATATGCAATCAGCAACTCGTAATATGAAACTACATATTTTTCTCATTTTGTGTCTATATATATATATATATATATATATAGCTGAAAAATATGATATATCAAATATAATTTTTGATTATTTTGTCTAAACGTTCAATAAACTTCATTTTTTAATGATTAATCTAATATAAAAATCATAATAATATACATCTTCAAAAAAAAAAAAAACATTTAAGATAAGGCATTAAATATTCACAGGCATGAAACGGATGAAACATCAGTGTAAAACATTCACACACTTCAGGTTGGATTTAATGGGTCTTAAGTGAAGGAATAAAGAAAGAGTGCAGTGTGTGTATTGTGCTTTAGATTAGCAGGAGCTCAAGTGTAGCCTGTTGCTATCTTTGCACGGTGTCACCGAAACGCTAACACCGAGAAGCCTCTATCACCACACTCCCAGCTGCCACGTGTGAGCACAGAACCCAGGGCTCAGATGCGAGAGACAAAAGCAGCAACCGTTTTCTCTCACTCTTTTCTCAGCCCCACACACACTTCCTTTGCTCCAGGATGTATTTTTGGCCTCTGAGATGAACACAAGCCCCGACCGTTCTTCGCTTTAATCATCGTTTCAATGGAAGCCGCTGCCTGCTTTGTGACAAACTCGGGCGTCGCGTCCTGTTTGGCTCCTCATCTGCGTGGCTCCTGAAGTGGAGTAATGCGCCTGGCTTCGCACCGTCGCTCTGTGATTTTAGGGGAATTTTGAGATTAATGGGAAGGATCAAGCTGTGCCGCGGGCCTGATCGCAGCCTACATTTCAAGTGTGCAAGTCTTAGCGGAACGGGGAAACTTCTGCGAGCGATGTTTGTTATTGGATGAATACGCGAAAACACACACAAATACTTCTTATTGAGGGCGAAAAGAACAGTGAAGTAAGCAGGTGGGTGCGGGGACTCCTGCGGCGCTGTAGCGCTTCGTAGTGTGTGAGGTAAAAGACTCAGGCTCTACATCATTAAAAGACAATTCCAGCAGACTGCATCACATGGGTCACAGAGCGCCGCATGAAGACAGAACAGGAACAGATGCTCAGCAAGCTCTGGAGGCCTTCCTGATCTTAAGACAAGACTCACTGCCTCACGTACACACACACACACACACACACACACACACTTTCCAACACCATTACAGCCTAATCTTATTGCCTACGTACCCTTTATATTAACACTACCATTCAGTGTTCATTTTAAGAGCAAATTTAGATTTTGACAACAATGCCATTTAGTATCAGCAATATTTTATTCATCTGCATTGTTTTAGTTTTAGTCTAGTCAAATAAATATCATTAGATTTAGGTCAAATGTATCAACATATCTAATGGGTTTAGATAAATAGTAATGCATAAATTAAGCATTTCTGTAAAATTTCTAAACTTATTATATACTCCCAGAGAAAACATCTATTAACCTCTTAATACGAATGATATTAAGGTTTGAACAAACAGCATGAATAACCACTTGCATACAACATCATTCATTCATTCATTCGTGCAGACAAATTTATTTCTACAAGATGTTAAATAATTAGGATATTGGTTCTGGCTAGTTAGCTCTAACCAAATCGACCCTTTCCAACATTTTAATCTCGTGTTTATTGTTTTTATTGACAAAAAGGTCAATCAATTTTCGTCATAGTTTTTGTCATTCAAAACCAGTTTTTATTTAGTTATCCCTCCTTTTCATCGGTCAAAAAATGTCGTCGATGGAATTTATGATGAAAATTATTCATCAACAAAATTACCACTCGAAAGTTTAGTGTAACATTTTTTAATGTTCACCTTTTATGTTCTTCTTAAAATAAATAAAGAAATAAATCACAAGATTTTGGAACAAAATTAGCATGAGTAAATGATGACAGATATTTCATTTCGGGGTTATCTAATTCTTTAAAATTATAAAACGATGTAAAATAAAAGCATTTTTCACTAGTGGACTCCACTGTATCTACAACTATAGTGATTATACAAATATTGTGCAGGATTTATAAAAGCATGTGCCCTGAACCGGTTGTCTCCAGCAATTCTGAGAGGAAAAAGACGAAAGAGAAACTGAGGTAATGCAAGAGAGAGAGATAAAGAAAGAGAACAAGTGAGCGAGAGTCTCCCTCAAGGGACACTTCATTAAGGCACCCGGGGCTAATACATTAGACAGGAAAATAAATGTTAACAGCCTCTAAAGCCGAAAAGTGGCAATGAAAGCTAACTCAATTAAATGCAGCATGATGGGCCAGGACGCATTGTATTTAATAGCAGCCGCCTGTGGAAGATAGAGCAAGAGGAGGAGTAAATGAGGGAGAATGAAAAGAATAAGCCCGGCTGAGGAGCACAGTGCGCAGGTATGTCCTAGTATGACAGCGCCATATATCTGTATGGATGACTGTAGCCTCACACAGGAGACACAGGAGATACTTTTCAGACTGTGAAAACTCTCTTTCAGTCTTTAGTTAGCATTTAGTATCTGGGGTCCCAGCACACAAAGGCTACCACGGAAAAAGGCAGTTTGTGCTCGCTGCGAGGAAAGAAGGTGGCACATCATTGTTGGATTGTGATCTGCAGAGAGAAATGACACAAACACAATTTTCTACTAAAAGATAAGAAAAAAAAAAATACACAGAACAACCAAAATGACAGACAGATAGATGATGGATGGATGGATGGATGGATGGATGGATGGATGGATGGATGGATGGATACATGGATGGATGCATGGATGGATATGGATGGAAAGAAAGAACAAGACAGTGATCTTAAATGAATATGATGATGTCAACTACGATGAAGCTAATTCTTTGGTACCCAACTCGAGCTCCTTCCTACAGTTCATTATGTAAATCTCATCAACCTGACGTGCTGAGCAAGTCTGGAGCCCCACACCAGCCTAATGTCACCTAGAAGACTGCATCGTTTCGACATCACATCCAAACCTGCGCCAGCAGCACCTGAGGCCTCAACTGACTCCTCACTGCGGAGCACTGACAGCACGAGAGTCAGGCTTGTAACCCAAAGGTTGTGGGTTTGAATCTCAGTACCAGCAGGAATTGTCAGTTGGGGGAGTGAATGTACAGGGCTCAAAACCACAACTGAGGTGAGACCCTTGAACAAGGCACCAAACCCCCAACCGATCATCACCATGATGTTAATCACTCTTTAAAAGTCACAACAAGCATCTGGTGATATCCATGTAATTGCTTTCTTCGGTCCAAAAAATCGACTGATGCTGTTTTATTTCAAATCTGCGCCCTCTTAAATCACACCCTGATGGAATATCATCTCATAAACAAATACAACCCTGTTGGTGGCCCTAAAAAAAGAATGACGGCATACCTCCCTTAATGGTTGACCACTTTGTGCTGAGCTAATGCTTCTACAATTACAACATCAGATAATTCATGCTAATAGAAAATGGGAAGCCGGTGGAAGATGAAGCCTGTGGAGGAAGAATCGATAGTTTGTGAAACTGTTAGTCATGCTCAAGGCCACAAACACAAACACACACAGACTGATACACATGTATGTGCTGCTTCTGTCTGCAGAGACTGTATAATAAGGCCCGTTGGGGCAGGATCAGTGTGTGTGAAGACTCCTACTGTGGCCCCAGTACAACATGCTTCAACCAATACTGGCATTTTTATGTTAGAGGGTTCAGTTGAGGGGATTCGGGGCTTACAAGCAATGAGGCATGGAGTCCTGGAAGAGGCTTTGTCATATTATACACAAGCCAATCAATCACAAGTAAGAGTAGGTTTAACGCAACTATAAGCCTACTATAGGATTCAACAGCAGTGTGTGGGGAGATTGCCAATTGCAATATCTATATCTGGATGGCTCTTGAACTAAAGAAGTGAAGATCTGTCCATATGTCAGCCACATTATTCCAGGAAAGCTACATCTCAAGAGCTAGCAGAAAATTTCAAGAATAACTAGATCTGTGTTTCCTGTAGAAAGGAAGCAAAGAAGAAGTAAATAAGTGTTAGAGCATGAGGTAAAATAGCTGGCTACCCAAAGCCAATGCCCATTTTATTGGCCGATATTTGCCTTTTTTTTTTTTTTAAATATAGCATCGGCCGATACGTTTTTCTTTTTGGCCGATGTGTTGGAAGTGCACTTTAATTTTGACGGCACTGGAAACACCAGCTCCATTCTCTGTCTTCATTAGTTATGGACTCAGTTTTGTCTAATACTTTAAGACTGATGCTGGACTGTCTGGACGGAGAGAGGACTACTCTTTGAGATAACAAAGGAAATTAACATTTGAACTCTCTCTTGCAAAATTAGCATGCCCATACAAGACGCAATCTCACAAAGTCGATCACACCTCAGCATTTGCAGCGGTTGCAGCATCTACATTGCATCAAGCTCCTGATTCCCAGTGCGCACAAAACTACCAGATCACTGAGTGCCGTGTTGGATGCAGGATTTACTTCCCTTTTATTCTTTTATTTTTTTTGTGAAAAATATTGTAATACAATTACAGAATCAAGAAGAATCTGCTTTATATCACCATCAGCCACCCTGCTCTCTAAGATATCGGCATTGGTCATAAAACCAATATCGGTCAACCACTACATATAATTCATTCAAAATAATTGGAGATTGCAAAAATGCAGTCTTATTAAGGGGCTGAATCCATGAATCAACAGATCAGAGCTTAACAGGGTCTAAATGTTAAAGTTTAGCACACCTCATTTCTTTGTTCTGTGTAACACACACACACAATATTTAAAAAAAAAAATGTTTTATTTATTTTTTTTTTTCTGTCCATACAATCAAGGCCAGTGGGTTCCAGTGATATTTGGACCTCAACATTCTTCATATGAAAAATAGCATATAGTATTTACATATTGTTGCTGTCAGGCAAACCTTATTCAAAACTAGTGCTTTTCAGGAAATAGAAAAAAAAAAAAAAAACTCTGTATATTTAAATAATTAAACACTGCGTTGTCAAAGTTATTTTGACTTTTTATGTGGTCAGGCAGCTGCATGCGTCATTATATTATTTACCAAAACCAGGCTCAAATGGAGATACAAGATTTTTAACCATCTTACAGGTTATAAACTTTACTGGAGCTATGTGGGCGCTCAGATTTTTTCTGTCATTTTCTGCCAAAACCACATTATAAATGATGCAGTGCAACACACAGGTTATTTAAAGCATTATTGGCTATGACTTGATGAAAAATGCTAAAAGGCTTTAGACACTCTTTTACTCCTCAAATATATGAAGTAAATAGTGTGCACGATTTACTATTTCATTCCCTCAATTTGTTAAATTCTGCGCATTATTTACTATTTTGTTCCGTTGATTTGCTGAGTAATGGTCACAATTTACTATTTTGTTCCCTCAATTTACTAAAAAGCGCACACAATTTACTAATCTGTTCTCTCGATTTATAAATCGTGCGCACGGTTTAACTGTTTTGTTTTTTTTCCTGTCGTGTGTAGGGCTCCGTACAAATACGAAAAAAAAAAAAACAGACTATATATTATGTTTCTTGAGTAGAAACCCATTTAGAAGAAAATGCTGTACTTATTCAAACAAACACTTTATTTAACCTTGCAATGCAAATAAACAGAGATGGTCTAAACTGTTAAGGCACCTCATTTGAGAAAGAGGAGAGGTGGAGTTATGATGTTTTACCGACAGTTTGAGGATCCAATGGAGTTATGAGGTTTAGTCACAAGCTCTTTTAAATACTTTTCATTGGTTAAATTAGCAAAACCCAGACAGACAGGGGGACCAATAGTAATCTAAATAAATAAATAATTAAAAATGACGAAATATGGAGACAGGTTTCCTCCATACAGTGACAATATAATATGTTTTGTTCCACAAAACCAAGGTATGGGTATGAGACAAGGTAACAATGCCACATACCATAACACATCTATGCTTATAATTACATATTCAACTGTTTGACTCAATAATTAGACACAATTGCTCCACTAATCTTTTGATGGAGTACTAAAACAACTTGAGGTGTGAATAAGCAAAAAACCCTCTATGATACAGAATAATTGAGCTTTGTTTCCCAGCAGAACTGCACGGGTATTGTGATATTAAATGGCCCGGTCAATGGTCTGAAACATACTAAACCAATGGCGGCTTTGATGAAATGCCTGATGGACTGCTTGAGGAATGAGGGAATGATGTAGTACACTTGATCGTTGACAGTATGCGTTTACCAATGGGACATTTTAAATGTGTACATGTAATAGCTGCAAAGCTAAACAGCCCTGACAAGACTGACTCACTTTCTCCCAAGGTAGACACAGAAGGCACTGCCACATATAATCCCAACAAACACATAAACAACCCCAGCGCCCAGTGGACTTTTACAACAGTGCTACCAGCATTCTTTCTGTTTGTCTTTTTCTCTCACCACATGAGAACAGTTAAGCTAAAAGATCAACTTTCCACCTGTGCTGTTTCAGAATGTAACTGCTAAGAACTCACATCATCTCAAGTGCTTTATCTCAAATCCCTACAAAAAATAAATAAATAAATAAATAAAATGTGGCTATGGTCTTAAAATTGGTATTAAACTTAATATGTAGATCTCAATCTGAGGTTAAAATATTGCCTTGGATCATATTCCAAATTAGGAATGTACATTTTTGTCATTTTAACAGCTTGATTGCACTAAAAATAAACCAACAAATAAACAAAACAAACAAAAAAAAAGGTATAGAGACAATTTTCACAAATTGCGGTCACACTTTAGATTGGGGTCCAATTCACACTATGAAGTAACTACAAACTGACTTTTGCTTCACTAAATTCCTAATTACTGCTTATTAATAGATTTATGTAATGTAGTTGTTAAGTTTGGGTATTGGGTAGGATTAAGGGATGCAGAATATAGCCATGCAGAATAAGGCATTAATATGTGTTTCATAAGTAATAATGAACAGCCAATATCCTAGTAATATGCATGCTAATAAGCAACTAGCTAATAGTGAGAATTAGACCCTAAACTAAACTGTTAGCTAAATTGCTAGAAAATTTGCAACCCCCCCCCCCTAAAAAAAACAAAAAAAAAAAACAAACAAAAACAAAACAGCAAGTAACACATTGAATTAAACAAACAAACAACAACAAAAAATAGTATTTTATTGTAAAATATACTCCATATTGTTCATTTATAACCTTGAAAAAGAAATCTTTATATATTCTTTATACGTGGTAGGGCGGGTATATTTTATGGATACAAAATTGTCTAAACAGTGTTAAATAGCCAATTTTAAACTATTAAAGGTGGTTCTTTGGTATGATATTCAAAACTATATTTTAGACTTGCTTCTCCATTCTAGTAATGTTTCAATAGTTACTTTCAAAAAGACCCATTGAGAGTTCAGTTTAATATTTAAAATTGATTTTTTTTGGAAAGCTTGTTTATGTTTTGCTAAGAAAGCCCACCTGAATTCAGCATTAATGTTGCAGTGTAAAAACCACCATTATTTCCTCCTATTATTGATTATATTAGGAAGGTCTCCTCTGACTCTGGCTGACCCCTCCAGCGATTATTCCTTCACCATTTCCAATGTCTCAACAGCATATAAAGCAATCAAGCAATGCAAGCACGCAACACAATACACAAAGGAGGAGCGTGAACCATAATGGGACCCTCTCGCCTCACTGTGCCTCAATTTGCCAAATGGCCCCTTGAAAATGGCTAACAATCTCTCCTCAGAACAGCCCAATATAGTTTCCTTTCTGCAGTTCCTCTCATTTCATTTCTATGCCAAGAACTCTGACAGAGAAAACATTAGATTTAGAAGACAGAGATAAAAGAGAGCGGATCAGGTAGATGGTACAGTAGATGGAGAAAGAAAGTGGAGAAAGAGTCCAAAGGGCACAGACGTCTTTCAAAGAGGTCTAAGAAAGAGAATGGAAGGGCTAGATTTAAAAGATTAAAAAAAAGTGAGGGTAGATGGGCTTCCGTTTAAACCTTCTCCCTTCTAGCACATTTCATCTCTCAAACAAATTTCTGCCTAGTACACATGCCTTGTAAGTAGTCAATTAAGTACACAATTAATAGAATGAATTGCATGATATGGTGAGTAATTTATCAGATTATCTCTATTAATATTTAAAAAATAATAATAATTAATAATGACTAATTAATGTATTTTAATTAAATAATTTATTAAAATATTTATTTATTTATTTTTTACACATCCCTTGCCTTCAAGCCACATCAAAACATGTGTCCGGAAGTGATACAATAACAACGGAACGGAGAAAACAAGACTGAAACACAAAAATAAGCGCTGACTTGAAATGCAGCAGCAAACTTAACATGGCCTGTGGGTGTTTGCTTTGCACTTGGAGTCTTAATGTATTTTAATTATGGATTTGAGTGAATTGATGACTGCAGCAGGGACATCGCTGAGAAGTGAGCACTGCATTAGTAAAACTGTGGCCTTCATCTCAAGCACAACACGTAGTCAATTGATTGCACGTTTTTCCTAAATTCTCTCCCCTCCGTTCCCTCCCTCATCATCTTTCTGCCACACTCCTCACATTTGATATTCATTCTTGTGACAGAATGCATAATTTCTATGCATGATATAGTATCTCAGGCTGTATACCTCAACAAGCTGTGCCAAGTAATTCATGAGGTGCTGAGCACAGACTTATGAATTATGAAGACTGAGAGATTACAGATTCAAGGTACACTTTGTCCAACGTTTGGCAAACAGGCTGTAACTGCAGATAAATGAGTAGAAATTATGGGGGAGGGAGAGAGAGAGAGCAGGCTAACCATTGATTTAGTGGCCTCCTGTATGATGAACTGAAAAAAAAAAGTCAGGAAATAAAGAATGAGATCTCAGAAGTGTCTGCTGAGGGTTCATATAGGAGAGAGCCTCTATTATGTGAGTTACTTGCTCCCTTTATGGCACGGTCCATCTGGATGGACTGTGCTCTCGGCAGGGTCTCTATCCACTGAGAAACAGTAGGGTGCAAGCAGCCCGCCTACTCTCACAGCCAGCCTCGGTCTACAATTTGATATTAAACGTAGTTTAATTCACATGCACAAACAAAAAGAGAAAGTTTGCAAAAGCATAAAGTGTTTGATGTGAATTGTTTAGTGTGATAACAATTAGGAATTAATCATGCCCTCTGGCCTGCATAATTTAAACTTTCTATTCATCAAAGTATCCTGAAAAAAAGTTTCACAGTTTCCACAATAAATACATAGCAGCACAACTGTTTTAAACACTGGTAATAACAAGAAATGTTTCTGGAAAACCAAATAGGAAAGGATCTTGAAACAGTGAAGACTGGAGTAATGGCATAAAAATAGTGAACATATGAAAATTATTTTAAGATATGTTTTGAATGCTAGTGTATGTATAAAAGGATTAATGTTTGTAATTATTTGGCATTTTATGTTATGTTATTAATATTATTAGACATGTGAAACAGTTGGCAGCCCTGCAAATCAAATGGACTACAAACTTTTTTGATCGAAGGATTACATTTTTTCTCTGTTGCTGTCTTTAAGGATCTCTTTCCCAAATGCCCTGTTGCACACTAATATCAATCACCTTGAGGGGGGCACTTTAACGATATTCTGACACTGACAGCAGGCTCAATCCAATATATAAACACCAGCTGCGGACTTGGAGGAGGGGCAAATAAAAGCCCTGTGTCAGCAAATGCTCTGTGCGCTGTTGTTCACAATACCGAGTGCGTGAACTAATAAATACCAGAGAGAGAGAGAGAGAGAGAGAGATCAAAGAAACTGCAGTGATATGGCTTGTTGGAAAGGTCCCTAATTTAATGAAACAGGGCGACTGTCATCTATTGCCACTGCACCTATTCATTCATGCAGGGCCATTAAAGAGACATGGGAGTGCAGGGACATAGTGTTTCATTAAAGGTTCTCTTTGTGACGCAGGCCGGGGAGAGCCTCTTCGCATCACGAATAAGTGGACTACCACGACGTCAATATGGACATACTTAAATGCTTCATTAGATATCATTGAATCACAGGGTGAAACTCACCGCTGTCCGCTGATATCATGGGAATATGTGTGGAATAGACTCAAACATGGCACAATGTGTTCACAATGTGTACAAAAACGGTTTCTAGTTTAGCTGATGCACGTGTTGGCCCTGCAGGCAATGCTTTGTTATGAGGATAGTACAGTGTTGGGCCTTCTGATCTGATGATCTGCCATGTTAAACTTTGAGCTAGATGAATAAGTCATGTCTTCCTCATTCTGTCTAACAGGGGGGAGATCAGAAGAAGAAAAAATCCCATCCTCATCACAATCCAAAGTCGTACAGTTCAGGGGGATGTAAGCAAGAGTAAGTGTAGTGCAATCCATAAGGGCTGAGCAGATTTGAAAGTTTCTTGTATGAAATGAGGTGCAATAACTTGCAATCATCTCGGAGGTGAGAGGTTCAAGGTAGCAGGTCAGGTGCTGACGAGAAGGTTTGAGATGGAGTGCTGGCGCTAGAGGTCTTGAATCAGCAGTCTGAGCCTAGATGAATGGTATCACTTACAGACAGCGATGGGAGACACTGTTTCACCTGACACCAAAAAAAAAAAAAAGAATGCACATGGAGGCGGCCACACACATACAGAGACTTACAACACCAACCCTCAGCCCTCAGGTCCTCAAACCAGAACATATCTACATCTATCTACCCACTCCCACGACTGATGCTAGATTATCCTATAGAATCTCCTGGGGTCTGTATGACCAAATTGATCAAATATGACCAAGGAGGATATTTTACCCTGATTGATGAAACTTTCCTCCAGACATGATTGCCTTGTTGCTTGGTGCTAAATTAAATACCAAATAACAAGAAGCCATCTCAACAGTACTGATAATTTAGTATCATGCAATACAAAATGAATGAATGAACACAAAAAAAAAGTGAAAATAATAATCTAAACAATGTAAAACAAAATGACACAAAAAATATGACGCAGGAAACCAAACCAAAACAAAAAATTAAGCAAAAAAAATAAAATAAATAATAATAATAAAGCAAAGTAAAATGAAGCGAAGCAAAACAAATTGTACCTGAACAAAACAAACCAAAGTGAGAAAAAAACAAAAAAAAAACTAAAGCAAAACAAAGCAAAAAGTAAATTAAAAAGCAAAGTGGCACAAGGAAAAAAAGTGTGTTCCTACTATGCACAATCAAGCCAGCCATGATGAAAATGTAGTTGTCATTTTATGAAAATTATGGTAATATTCCCATCCATTCATTCATTCACCAAACCACTTGTCCTATCTAGGCCAGAAAGCAGGGGAAACACCATCGAAGGATGGCCAATCCATCACAGAGCGATGGTAATATTTATATTTTACTAAAAATTCATAACAGCAATTACTAAAAATTCTGATATTTTAACATAAAAAAGTGCCTTTAATCAAATAAAATGTATTTCTCGGTACAGTCTAATGAATTGCAGAAAACAGAAGCAGCGGGAGATCTAGACCTCAGACAACGTACAATGCATAGTTTAGAATGCTTACTGAATGCTCAATACAATTGTGGCACAATTAGGAGACAAGCAAATAAAAGATGATATTTCTGTGAGGAAATATCACTACTATTATTCGTGTCTAGCCTTTCTGAACCATAGAGTTTGAATACAGCAACCAGATCAAATGAGGACACAAGTTAAAACTACTTTTCAGTGATTTGGGTTGAGTCATTGGCCCCTTGCGGAACTGCCCAAAGTGGGATTTTCTAGGTAAAGACACTGAGCAGTCCTGAGCTAGCCATACTTTTTTTTAGAGATTATCTGAGGCCCTAGAAGCAGTTCACATGGATCTGACCATCAGCAGACTAAAGGTCACCCCATGGCTCAGACCTTGTCAAAAGCAATTACTTCTCTGTCTCGTACAAAGTAATAAAGAGAGCTGCGAGTGAAAGGTCATGAAGAGCATGTCGGTTCAACTAAAATGTACGGCAACAAGACTGTTATAATGCTGGTTTGGGTCAATAAAGAGATGCCAGTCTTTGGAAAGTTTATGGAACTTAAATAATACTGATTAAAATTGCTGCTGAAAAGACAAAATAATTTAGCGCGAGTTTATTGTGCTAAAGTTATTTGTGGATCTAAAGTTTATTGTGAGGGCACGAGCCATGACTGGTGAAGCAAGTGTAGCATCTGGACTGAATCAGTGATGACCGATTCATCTTTAGATTTTAGGAAAAGCGTTTAGCCTCTTGATCTGCATAGTTAAATCGCAGCTAGCTCCGGCTAGTCTGACTTTTATGGGACCATTGTCATTTTTGGTCACCATGTGTCGATGCTAAACAGATCTACCTCGAAACTCTCCTTGACTTCACATATATCATAATCAAATCAGATCAAATTCCCCCAAAACAGGCCCCAAATTCTTGTGTGGCCAGACAATCACCAATAAACACACCTTAAAATATGACTATTCCCAAGTATACCCGTGTGAATGGATGTTTCCACATTATATAAGCTTAATTACAATTGTTAGTTGTGTTAGTATTACTCTAAATGTTTATATTCAAATGCAAGAATGTATCTCTGCTTTAATACCTTGCACACGTATACTTCTTGGATTCAAAACGTTCCTCTCCAAATATCTTAACCAGATATAGGTGATATGTCATTATACTATTTTTAAAGTACTTTGGGGGAGCCAATAGGTGTGCATGGAGTTGCCTTTATAGCACTTTGAAAAGAACTCATCTGGGCTCAGTCATCCTTATCCTTGGACGAGACACACTCTCATCTTATTTTCTGGCAATTTTACTTTCAAGTTAACTCCGTTTGAAATTCCCACTAAAGACTCGACCTCGAGAAGAGACCAATAGGATGCTGGAAGTACTGGAATTCTGCAGAAATGCATTCACCAGAGCACCCAAATTCATCAATGCAAGTATAGAATCATTCTTTCAATGCATTTTAAGCTTACATTGTCTGAAGTGATTTTGTTGTTGGCTCAAAATGTTTAACTGTTTGCAATTTTGCCATTCTTAGATCATCCTCTTTTTCTTTCTTTACTTTCGTTATCTCATATTGTATATTTGCTTAGATTTAGTTTTATGTATTCGTATATTCAGGTATTAAATCCATTGTATTCACACTTGATTGTCTCTGTTGATGCTCGTAAATGAACCAATCACTTTAACATTTTGATTTCACTAGCTTTTTTCATATACTTTTATAAGTGCTAGGATAGGAGAATTCTTCTTGGCCAGAAGAAAACTTTTTTTTTTTAAGAGTTTGCCCGACAAAACTGACCAAGAATTAATTCTAAAAAATTTTAGACCATATATATATTCATTGTAGTTGATATATATATATATATATATATAAAATATATATATACAGGGTTGGGGAGTAACGAAATACAAGTAACTTAGTTACGTATTTAAAATACAAAATTTGAGTCACTGTATTTTATTACAGTTACATTTTAAATGGGTGGTAATCAGATTACAGTTATATCTGAAAAGTATTTTCAAAGTGATTACTTTGAATTTTAATGTCATTTAAACAGCAATTGGTGATTCTCTGACTCTGACCGTCTGAAAAAGTGAAGTTAAGTTTCATCAACATTTTAATACTTTTAAGAGGGATCATAAAAATGTTGTTATTTTTATTTAGTACTGTCCTGAACAAGACAAAATGACTGAATTTGTAAAAAAAATTGCACAACTGTCAACTGAACTGTCCTGTCATGACCTGATGACCCACGACTGTTTTCATGTTTTGTGATAGTTGTTTGTGAGTCATTTTATAATTCACTCGTCACTGCAACTTTTTCTCACAATTAGTTTTTTTCACTCACAATTGTGAGTTTGCATTTCACAATTCTGACTTCTTTTTCTCAGAATTGCGAGATTTAAACTCACAATTGCAAATTAAAAACTTGCAATACTGACTTTTTTTCATGCAACTGTGAATTTACCTTTTTTGTGTTTGTCCCACACTTATTAGAATTCCAAAGTATTCTAAAGTATTTAGACGAAGTTACTAAACTTGAGTAATGTAACGAAATACGTTACAAATTACTTTTTAAAGCATGTATTTTGTAATCTGTAGTGAAATACATTTTAAAAGTAACCTACCCAGCCCTGTATATATATATATATATATATATATATATATATATAAATAAAATATAATTTGTTATGATTAATTATGAATTATATATATAACCTACCCAGCCCTGTATATATATATATATATATATATATATATATATATATATATATATATATATATATATATATATATATATATATATATATATATTAATTTCACCCATTTGAACTAATTCGTTACACAAGCAAAAAAAAAAAAAAAAGATTTTCTAAAAGTTCACCCTTTTCTTTTTTCTCTCCTTTCCAAGAAAGCCATGAATGGAATTTATGTAGTTCATTTATTATTTGATTGGGGCCATTACAGACATCTGATGGAAGGAAAATCTTTAAGCACTTTAAAGATCTCTTGGAAATGAAGAGCAGTTTGGTCGAAGAGAACACTCTAATTTTGTGTCACAGCTTTGAGTTCTCGCTGACTCAGAACGGCCCAAATTTACAGCTGTGGCCTTCACGGGTAAAGATGGAGGGAGGACCTCTGTTTTTATCTCTGAGCTGAGTTACAGTCTAAGAACAAGGTTTATGACTCATATTTTGTGTGTGTTAATGCGTGTGTGTGTGTTTCCATGAAAGGGGGCGAATACAGGGCGTCCGGAAAGTATTCACAGCACTTCACTCTTTCCACGTTTTGTTATGTTACAGCCTTATTCCAAAATTAAATTAATTATTTTCCTCAAAATTCTACAAACAATACCCCACAATGACAAAGTGAAAGAAGTCTGATTGCAATCTTTGCAAATTTATTAAGCATAAAAAACGAAAAAAAAAAATAAAATCTTATGTACTTAAGTATTCACAGCCTTTGTTCAATAATTTGTTCAAGCACCTTTGGCACCAATTACAGCCTCAAGTCAGTGTGTGATGCTACAAGCTTGGCACACCTGTTTTGGGGCAGTTTCTCCCATTCTTCTTTGCAGGACCTCTCAAGCTCCATCAGGTTAGATGAGGATTGTCGATGCACAGTCATTTTCAGATCTCTGCATGGATGTTCAATCGGGTTCAAGTCTAGGCTCTGGCTGCGCCACTCAGTGACATTCTCAGAGGTGTCCCGTAGCCTCTCCTTTGTTATCTTCGATGTATGCTTAGGTTCGTTGTCCTGTTGGAAGACGAACCTTTGACCCAGTCAGTCAGAGGTCTAGAACACTCTGAAGCAGGTTTTCATCAATGAGGTCTCTGTACATCGCTGCATTAATCTTTCCCTTGATCCTGACTAGTCTCCCAGTTCCTGCCGCTGAAAAAAATCCCCACAGCATGATGCTGCCACCACCACGCTTAACTGTAGGGACAGTATTGGCCAGGTGATGAGCGGTGCCTGGTTTGCTCCAGACATGACACTTGCTATTCAGACCAAAGAGTTCAATCTTTGTTTCATCAGACTAGAGAATCTCAGGATTTTTTTGTTTCTCATGCTCTGAGAGCCCTCCAGGCAGGCTTTCATGTGGCTTATACTGAGGAGTGGCTTCTGCCTGGCCAATCTACCATACAGGCCTGATTGGTGGAGTGCTGCAGAGATGGTTGTTCTTCTAGAAGGTTCTGCTCTCTCCACAAAGAAATGCTGGAGCTCTGGTGGAGTGCTGCAGAGATGGTTGTTCTTCTAGAAGGTTCTGCTCTCTCCACAAAGAAATGCTGGAGCTCTGTCAGAGTGGCCATCGAGTTCTTGGTCACCTCCCTGATTGCTCAGTTTGGCCAGGAGCCCGCTCTAATAAGAGTCCTGGTGGCTCCAAACTTCTTCCATTTAAGGATGATGGAGGTCACTGTGCTAATTGGGACCTTAAATGCTGCATACATTTTTCTGTACCCTTCCCCAGATCAGTGATTTGATACAATCCTGCCTCGGAGGTAAAGACAATTCCTTGGACTTCATGGCTTGGTTTGTGCTCTGACATGCACTGTTAACTGTGGGACCTTATACAGACAGGTGTGTGCCTTTCGAAAACATGTACAATCAACTGAATTTGCCACAGGTGGACTCCAATCAAGTTGAAGAAACATCTAAAAGATGATCAGTGGAAACAAGATGTACCTGAATTAAATTGTGGGTGTCATGGCAAAGACTGTGAATGCTTATGTACATGTGATTTTTTTTTTTTATTTAGTTTTTTTTAGTTTTTTTATAAATTTGAAAAGATTTCAAACAATCTTCTTTCACGTTGTCATTGTGGGGTATTGTTTTTAGAAAATTGAATCCATTTTGGAATAAGGTTGTAACATAACAAAATGTGGAAAAAGTGAAGAGATCTGAACACTTTCCAGATGCACTGTATAAATATATAGATGTCGCTTAGTTACATAAAAAAAATAATAATAAAATACAATAAACAATGAATTAAAGTTATGAAAGGTGTCAAATATGCATAAAAGTATGCATATTATAAAAAAAAAATCATTTATTTAAAGTAAATTACTAGCCTACTTCAATTTTCAAAGCATGCATTTTCTTTTGCGGTCAAGAAAACTATGAAACGTTTAGTCTAGGCAACTATGAAAAAAATGTAAAAAAACAAAAATATCTCCTTCTGACATAATGTATTGCAATTTTTTTTTTTTTTTTTTTGGTGGTGGAGCCTGTACTAATCTGAACTACTAGGCCTATTGAGAAAGTAAAAAAGAAATGCATCTTATTGTTGAGCCCAGGAGAGAAGAAAAAAATATAAAAGAAAAAGATAGAGAGTGAGGAAGAATTGCAAATAAAGAGAAATGTCTAAACACTTGGGACTACACCTTCTGCTCAGTCCTTAGTTCATTCCTATGACCAAAAGTCTCCCATGCTGCTTTGCTTTGTTTTCCTCCATCAATGAGCAGATGAGATTAGCATAGCGTTGGCCATTCTACATAATATGAAATCTATTTGAGTTATGAGCCTCCATTCAGCCACCCCCATTCAGCATAATCAACCAATTTAAGGGTGCAAATTGACTTGCTATTGGAGTACTGCAGCGTTCAGCACTGCTTGATGGGCAAAGGGCCCTCCGAGACTCCAACCCACCCTTCTGCTGTGCAGCAAATCCATTACTCACCCACTGTACATCAATACACAGACAATAAATTAATAAGAGAGCCAAACAAATAAAGCCTGAGAGACGAGGGACTCCTGTCGATTGATCAGGGAAAATTGTGGGGAGGTGGTCGGCTGTTGCCAGAGTGCTGCATGCTAAAACACTTGCGCAAAAGTGCCTTTAATTAACAAGCACCTCAGAGCAATAAGCACCTTTTGAATGTGTGATTAGGGCGTAATGTTTATTAATGTGTTTACTCCCCTTTGCATTAGTGCCAGTCGTGCTGGTTGATTAGAAGCTCAAACAAGGACAGAATGTTGGTAGCTTTGGTAATATGACAGTGTGTAGTGAGCATGTGTACTGCAGGGACGGGGAATTGGGTGCATACGCTAGTGACACTTTTACAAAAATAGCCTCCAGTGAAGCTGGAGCAGATGTACTGTGAGGAACACAATGAAGAATGATGTCAATGAATGAAGTGGATGATGAATAAAACCATCCATTCATCCATGTACAAGTTTTGTTTTCTGAACAATACTGAGAATTAATCAACCAATATAAATGCTTATTCTTAGAATTGAGCTTACAATGTGTGGGAAAGAAAAAACATAATAATAATAAAAAAAATTATATATATAATTAAATATACATAAAGATGAAGAAGTTTCAGCAAAGGATAAATAGATTTTCAGCTATTGTATTAGAGCCACAGAAATGTGGTGGATATTTCAAAGACAAAGGAGTAAGTTTTGTTTTCTGAACAATACTGAGAATTAATCAACCAATATATATGCTTATTCTTCTCACATTGTGTTTATAAGAGCAGTTAGCAACATCCAAATAAATGAATGGATATCTGTGGGCCTCTTCTGCCCCTAACACCTAGATTAATATCAAAAAACAAAAATGTAATATTTCATATGAATACTAATGGTGTAATTGAGGAATTTTGAGGTAAATAGTTAAAAAGTACTTCATATCCCCCAAAACACAGCATAATCTGTATCAAAATAAAGTTCAATAAATAAAAATATTGTTAAAAGTCACGCATGATGTTTTCTTGGTCACATGTAGTAGACCATCTTTGTGCCGTGGGTAACAGAAATCCACCCGGCAACCACCGCAAGTTTACTTCAGACCTGTTGGAAGCACTGATGACTATCCTGTATGAAAATCTATTAAACAGAATCCCCATCTGATCAATATAAGAAATTATTGCCTCAATAAACAAGCAAAGGCAAAACACAGGGAAACCTGCCCTACTAATAGGAAGGAATAACACTGTCTATTGAACTTGTTTTTGTCTAATAGACTAGAATTAGTGGTTTTAATGGTCAGAGCCTGGAGGGAAATAACGGTGGGAGTTGGTAAGTGTTATTTCGTCTTGTTGGTGAAAGAGAAATGAAACCTCATTAAAAGAGTATAAATATTTTAGATGGCTACATGCATTGTTAGATCAAGATTCCACTCTACTTATCAGTTGTAGAGAATAGTCACAACCGAACCGGACTGTCCACAAGGAATTTCAAGGAATAGTTGAACCTAAAAATTACATTTATGTCATTACTTACCCTCATGTGCTTTCAAACCAGCATGACCTACTTTCTTCATAAAACTCCCATGAACATCAAAATGAGTGCAATAGGTTTTTGGTAAACAGGACATAAAGCTATAACTTAGATTAAGAAATCATATAAAACACTTTCTATGATATTTTGAGGTTAAATTGCACAGGTTGAAATGCTTCAGTAACCATTCACTATTTACACAGCAGTTTTCAGTAGTTCTCCTTTTGAATTCATATAGGTTTGGAATGACACTGCAGTGGGAAAAATAAATAAAAAATTGTATTTTTCTCTGAACTTTTTGTTTATTTAAAAAAAAAAATGTAAAGGCCAAGTCTGTCAGCCCTCTCTGCAACTCAGCACTCCATTCACATTGAGAAAGGTACAGGCAAATTCTCCTGTGGAGCATGTCTAAATCTGAGACTTATTTTCCTAAAGATAATGTAGCAGCTTAACCTAATGTTCGTTAATGCAGACATTCTGGTCTTGAGTGACAATGAAGCATTGCCTTTTGTCTGGTGTTCACCGCCAGGGATCTGCATCACCAGAGACTCAGCTTAATGCTGCTATTAATGACACTCAGCAAAAACCAACAGGCGGGAAAATCACAGATTCACAGCTATTTAGTGCCATTAGTTAAAAGTGAAAATGTTTGTTTCTGAGAAGACCCCCTTCTGCTGGCAAATGTGGAGAAGCTGCACTAAATCCAGAAAGTGTGTGAACCTTGTGTCGTTCCCTTTTATGCATTGAAATCCTATTACAGAGAGTGCAGGAAATTCTTCAGAGCACTGAAATTATTCGGAATGGAAAACGGGGGTTGTGACTGAGGGATAAATTTGAAAAGAAAAAGAAGAAAAGAAATAAATATATATATAAAAAAAAAAAAAATCAAAAAACAAAAACAACAAAAAACACCAGGCACAGGCCGGAACACAGGAACAAGACTTAAATATCAGGTTAGAGGAAAACTGGTTCTTTGTGCCCAGATTCAGGCGATTACCATATACAAAAGATCCTTGCCTTCACAGCATTAAACGTGCATGTAAAAACCAAGACATGGATGTAACAAGAGTGGCCATAATCATTATAATCCTAAAGTGTTTTAGAGTAAATGCACTGAAATCTTTCAGAGTCCAAAAAGTCTTTCCATAATGTGTGTTAAACATGGAGTTCAACAAAGGCGTATGTCAGCATGTTTCTGAATGTTGTGTGCTTTTCAATGCCTTTAATGAACAGGAAAGTGAGGCAAGACAGGAAAGTAGAGGGACAAAGATGGAAGGGGGTGAGAAAATGAAATTTGAACCACAGGAACACCACTGGATTATAATGTTCTGCTACATCTGCAACACAGAGGTAGGAAGGTGGCAAGAAACTGGATGCATTCTTACAATGGCAAGGAACAGAACACAGAGCTCTAGAGAGTTGAAATGCTTTTTAACTTGACAGTATGTGGTGAGACAGTAAAATAAATGAAAATACCCAACACGCTTGTGTACATAATACCACAATTAAAAACTGGCAAAACACAATAGAGGTCTACTAAAATTTTAATCATTGAAAATGTATGAACAGAAACTATCACTGGTTGGTTTCAGTAAGGGAAAGGTAAGGGAATTCAATATTTTATACAATGCTCTTTAAAACTGCATTTATATTTAAGGCCAACATGCCGGAACTGCATGAAGTGAAATCCTAACAAACAGCGAATGTGACTAAATAATACCATTAAAGTCTATTGATGCATTCTGCAGCCAAAATTCAAAAGTGCTTGTTCCTTGTAATAAACGTATGATGTGTGGAGAAATAATAAAATAAAAAACTAAACTAAATTTAATTAAATTAAATAATAAAATAAAAGGTGCATGTATATTAGGGCTGTGTATTGGCAAGGGGTTCACGGTACAATACATATATTGCGATACAATACATACTACAATATACTATATATATATATATATATGAGCCTAATTCAAAAATGTAAGGGAAGGAAAGGAAAGGAAAGGAAAGGAAAGGAAAGGAAAGGAAAGGAAAGGAAAGGAAAGGAAAGGAAAGGAAAGGAAAGGAAAGGAAAGGAAAGGAAAGGAAAGGAAAGGAAAGGAAAGGAAAGGAAAGGAAAGGAAAGGAAAGGAAAGGAAAGGAAAGGAAAGGAAAGGAAAGGAAAGGAAAGGAAAGGAAAGGAAAGGAAAGGAAAGGAAAGGAAAGGAAAGGCTAATTTGAGTTCTGTAGCTTTGTGTTGGGCAGTCAGGGGCCAAGAGCAATCTTATTAAGTGACAATAGAAGGTGCAGCCAGGCCTTCACTCTGTCTCCATTAACACAGGCCATACAATGCATTAACAACACCTAGGGCTTGAACCAGCATTACAGCAGCAAACCCCAGTCTACTGGCCTGATGGCCATCCAAAGGTTCTGTATCTATGCCAACAAAGTAACCACATTCTCAGATTTTTTTATTTTTATTTTTTATTTAATCATCACATGCAACAATTTTCATTTGCAAGAAGTGTCATTACTTGATCTTGTGTAAAGAATGTCAGATATACACATATCAAACTCTCTCCATATACACAACAAATATACAACAATTTAAAAAAAATGCAACCCAGACTGCACTTACCACTATAACTTGATTAGATTCCTAAACAAGACAGAGTGCCTCCAGCATGTTTTATCTTGTTATGTTGTATGTTCCCTTGGTCTAACAAAATTGGAGTTGTAAATTGGTTCTCTAGATCACCTCAGCAAGACTCTCAACTGTGTTTGAACTGAGAAGACTTTGCTGTATAGATTTCAAATATTACAAACATCAAACCTGTGATGGGCTACTACTCAATATGCGGCAACCACGTTCTCATTTCAAGAGAGATTGTCATTACAACTAATAATTCAACTTTATTGGCTTTGAGTATTTACTTATATATTGTATATATCTAACAGCAGCTGACTGAAAAACCAAAGAAAAGAAAGCAACCCACAGGTGCTACAAGAGGTGAGAAAGTTTCTCTGACTCAACCTGCTTTTCATTGTTGCAGGCCACCTGTTGAGGCCAAATTCATTATCTTAACTCATAAAATGTCTACATTTTTATAATGAGCCTAATTTATGCTCTACAACAAAAATAAAAAGGACAGTAATGAGGTGTGGAATGTGCCAAGAGTAAACACCTGCACAGCTGACTGTAATTTCATCTTTAAAAACAGAACAAAAAAACAGCAGTTTTGACCTTTAGACTGGGCCAAAAAGAGAGAGAGAGAGAGAGAGAGAGAGAGAGAGAGAGAGGGAGAGAGAGAGAAAGAGAGGCACAGGAATGACAGCAGACCTTTTTTTATTTCTTATACGCTTTTAAATTGACTTTTGATAAGCAACAAAAGGGAATGTGGCTTTAGGGCTGGGCGATATGACGCTATATATTGTTTCCAAGAAATAAAATGTCTATCTTTAGAGATTTTGCTATATCGAAGGTATATATATATATATATATATATATATATATATATATATATATATATATATATATATATATATATATATATATATATAGAGAGAGAGAGAGAGAGAGAGAGAGAGAGAGAGAGAGAGAGAGATGATATAGTATGCTGACTGGCACCCTGCTAAAGTGCGCGCAGTGAAATAGGTCTCTCTTAGAAAGCGATTGTGAATTAGGGACGTGCTCGATGTTAAAGTGTTATTAAGCACAATAAGTAGTAGCCAGTATAAATGTGTCTACCGGTAAATATTTTGGTCTATCGTCTCTGTCGCGGTTACGCTCATGTGAGGTTGCTATGCTGCGCGGTCACAAAAGCTTATCATTTGAGTTTTTAAGAATTGCGGTTTAGCAGTGAAAGACAACTCATTTCAGCATATGCGTGCACTCTCTGAGAGGCGTGTGACATGAAGCCGCTGCTCAAAAGAGCGCGTGAAGACTGAACTGAGTGATTTTTGCGGCCTAATTGGGATTGAATGAATACATACACATACCTATGCTTCAAACTGACCATGTACTTGCAAGTAAACAGAGCCATTTATGTCTTAAGTGAAGGTACAGTTGAGAAAGATAAGGCTTGAGTATAATCGGTGCACTCAGTCTTAAAGGGACAGCAACCAAATTTACCTGCTTTCATTATTAATGCTTATCGAACCGTAAAAAAGAGAGAAACTCTCTTATGGCTCGCTTTTTTAACTTTAATAAGAATAAGTGTATATTTAATTTACACAGTAAAGACAATGCCTTGTTTTATACATTTGATTACTTTATACTTTATGTAGTATTTCTAGTGCTTGAAGTTTTTCAGGTAGGTGTATTTCCTCTGTGTCTTTGTTCTATTGTAGTTTGTTTTCTTTGCTGTTTCTTTATCACCGTTTACTTGTCTTCAGTGAGCTTGAGAGTTTTTTTAAGCTAGTATTATTTATAATTGGTGATAAGAATTGTGAAATTTCAATGGTATGAACAATTTTGATATAAAACTTTTATTTAAAGCAAAAACTACTCTATCGTGATATATATCGTTATCGTGATATAATATGCTGGTTTATCTGCCTGCATTGATTTTTTAAGTTTTCGATGAACTTTGCTTTACAGGTAACAGTCATGTGAATGTCTTGAAATTTAAATGAATTCTAATTCTGCATCATTATATTCAAATTCCAACTGTAGAGCTACATCCTGTTTGCTACCTCCATTCAAATTTAATTTAATTTTAATTTAAAAACACATTCTTAATTCAGTTCTGAAAGGGGAATGACTGATTAATCACACATTGACAAATACAATTTGCTAACTTAAAGATAAATAAATAAATAAATCTGTATAGTGCACCTTTAGTAATAAGAAGAATAAATAATTAATCCATCACATAATACCATAACTATCCATTAGCATAGACCATTAGCAGGTTATGTGAGCCAAAGCATTTGGCACATTGACACAGAATAAATACACAGAACTAGCTCTATTGGAACTACTTTGTTGGGAAAAGAAAAAAAAAAAAGTATAAAATGCTATACAAATGCTTGTTCCTATGCATGCCTAAAGCTGATGTAGCTTAAATATATGATGATAACAAATGAAAGAGTAGATAAGAAAATACATGAATGGAAAACTAACAACATATTAAGGAGATTATGTATTAATTTGTTCTTATGATTTGAAAAACGAAGAAATGAATAAGGAGGCTAAAAGGTAGCCACAATTTCACCACAACAATGGAATTAAAACGCAGGGACAAACTAGCCTATTAAAACCTCCTTCATGCTTAAATTAAAGCAAATGATAAATAAAACATGCTCAAAGACGATGCGGTATCAGTACAGACGAATTCAAAACAAATTCAAAAAGAAATTGTAGTTAATACAGTGAAAATTTTATAATAAATAAATATTGTTTTCCACAAAATGCAGCACGATCACTGATCAGGGTTTCAACATGGCCCCCATGCACTATAATAAACAAAAAATACACCACAAGATCATCATACACTATCTCACAGTCAGTGCCAGCCTCAAAAAATTAGATGCAATGACGCTGAATATTTTTACTATTGCGAAGCGAGACCAATGAAGAGCTGGAAAAGGGAACTTCTGGCCATCACACACAGTGTTAATGACATGGGTTCAAATCCCAAACAAATACAGGCTACTGAGACTTGTGTGTCACCTGCAGTTCTAAAACATACCGATTTATGATACACCTTTTTTTTTTCTTAAATGTATAGGCTTGTTTGGCATGGCATGTTTAATAATGGCCGTCACACAGTGTCGCACATCAACCTGAAGTTGATAATTTAACATGTGACCGATTCCCAGGTAAACTCAGGTATTGTCATTTGAAAACCTCACAAACAGGCCTAGCAGCAAATATTACTCAACGGATTGAATTTGCATTTGTATAATTCCAATCGGAATATCAACAAACAGCACCTCTGTAAATAAATACATTTTATAGGGTTCGTTATCCGCAAAGGGTTTTTACAACAAGAAAGGATAAGGATCCCTGTGGAAATGAATTATTGGGTTGAAAATGTTATTCATGGTGAGTGTGAGAAGTGTCTCCACAGAGTGACAAAGAAAACTGAGAAGTAAAACCAAGTAGGAAATGATCTGACCAAACAAAGCACCTGATTTTGATTTTGATACACCAATCATTCTGCCCTAATGAAATATTGAACAATTAATACATTTTTATAACTAAAATACCACAACATGTAAATACTTTAATTTCTTCATTGTCTACGCTTCAATAATGTTAGTATAATGTCTAGAATAGTGATTTAAGTCTGAATTGTTCTTGTGCTACTTGTCTTTGTTTTTAGTAGTCAGTCTGAGATGCTTGATCCTCCTAGCACATAATGGGGGTTCGGAGGGCTCAATTTAAGTTTTGTTTAAATCACACGCGATAAATTGTACAGCCCTATAATTTACACACACATTTATATATATATATATATATATATATATATATATATACATTTTTTTTTTTTTTACATGGAGAAAATAATACATAGGGCTATTAAGATTTATTTATTGTTTTTAAATGAAATATGGGGCATTAGTCCAGTGCATAAAAAAAGTAAACAATTTTGTCATTTACTGTTCTATTTCAATTCATTACTACATTTGTTTATGCAAATGTAATTTTTCCTTTTTTTTCTTTTGTAATCTCCACATGGTACAGTTGATTGCTACTCGAGAAAACAAGCTGTGATACGTCCACACCACAACATATGAAAATCTATGGTTAGAGCGCAACTTTGGCGGCAAAAAACGTATTCTGGTAAAGTACCATCTGTATTTCACAGAGCACTAAAACCCTACGTGAAGAAAATATCTCCTTTATAGTAAGACAACGGTGCATCAGTGCCAATCGATACAAATGGCAATACCAGCTCTTATAGGTAAACACACTCATACATCCATTACACACTCTGCGAGAGCAGTGTGTCTATCCTTGACCAATCGTATGAAAAGTCAGATATCACTGTCACAACCTCACCCAGACAAATCGATATAATCTTCTGCCCAAACTCGTCTAGATTCAGCACACTGTTGAGTGTGAGCTGCTTTTCTCTGAACTTGAAGCGCATCGGTCTGTTTGTGAGGTTTTCAAATGACATACTAAACATACCATGAAATCCCCCCCCAGCCCCCAGCCCCCAGCCCCCAGCCCCCAGCCCCCAGCCCCCAGCCCCCAGCCCCCTGGTGGGCATACAGGCATACAGCAGTAACATGATTAGTGCACATGTTGGCTTCCTACAAGCAGTGAATGATGAACCCATGGCCTCCTCACTAATGGGTGTTTTAATCCACAGCTTGAGCAATGAGTGTTTATAGGTTCCTAGAGGGCCCTCATTCCACATTAATATTTATCCACTGCTTTTAGCCATTTTGTTCCTGCTTAGCATAAGCATCTGAGCTTGAAATACATCACCTACAAAATGCTCTCTCTTTCTCCTCCCTTCCTCAACTTCATTCTCCCTCCACGGTCTAATTTTGTGTGTCTGCTGCTGGGTGAGTAATGGCGATTGTTTCTGGGCAGAAGCGAGCTGTTCACCTTGAGTGGGTACCATGTGTGGGTCCAGGTTGGCTTTATTCTTCGCTGTTCGTCTTTATTTTTTCTGCTTCCCACACACCTAACCTCAGTCCCATTCATTTGCACCTGGTTTTCTTTCTTTTTGTGTTCATACTACAAAGTAAATGAGGTCTGCCCTCTTTGAAACACACAAGATAGGAGACCACAAGGGCCGTGCTGCTGAGTTGTCATAAAAAAATGTGTGGAAAAAAAATAAAAAATTCAGTCTGCACAGTATTTCTAAGTACATTAAAATAATTGTTTTTATGCCATTTTATGAATGAGGACATCCCTTTAAATGAGGTTTTGTCAGGTTTATCTCACTGCAGCCCACAATTGTGTGTACTCACATCTTTCTGCGGTTGAAACAACATTCCTTCTGATGTTCATTCATGTTTATTCGATGCTATAAATGAACTAGTATGAAGAGATGCTTGGTTCACAAGCTGATTGAAGGAGCTACAGCGATCTGTCACGACACATTAAAGAGCCACTATACGCTATTCATTGTTTATTGTTTAAACTAAAAAATTACAATAATTTAAATATGAAACTGTTTCATACTTTGACAGTGTCCTCTTTGCTCTGGGATGTATTTTTCGTGAGAGCGCATGACTTTTTGGACATAGCAACAGTAACTAAAGGGGGCGGGTCTTTTGCGAAGGGTCAATTGTACTGTGGCAAATCAAAAGTGTGTTATGCAGTGATATATGTATTAGTAAGTTACTTTGTATGGTCTCAGCATAGATTCTTCCTTTACGAGTCACTGCACCAGAAATAGTCACATCTGAGCCACTTTACCCGACACTAAATCTAAATCAAAATTAACTAACTCCTAAAACTCCATTTTAACAGTTTAAATTGCCAAATAATCATGAAACTTTGACATCTCACACATTTTTCCAACAATGGAACATTTATCATTCTATTTCCATGTTTTTGCCTTAACTTGCTTTCACGTTTCTCTGAGGTAAGAGATCCTGAATTGCAGAGGAAATGGTGCCAGAAAACCCAATGCTTTTCTCCATTTACTACTGACACCTTCGTTAGATTACAAGCTGCTTCAAATCTGATACCTTTAATTCCGAGACCTTCGTACACAAATTATGCGGAAGATGCTGGAGATATTTAACAAGCTGGTGCACACACTCACGAGCTCACAGACAATCTTAGTGGCCAAATGAATGCAGAGTCTAGGCAGATTTGCTTCGGGTCATAAACCTCAGTATACAATGCCAATTAAGGTTGTGGTTACTCAGAGAGAAAGAGAGAAAGAGAGTTTACAGCCCTAATGAAGCAAGGATAAGAGGGGATGTTTGCCATCAGGAGGCTAATTACCCCAGCACACAGGTCTCTTTCATAAGTCACGCTTCTGAGGTTGTTTGCATCCATAATCATGTATTTCTCATAGCCTCTATTAGGTGTTTTTGGTCATTTCGAGTTTCTATGGTTTCTTATATCCTTGAACCTATTTTGAGGTGTGAGTCAAAAGCCAAGGCTGGCTAATATGGCCAAAAGGACATGATGAACCTCCCTTGCTGATTCTGAAGGTCTGCAAACAGGAATTAAAAAGTTAACTGATGTTTATGTGTGTGTGAGCGCTTCGAGTCTCTCCCTGCGTGAGCCGAATATCTGGCCCAATCCCTTTCCTTATCTTAAAGACACATTTGGTCAAAAAGGAGAGCACACCAGCAACTGGCAGAGTCATGGGTCAGAGGTTACTGGCGGCTGCTTTAAAAAGAGCACAGGAGCGAAGACAAAGACCCTGCTCTGTCATCTATCCAGAGTTTGAGGTTGGAATTGACTGGCCCCGGGTCAAACCGGCTCAGGTGTAAGTGAGTGCGCTGAGCGCACAAAAAGTGAAAGGAGCCAACCGTAACCTCCAGAATAAAATATCAGACCCAGGAAAAAGGAACAGACCTCAAACTTTCCCCTTACACAGGAAGTCTTGATCTAACATCATCCAATCTTCTCTGAACCAAGCAAATGCTCGCAGTACAATGCGAGACCAACAAAGATATCTAGCATTACGGAGAAATTCTGAATGGAAAAAAAAATAAATGGATGATGCATGACATAACCAAACCTAGATAGAATGTAAAATTTGGGGAGAATTTTCTCCTGTGATTTTGGGAGAACAAAAAAAAAAAAGAAGAAGAAAAAAGTAGCATGTAAAACATGTTTATTGGCAGCGGAAAGAATTATCAAATTTCAAATGCTATTATAGTATTCCGTTGAACTTAAAAAGCAGCAAACGTTTGTGTTTCCCTCATGCTCTCAAATAGAAAGGCGGAGCCTGAGGGGATGCTTATTTACATATGATAAGATCCAAACACAGGCTGCCAGCCACCTAAACACACACGGCGGGAGTCGCATGGCACCTTCAGCAAACAAACAGCATGGACTCCCTCGCGGTCTACTCGCTATCATCTGGTATTATACGTATACATATTTAATCTTATTCCATATCAATAAAAAGCAACAATGGCCCAATGTGGGAAAATAGTTTTAGAGATCTTTTCATTCTGATGTATATACTAGCATGAGATACATCAAGGGAACACTACAAGGATTCTTATTCAACTCTGGCTTTGAAGACCTAGTGCAGAGCGTGTAATGCATGCCACACAACTCTCTTTGACTCACCTCGCAAAATACGACAATGCACCATGGATTTCTTTTGCTAAAAAAAAAGTGGTCTTGAAAGTCGTCCTTGTAAATGCCAGCGTTGTCGTGCGGGAGCTGACTCAAACAGACAAGCGGTCACGCAAGTCGTCCTGCTAATTAGGATAAGCAGTGCGTCAAATGACTTTCCGCGAGCACCCATGCTATTTACATAAACAAAAGCAAAATGTTACTTTTGAACTTTGTGGTTTGGGCTTGTTAAAGAAGGCGTCATTAAAGATGTGTCAAACAGAAATCGCCAGTGCATGTTGACAGACCGCTGTGAATTTCAGAGAATGTCGGGAAAGGTCAAGGTGGTGATTCTTTTCTTCGGCTCACACAGACGAAGATGGGCCGCAGCTGCAATATCTCTGTGTCTTAAAATGAAGTTTATATCTTAGAGGGATGATGAGAGGGTGAGAGATGTGAAGAGACGGAGAGAATGAGAAAGACAGGAGAATGAGAGGGAGATATGGCCGCATTGCTCTCCACAACACTTGCTTTTGTTTTGGTGTTATTGAGCCAGTGACAAGTGTGAACTGCTCCCTATCAGACCCTGCCAATCTCAGGAGATGCCACTCAGCCAGACAGCTAATACAAGAGGAAATGATATCAGCCAGACCTGGGAAACTGCTTTCTTTAACTCTCTCCCTCAGTCTCCCTTTACTTTGTTATTTCATTTGTTTGCTTCAATCTAGTAAATTTGCTTGCTCCATGTTGCCTCTGCTCTTTTTCTTTCATTTTATGTCCTTTTATGTTTATTAATTTGTTTGTTCCTTTTTTTTTTTCCTGTAGATTCATTCTTTTGTTCTGTTTGTTTTTCAAACAAAATGGAAGTTTGTTTCTTCTGTTCATTTGTCCTTGGTTTGTTCTCTTATTTGTAGTTCTTTCCTCTTTTTTTATTTTAGTTATATTGTTTGTAATTTTTGCTTAGTTTTTGTTCCATACTCTTTCTTTCTTTCTTTCTTTCTTTCTTTCTTTCTTTCTTCTTTCTTTCTTTCTTTCTTTCTTTCTTTCTTTCTTTCTTTCTTTCTTTCTTTCTTTCTTTCTTTCTTTCTTTCTTTCTTTCTTTCTTTCTTTCTTTCTTTCTTTCTTTCTTTCTTTCTTTCCTTCTTTCTTTCTTTCTTTCTTTCCCTCCCTCCCTGTGGATGTCCTGTCTCCCTGAGTGCTGTGGAAGAAATGACTGGTGCTGCCCTGAAGCACCAGGCTGGAATAAAGTCTTATTTGGAGTGATACTTGGTATAGGCATTACTGTGGCCTACTTTAACTCACCGTGTTCATTTGGGAAGATGGTTTGAGTCTCTTTGAGCTCTCTTGGAACCCACGTCAGCCCCTAATAAAGGTCAGACCACCTCAAAACCGTTGGGCTCCCTTATGGGGTCATTACAGGCAGGTCAGAGTGTGTAAGTGTGATATTTCTCCCAACTCCACTCCAGACAATCGTTTGGGTAAAAGTCATTCTGTACAGCATGCACCTGCTTGTGGATTGCATTGGGTCCAAATGTAACAACTAGCTAAAGCCTTCAAAAGTCTTCATTCACACAGAATGGCACACACAAACATGATGTATAATGAACTGGCTGTTTCCTGCGCATACTGACATTCTGACTGACCGTATGTTACGTTAAAAGACGGTATTAATTTCAAGCTGACAGTCAGAGATCTGTAACCTGGAACTGCGCAAATGTCCACAGCCGTCGGCTAAATTCATGAAACAGATTTCTTAACCTTTGTGAGAATATTTATGGTAATTAATCAACACTGAATATCAAAAACTGAAAAGAACTGCATTTAACATCATCTGCAGATGGTGTGTTTCGCAGCACAAGATGTGGTGATAAATAAAACGAGTGGATAATATATAATGAGCTATGATGAATAGTGTACGAATATTTGATAAAATACATTGGGTGGTATGAATAATTAAGTCAAAAGCAAGAAACCAGATACACACTGACCCGAAAATTATTTGGATAAATAAGCAACATTAATATATGTGAATTTCACTGCATTAGATGAAATAGGAAACCAAGGGGGATTTATATAAAAAATAAAAATAATAAAATAAAATACAACTTTTTAAATTTATGAAGCTTACGTTTGTATGTGCACTTTGTTCCATGTTTCGATCGCTTAGTCTAACTAAGCTTAAGGTTGATATCTGATATCAGTATATCTAAGAAAACACTGTAGACATTAATAAAAAATAAAAAAACTGAGAAAATGAGAAAATGAGTGTTTTAATACAGCTTTAATGGCACGGCTTTCTAGCATCCAAGTCAATTTGGCCCAAAACAGCTTTAAAGAATTCTGAACAACCTGTTCCTGGATTGTGAAGGCATTTCCTGAAAACAAGCAAACACAAGTTCTAGCTCTCCATCTAATGAGTTTATACAAAATGGAAAGTAGGCATTCATGAATAAGATGTTTGATGATGATATGATTAAATTAAACTTCCGCTCTTCTGAAATAAAAGTTAATAAACTTATTAAAGTAGATGCAAAACAAGTTAGATTAATGTTTCCTTTCCCACATCCTCAGCCTATTAACAAGAAATATATAAAGTATAATATTCACCATTCCAAAAAACATTCCAGATTCCAAATTGTGCGGACATCATTTTTGGGCAGTGAATGGATACAATGAAATTATGAACACATGCAATTAATCGATCAATCGATCGATCAATCAATCAATAATAACTGATTATGTTGTAGTCAATGAATGTATGCTTTTTCCTGTGAGCTTTTATTTTTTCTATGCATTTTGTTTTTGAGCATAGTAATATCTATCTATCTATATATATATATATATATATATATATATATATATATATATGTATAAATTTATAACTAGAAAAAAAATATTTAAAAAAAAAGAAAAAGAAAAATCAATCCCAGCAAGAAAAGACCAAGACAAAAACTGATTTATAAAAAGGTACAGACTTGTAATGACTTATCATTCAGGGCCAGAGGAGTCTATTACCCCCAGACTGTATATCAAGTGCTTTTTCATTTTCTGCTACACATGGTGTGTCAGGGGCCGTGGCCTCCACGGCCTGGGTTTCATTTCAAGGTTAATAAACCTTTACCAGACAGAGACTGCTGTTTCAACGTGATCCTGCCATGCTGGCAAAGTCGCATGCTGGTGGTGAAAAAAAAAAAAAAAAAACCTCCAAACAAGAGTGCGAATTTCATCAAAGGAGAGGTTTTCAGAAAAGTTTAAGGGCAAAATATGTCTACCGATTCAATATGACTTAACTGACTGTAGCTTGATGAGGACAGTTGTTTGCTTCACCTGCCTGCCAAGTTTAATATCTACCTTTTCATGAAGAAGGGAACAAAGAACAGGTGACACCAATACGATGTAAGATGCAACAGACCCCCAAGCTCAGACTCGATTGATTTGTCTGTATTTGTTTTTCTCTTTGTGGAGTAACGTCGCTCATCAGTATTTTTCACACTATGAAAAATGCTGCGCCGTAGGCCATTAACATGACAGCGGTTGAAAGAAATGTGGCCAGGGTTGGTGATGTTTACACATACAGCTTGGGCTTCCAACGTGTTTAGTTTTTGAAAGTTACAGTGAGAACAAATGAACTCAACTGTGCACCATCGTCTGACACGAGGGAGATAATCAACCGCGTCAAGCTGTGTGGAGCAAGCAGAGCAGGAATGTCTGCAGTGTGAACTGTGCTGCATGCGGCTCTTCAGATTTTACAGCATTTCGAGGATGCTGCAGAGCTTTTCTTTCCCATGACCAACATGAGAAAAAAGTGAGCGTATGGAATACCACTTTGCAATACTCAATGTACACCACTTACTATTTTACTTAATAAGTGACAGTATAGGTAACAATAAAAACAGTATTTTTATGTAACATGGGATCGATAATAGTGTTCAGTCAGAATGTCATTATGTGCAAAAAGGGCTTTTGAGAGCATCTAGTGTGGTTGATACATTTGGACCCAATGCAATCTGCAAGCTGATTTGGGAGGTACTGAATGACTGAAAGCGATTGTACAAAGTGGAGTTTGGAGAAATATTGCACACACTCTGACCTGCTTGAAATAAATAAAACAGGTAACACTTTACAATAAGGTTTCATCAGTTAACTACTTTAGTTAACATGAACTAAAAATGAATAATAATTCTATTCTACAGCACTTATTAATTTAGTTAAGGTTAATTGCAACATTTACATTTTAGTAAAATAAAATGTTGCATTTTTTAACATTAGTTAATGCACTGTGAACTAACATGAACAAACAATTAACAAAAGACATTAACAAAGATTAATACACACTGTAACTTATGTATTGTTCATTGTTAGTTCATGTTAGCTAACTAATTTTAACAAATGAGACCTTATATTGTAAAGTGTTACCGTAAAAATATTATATTGTAAAGTGTTACCATAAAATTAACAGCAGTATGCTTTGTTGTCGCAGTGATAAAACGATAAAACGAATTGCAACACAAGAATACATAACTATTCAATTTTCCATTACAGTTTTTTATATATATATATATATATATATATATATATATATATATATATATATTATATATATATATATATACATATATATATATATATATATATATATATATATATATATATACAGTATATATATATATATATATATATATATATATTGGACATTTCAGGCAATTTTAATGTTGTTGTGTATATATATATATATATATATATATATATATATATATATATATATATATATATATATTATATATATATATATATATATATATATATTGGACATTTCAGGCAATTTTAATGTTGTTGTATATATATATATATATATATATATATATATATATATGTGTATATATAAACAACAACATTAAAATTGCATGAAATTTCCAGGTTTTCCATGACTGTAGGAAAAGGACATGTCCTGAATATGTTGCATGTCAATGCAAGGTCTGCTCTATAAAATACATTCTGACAAATCCAGCAGGTCATCTAGGGATTGCATGCGTGCAGAACATTTGCATAATGTGCACAATATACACACTAGCACTCTAGCACACTAGAGAAACAAGCAGTGGTACTGCACACGGAATGAAAACTAAGCTTTAAATAAATAAGGTCTCATTAAACATGACAGTGCTGTTTCTCTCACCACCAAAAATCACGAAAAATATACACAAAAAACAACACACCTTTCTCCACCCTCTACAAATCCATCATTTTAGCCTGCGCCTGAGGTTATCACGGGTGAATCGATAAGGCTTGCTGTGTGAGTAGCTCCCAAACAAAGCTACTGTTGCCTTGTTTCTGTTTGCTTGTATGTTTGGGCCTTTTCGGCATGTGGTGAGGGAGTCTTGGTAAGCACACTATCTCCAGGATACCTGAAGATACCTCATTTACTATTAGACTGCAGAATTTTTTGTGTAGTTTATAATCAACTTTCAAAGAGAAATGCCCTTTCACTTCCAATTGCTTTTTTAGATGTTAATATTAGTATGAGCATAAAAAGAACCAGTTTCACTGATATTTGATGAACAGAAATGGAATAATGAGTCAAAGAACAAAGGGGGGTCAATATCAAAAGTAGCAGTCAGTATATGGTGTGGCACAAGCTGCTTTAAGTAATCTAGTGCATCTCATCCTCATAGACTGAGCCAAATTTGCCAGTTCTTGCTGGCACTTCTAGACACTTGCAAGCTCTCAGACACGTCTAGGGGGTCTATATGGTTACACATGGTTTGGCACTGCAAGGGCGATCAGCTCTCCCTGTAGCACTGTCTTAGGCATCTTAGATCATGGACATTTCAGTTTATTGTTCTGGCCACATCTGCAGTCCTCATGCCTCATTGTTTACTTATATTTGAAAGGTTACTCCATTCAAATCAATGGAATAACCTTTCAAACTTAAGTAAACAACATCTTACATAGCTTAAGGAATGTTTATAATGATTTGGAGGTCTTTTGTTTTTTGAGTGCTCTCATGTTTACTTTAATGCTTGCTTCAAAATAAAAGTAGAATTAATAATGAAAAAACGAAAGTCCCAGTTCACTTATACTGTGCACTGAAAGTATGCACTTCGCTGGCAGTCCTAATATAAAAATAAATAAATAAATAAATAAATAAACATAGCTTAATAAACATGCTGTAGTGTCTTAAGGCTGAGGGGAGAAATACAAGTGATGAACATAAAATCAAGTAAATAAAATCCAATAAGTTAAATAAAGTCATCTATTAAAAGTATTTCAGCACCATGGACAGCTACCTTGTTGTTATCTTGCTGAACTGCATGACAATAGTAAGGACATTTAGCAGTCATAGATGTTGCCAAATATTTATTTATTTATTTATTTAAACTTCCAACTTGTTTATTTTCATTTGCTGTTAATTTTGGACCTTGGCTGCAGCTGTGCTATTGTAAATACACCTCCACAAAGCCATTAATACACATGGGTGGTCAATATTTATCCATATGGCCACCAATACAAATTTACACACTTGCATATTTCTATTCAACATTATTGTCAGCTTTTTGGATCACAGTATATTTTTGATCCAGCAGGGGCACAGTAATCTAAAGCCTCCCTCTCAGCATCAGAAGACCTGCGCTGCAGCCAAAAAGTAAGTGGTGCAGATTTTCACTGTACTACAGGATTAATTGTTTAAATCATCACCCTGATCGACAGGATTAACAGCATGGGTAGCTGGCCACAACCACGCCGGTTAGAGCTTCAAACAAGACCACACTGGATAATGACCACTCGCTGCAGCCAACAAGCACATAGAGCTCTCAGCTACTAAATGAATGATACTGTTCAGAGGACATACAGACCACTGGCACGGCACCGACACAGTTGGATGACATCCGCTTATATCTACTGGCACAAAGTGTGATGTTTGGTTACAGCACCCTGTGTTCTAAAGGAATGCCAAACTTGACAAGAACTTGACTGCCAAACCCCCCTCACCACCTCATCCATTCATAAGATTTTTAAACAAAATTAACCACTTTCATGATTTTTTTTTTAATAGACACTAACAAATGTACTGATCATTGTTAGTTGATGCATTAACTAATATTAACTACTGGGACGTTATTGTAAAGTGCTAATAAAATAAAATTAAATATATAATAAAATTGATTTTTAAAAATCATTTATTTATTTATTTATTTATTCATGCATGTATATTTTTTTTTTCAGGCTCATCTCTGTTGCACTATCACAGGGTAATATTTGTGTTTGTGTATAAACACTTCCACCAGAGGCTGACAGCACAGAGTGGTAATAGAAAACAAGTGATTGCCCCAAATGTCTCATGAGACATGTGGGTCGACACTCCACATCTCTGAATCACACCCCTGTTCCCACCTCTCAACTACACCTTTCATATTATGCATGTGTTTGTACCTTCAAAAACCTTCCGTTTTCAATGGAGTCAGCAAAAACTGAGGTCAGATGACATACGATACGCACTCCTGGCGATTATTTACTCTTGACCAATTATTTGTGTTGACTGGAGGTTAATAACATAACCTGACTTCTGAACACATTTGACACGACCTGCTGACATTGTGAAACCTCAGCATTCCTTCACTGATCATAGATTCTTTTGACGGATGGATGACTGGTGCTGTTCACTGAGATTCCGTTTATCTGAATGTTCTATATATTATATTATATTATATTATATTATATTATATTATATTATATTAATTGTATTAATTATATTATATTATATTATATTATATTATATTATATTTGTTTTCCTATTTTTCCCCCATTTATTTTATTCTCTTCTCTACGATAGTTAAGCTGATAAATGTTTTAAAATAATTAGTAGTGCCAAAGCAAATCTACGTTTTTTTTTTGTTTGTTTGTTTGTTTTTTGTTTTTTGTAGCCCTCTAAAAGGAATTACTAATTGATTCAATTTATTTGACAACTGGACATCCCAGCCAAATTGAATTTGTGTCAACCTCAGATTCAATACAATTATAAAGATAACATAATAAAACTAATAAGCCTCATTCTAATTTAGCAATTTAACTCTAAATTGGAATGAAAACCTAATCAGCATCAGAATCAGACCACGGTTATCAATAAGTAATCCTAAAGGGAAACTGACAAAATGCGATGCTAAACAATTTGAAGAGGGGAAAAAAAAAAAAAAAAAGCTTTAGCCCTGACTATCTTTGCAGGCACAAGTCTATGTTTAGCTATGTTTAGGAGACCGCAAAAAGTGCATTGAACGCAATTCCCCCCATTTATACTTTCTCTATCCCCCTGATTTCCAGCTTTGCTTCCATGTCTTATCCGCCCGTCCCTGAGAAACCTATTACTGGCCTTTCCTTAATGTGCCTGCAGCAAACAATAGCAGAATCCATTCGGTTCAAGTCATGTGAATATGAGTGAGCAGAGCATGAAAAACCAGGAAGAGGTTTCGGCATAAGGCTGCAAATTCTGAGAAGTACTTAGCACTGCAAAGCATTCCTCAGCTATAGCCATCAGCACGTTTTTTTTCACAGCACAATTTTATGTACCACCTTTTATTACACGTCTGTGTTTAATGGATAATGTCATATAGTGCTTCTTCCAGCAGCTGTTTCTAAAGTGTGTTTTAGCAATACTGTCACTAGGAGCATAATGTTTATAAGATATTTCAGACCTAGATCTAGCCAGCTGTTTGCCATAATCATAAATTGTGTGATACATCTCACCATGCCAACACCCACATTTTCTATCTTCTATCTCTTTAATATGCATTTTGAAGGACAGGCCTATTACGAATGACTTTTGGTTCAAAAAGTGTTTTTATGTAAATGCATGAAGATTAAAAAAAAAGACCCAAGAGATAGATATAGATAGACAGAGAGATAATTAGACGACAGACAGATTGAATAATCGTAAACATCTTCCATCCCCGTGATGTTTTGCAAACAGAATTCCTGCATGTAGAAATGTCCGTTCCATATTAACAGAAAAAAATACTCATCTGACGTGCACACACTCTCACATAAATAAACATAACCTCCCATACACCACTACAATGTGCTTCAGAAAGTAGGTTTTATCTTCTTATGACCCTAGCACACACATTTCACCTTGATGATAGGAGCAGATACCGTAACGTTTCTGTCAGGATGTTAGCTGGCGGCACTGATGCATCCTGGGAGATGATGTACAACGTGCCGAAGCCTGCGCTGCCTGGCTTCTGACGGCGGATGACAAAGAGCCCGAGGTGCTACACGCTAATGTGCGCTAGTAATTGCTAACGAGGGAGATCGGGGCGTGATTTATTTTCCAGTAATGAGCATCCATCCTTGCTATCTGCTCCTCACATTTAGCTTGAATTTCATCACCTTGAACTCCCTCAAACAAAAACATTCTTTCCCCATCTTCTCTCACTCAATCCTGTCTGTATGATTTAACAATCAAACACTGAGATTGCAAATTGGCTGCCGCAAGGCCCGTGGAGGGTGGGAAGAAAAAAAAATACAAAAAAATACAAATTGTGCCCTGACACACACACACACAAAAAATAAATAAATAAATAAAAGAATTCCCTCATGCCCTTGTTTAGCGGTGTATCCAAACCACTGTTAGTGCCATATTTGTTTGCTAATCTCTGCAAGTGAGCTTTCAGAGGTAGACGTGAAATTACAAATTACAGGATTCGCTCTTGTTCCACTAATGCTGTTCTTGACCCTCAATGATTCGTCAACAAAACACGAGGCCATTAGTCCCAGATATACCACAACCCCTCCCACAACACAACTTAAGAGGATAGCTCAAAAATGAAATGTTTCTGCAGCAAGCGGGGCCTGATGTGGTTGTGTTTGAATAAAGGTCACATTTATTAATAGATGATCATTAAATTCTATGTGCTTTAAAGCGTGCAAGTTACTCATCCTGCTCTAAGCAAGATAGCTGAATTCTGTGATTAATTTGGAGAAAATAAATAATTTAATAAGGGAGAGGGGGGGGGGGGCATGCTTCATTTCCCAGTTGCATGGGTTTATTGCTTAATAACACTAATGAAGCTACTCTGCTAATTAATGCAATCAAGCACAGGGGCTTTAGGTTGCCCCTCCCTGCCACTTTCAGAACAATAGCACATAATAGGAGTTATTTTACTTATTTGTCTTATTCTGGCATGAACAAGTGCAGACAGAGTCACAGAGGGAGGACAGGGAGTGATACTTCAGGTTATGCCCTCTGAAATTGGTTAGCTGAGGATAGCTGAAGATCCCATGACACAGCACCAGGTGTCTGCCAAATGATCACTCTTACACACATTACTCCAAGCGCTGGCGGGACCATAAAGACTAATTTCAAAAACCGTCAGATGAGGCATCAGATGAGGAATGGGTTTACTCATCCATTCTCAACTAATTAATAATGACAGTCATTTTAGTAAACTAAAGTTAATTTGCCCAATGTGTTTGAACTGACAAAAGTCATCTCAACTTTTATGTATGTATGTATGTATGGATGGATGTATGGATGGATGGATGTATGGATGGATGGATGGATGGATGGATGGATGGATGGATGGGTGGATGGATGGATGGATGGATGGATAGATGGGTGGGTGGATGGATGGATGGATGGATGGATGGATGGATGGATGGATGGATGGATGGATGGATGGATGGGTGGATGGATGGATGGATGGATGGATGGATGGATGGATAGATGGGTGGGTGGATGGATGGATGGATGGATGGATGGATGGATGGATGGATAGATTATATACATAGAGAATATGTATGTAAGTATTTATTCATGTATTTAAGCAAGCAAGCACTGACGAGTCATGAAGAAGTAGACCAGGGTCATTTGCTAAAGTCATTTTATTTTTGTTGTTGTTATCATTGTCTTTTTCATTGTCATTTTCAATATTGGACTTAGCATTAATGGGTCCTATCTGATAATTAATATCTTTAGAGAACTCAAACGATATATGTCTTTCTCACCATCTTTCCCCATGATCTCTTTCAATTCTTCATCTCAATTCACTCCTCACAGAGCTTCTCATATTATAAATGTGCACATTACGATTGCCAGGTTGAGCGTAATGGTGCAAAAAGCAGCAAAGGCCTCTTTCTATTTAGATAACGCATATGCACTTAAGCTCCTTGCACCGTCACACACAGTGAATGCTGACATAAAGCACAGACAATTAAACAGCACAGCAGAGGGCCATCGATCGGTCACTGTAGAAGCTTATTTGGATTCATTAGTGCTTCTTAAAAGACAATTGCCCCTGCAGTGGCCCTCCTATGGCAGAGATTAGGGGAACAGTAAACGGTCATGATCCCTTTATGATCATGGACTGAGTCTTGGAACCAAAACTATGGGTGCTTTAATGACACTATCATGCATACAATTAATTCAGCCCAAACTACTTAACATAAAAGTCCAACTCGAAATGTTGTAAATAAGTTCAGCTTTGTGCACAATACCCATTTTTGCTGTCGTTATTTTAGTTTAAGTCTCACTATTACCTTAACTGTTCCCATTCATTCATTTCTAAATAAATAAATAAATGAATCTGTTCTATTCATGAATTACTGTTTTCTATGACCCATAATGGCCTGTTTTTAGCACTTTACATTGAGACGTTGCACTTCAAGTTCATGTTTTGCTTAGCGTAATGATTCACAAGTGCAAGGAAGGCGGGGGCTCGTCTGAGAGAGAACTTTTCAGAAGTACTTTGCTTCCGAAGGCATTCTGCCTTTTGCTCCACTGGCTCAAAGATGAGCGTGATTTCAAGTGGAAAAACACAACGAAACGGGGCTGTCGCGCTGTTTACAGTGGGTATTAGGGCGTAAAAGAAGCTAAAGAATTAGGCATAAGGGGATGAGTGGATGGGGATCTATTCATTTTTCAAGGCGTTTTAACTTCTGCGGGTGAACAATCGAAAGAGAGGGGGAGAATGCAACACACGCCAAGCGAGGGCAACTTATCACTAGCTTTTTATTCAGTGCATACCTGTCGAACAGCTGGGAATAACATTAATATTTATAGAAACCAAAGACCAGGGAGGATTTACCATACTTTTAAAATCCATTTTCCCTACTTAATGCCCTTATCAGGCTCCCACTTCCCTCTTTCTTTCTTTCAGAAGCATTTATATCAGTTACTTACTGCTGTACTGAACCGAAAGGTTCGGAGGCTGGTGGCTGGAAGAGAACAAGAGAGTGAACAGATGCCCTCCTTTTCCTTTTCCATTTTGAAAAAGAAAAAAATAGAAAAACAAAAAATCCTGTTGTGCACAGTAGCAAACACAGCTCAATTTAAAGTTTGCAAAAGTTTGCGTTTGAGAGGGTTCAACAGTGGTTCGTCACCCCTAGGGAGTCCACAGCAGTACTGCTAGTGGTCCATCAATAATTGATTAAATATCAGACTACTTATATTTATTTATACATATCCACACACACACACACACACACAACAAAACTATATAACTTCAACCACAGCAAAAAATTAAAAAGGTAAAGTTCAGCTAAATATTTCAGTATCCTTCCTACTTCAGAAATGTACGATGTAAATCGATGATAATTATTTTAATGGGTTTTCAATGCAACCGTCACAAAGTATGCACATTAACATTAATATGGTACTATAAAGGCCCGTTCAAAGCAATAAAGTATAAGGATAACGATTAAGATATAGTTCCAAAAAAAATGCTCTAAATATAAAAGAATAGCAGAGTCTACACCAAAATAATAATGATAACGATATAGAGGGACAATATCGTTGATATATCGAATAGCATATCATGCAATATAGCATGCTGATGGCATCTGCTGGTTAAAGCCGTGTAAAAACAATAAACTGCAAAAACATGTTGAATGACACGTGCTGACTACGTGAGCTTAGAATAAACAGACCGCTATCGTTCGTTGGTGTGGACGCAAATATAGTTATTGTTATAGTTATTGTTCTTGGTGTGAACAGGCCTTAAATGTAATAATTTTCCAGGCTTGAAATACAACACAATTTTCACATTTTTTGTTTGTTTTTAGTGTATAGTAAAAATTATAATTATTATTATTATTATTATTATGTACTTAATTACAGTTATTAATACAGTTTCATACAATCATTTCAACTGGACAACTGCTTTATGGCTACATCTGGAAAAGCAACTGTGTGTGTGTGTGTGTGGGCAGGTATTCCCTACGTTATGGGGACCAAATGTCCCCAAAGGTATACTAATACTAGTAAATTTTGATCTTGTGGGGACATTTTGTTGGTCCCCACGAGGAAAGAAGCTTATAAATCATACAGAATGATCTTTTTTGAAAATCTAAAATAGCAGAACATTTTCTGTGATGGGTAGGTTTAGGGGTAGGGGTGGTGTAGGGGGACAGAATGTACAGTTTGTACAGTATAAAAAACATTACGCCTATGGAATGTCCCCATAAAAAATGAAAACACAACGTGTGTGTGTGTGTGTGTTTCATAAATCCAATTTTGCATAACAGTAATAGCTTATAGTTTGTTTTACATTTATAATGCTCACAACACACTACTGGATATTTGTCAAGGCAATTGCTCTTTCTGTGATGTACAAAAATGCATTCATTAAATAAGCAAAAGAGACCACAACCATAAAACCATGTGATCAATTAAAAGAGCAGAGAGAAATCCAAGCTCACAATAAATAAACGTCAAAAAAGGGTACAGGGAAGAACAGAGAAGGAAAGAGAAGAGATATTAATTGCATTTTGCATGGCAGTTGCCAGTATTGATGTAGTTTGTCAAACAGGCAGGCTAGTTGAACAATGAAAATGAGTAATTTTCTGCAGTCAGTATAATAATAAAATGCAGCCTTTTCTTTTTTAAATACATTTTAAAATGTAATTTATTCCTGTGATGAATTGTCAGCATTATTATTATTATTATTATACATTATCAACATTGAAAACCATTCGTAATTTGTGGAAACTTACCCCAAGCTGCAGTGTTTTAATAGGTATACCAACAGTATGCAGTTTGAATGTGTCTTTCATCAGTTAAACATCAAATTGTACTAATGTCGTATGTTAAAATCCAATCCTGATAGTATCTGAAAGACACCCATTAGCCTGGCATTAAAAATATTATTCAACATATCTGACATCGAATACACTCTAATGAAGCCGTTTACAGAATCAGCTATTAAAAGCTCCCAAACTGGAGCTCCGGTCTCCCGCAGATGTTCCCACTGGGCTTAGCGACGGCTTTCTAATTTCTCACTGTAGCTTAACTAAGAGTGGAGTCCAAAGAGCACATAAAGACCCCAGCTGCTAACAAGATGTTTCCCTCTCTACTGTTTAATTACACATCTAACAAACAATTAATGGAATCAATAAAGGGGATGATGTGAAAAGTGCCACTAGGGCTTAAAGTGTGGAGGGTGAAAGAAAGAAAGAACGAAAGAACGCAAGAAAGAAAGAAAGAAAGAAAGATCGAACATTTAAAGAGACAATAACAGGTCTGAGGCTAAAGACGCTTTAGGCTAATAGATCTCACGAGCTGCTGAATAATTTGAGGTCAGTTCTCTAGAGAGCAATGTATAGCGATTTAGCCGTGAGCCTATCTAATATTCACAGGTTTTAAGAGGCTGATAACAGGATCCATTTGTATGTTTATGTGTGCGTGTGTGTGAAATTAAAGCAAAAAAAAAAAAAAAAAGTTTGTCCTATCTAAAATCTCCCATGCACTCTTTTCAAATGACTTGATTTGCAGAGCAGAAGAAAATCCCATCAAAACCTCCCCTCTCAAACACACATCCAGCATTACAACCATCTCTATCACTCCTCTGTTTTCAGACTCCCATTCCCTCATGCCAGAAAACAATTATATTTGTTAATCATGCATTGTACTCTCTCTCTCTTTTTCTTCCCTGTTTAGAGGTTGTTGTGGTCAAGGATTTTTCTCAATATTTTTTAAATAGAGTCCTGAGGTGAATTTTCTGTAAAGCTGGCTGATATTGTTACAAACAAACAAATACATTTGTACAATATTCATTTTATGGCATTCAATGCAATTTTCAATCTGTGAATGAAGTAGTGCAATCCAAAAACTTGAAAAAAAATGAGAGGAAGCTAATGCTAAAATGAAATAAAAGGAAAATTGTTTAATTTTTTTGGTGATTTAATAATTAATAGAATGATTTTATATTTATATTAATAATTTAATTATGTATTCAACTAGGTTAAAAAAAGAAGTTTGTAGACAAACTTTAAATTGGCTTGAAAAAGCCTAGCCAGAAAGTTAGAAAGTTTGAAATAGTTTTAAAAGTTTGAAAGTTTGCAGAAGTTTTGAAAGGTTTGTTGTTGTTGTTGCTATTGTTGTTGTTTTTTAAATTATTATTTCACAATGTTACTGTTTTACTGTATTTTTGTATCATATGAATGCAGTCTTAGTGGGCATAAGAGACATCCAAACAAAACAAAAAATTCCCCAAAATACCCAAAAATGTTTAAAGGTATAGTGCAATTAATAATACTAAATGTAATGTGTTAAACTGACAGTACTAATTAAAAAAAGTAAATTATATACATTCACTTATATCATTCAAAGCAATTAACTCAAACATATATTTATTTATTTATCTATTTATTTATTTTTTAAGTTTAAGTTTAAATCAGAATTGCTAAACAAAATCTCTGTCCTAACGCTCTCATAATCATGTCACAAGACAAAGAGGGAATAATGAGCATTTTGTAGTTTAATTGAGGAAATAGTCTAATGGCATGCTCTTTAGGAAATGTAATGGCCAAATAAAAATCCCATTAACATCAATCACAATGTTCCTTAATTTTATATTGCCAGCAAAACAGGTTCAGCTCCAGTTCTAGCTCTGCGTACACAATCCAACAAAACCCACTGTGGCGTCATAGTTGGACTGAAGCACAATTACTGTCGATATATTGTGAATATATGTCACACAATGTATTATAACATCATAAAATATTACAATAAAATATAATATTATATTAACATATCATCCAGCCCCACAAACTATGTCAACTGCATTCCAAAACACTGTATGATTCAACATAGCCTGAACAGTCAGGTTTTTTTTTATTTTTTTACTTTAATTAGTATGTAATGTTGCTGTTTGAGCATAAACAACATTGGCAAGGTTATGATGCTCAATGTTCAGTGCAATGGGAGATGCATTCTTTTACAGAAGTCACTTTTTTATTGACTACTGGTAGGGACAACAATGAGATACTTCCTGGGTTGGTGATATCACAAACCCCAAAATTTGCATAAACCCTGCCCCCAGGAACACACAACAAAGGGGGTGTTGTAGTAGTGTTCTTGCCATGTCATTGTTTTATGCACATCCTTCACAAATGTGGGTCAATTCAACGCTGGATTTTTACAAAAGATAAACATTATGACACATGCTAGTAAACAACAGCTACATGAATGTATCCACAAACCGTTCAGAAACATCCAGTTGCATTCTACAAGTCCTTCTTACTGAGTTTCTCCTTCAATGTCTGACTCCAGTTTGAACAATGTACGGCTGAACATCATTACTGACAATCATCATTTTGTCTGTGTGAGATTCTCCAGTTTTGTTGTTGTTGAGCAACCGAAGCGTGAGCTGTTAAATATCCGCTCTTTTCTGGTAATGGGGCTAGGAGCAGCAGCTCATTTGCATTTAAAGGGACACACAAAAACATCATGATTTTTCTCACACCCAAATTTTACAAGATATAATAAATGATCTGTGGGGTATTTTGATCTGAAACTTCACAAACTCATTCTGGAGACACCAGACTTAAATCACATCTTGTGAAAAGGGGCACACTTTAAACCGGAGCATCATCAAATTTGCAAGTGTGTTACATGGAGAATTGACCCAAAGGAATTCCAGATGACTTTAGATTCAACATGCGACACGCACTGTAGTGTTGTCATGGAATGATGCAGCTTTCAGTGTGTGTGTGTGTGTGTGTGTGTGTGTGTGTGTGTGTGCTACAAGAAATGTGTTTCATCAGTCAATGTCACACATAGCGATGGCACTATTTGTCTGTGCCTGCTTGACTTCCTGTACAGACACACAAACAGACACACACACACACACACACACACTCGCACACTGATAAAAGTTTGCCATTAAACAACTCTGGCCCTCAAGCCTGAGAGACATCTCCTTTCAATAGAAAGAGAACAGACACACACACACACACACACACACACAAAGAGACTATGTACCACTACACTTTTTTATTCACCAATGTGTAGTGCTTCTGGGAGTATAATACCACAGAGTTTACAAAGTTAACTTTTTTTTAGTTGTTGCATTGCTCTTTCAAAAATAAAACCGACACGTCCACACACCTTGCAGCATCCTCTGGCTTCACACTGCCCCTCTCTTTCTCCGTCCCTCACATCACATGCTCGGCTCTCTGATGTGTTGAACTTTTTAAAACTAGGCCACTTTCAAAAATAAAGCAACGGGAGAGAGAGACATTTTATCTGATCCTATAAGCTATAATCTTATCTAGCCGAGCATGAAAAATGCTTATTCTCACATCCCCCCTAGTCTTACGTGCAGGGATGCTTGATTACGCCATTAATCATGTACAGAGAGAAAAGTAAGAAAATGTGTAGTAGAGAAAGCAGGGCACTTCGTGAGTCGGCCGTCATGGTTCCAACGAAGTTTTTATATGCGTGAGATGTTTGGTTTGAGACTGAGTTCACTTTGAAGGACCAAGTTTTCTAAAAAGGAACATTTTATTATTATTTACGTATCTCATTCCAAAACAGTGGTACACTCTTGCATTTATAGTTCCATGAACAACCTTAAACATCCATGGTACCTTTCCATTCCAGAAAAAGGTTTTTTATAGTGGAAAAAGGTTCTTAAGATTAACAAATTAAGTGTTTTTTTGTTTTTTGTTTTTTGTAGGGTTTTTTTTTTTATTTTTTTATGTTCCATAAAAGGTTCTTTAGGGAACCTAAAATTGTTCTTAAATATAAAAAAAATATATATATATATATATTTTTTTTTTTTTTTCCCTATTTTCAGATCTCATTTAATTTTATTTTCAGTTTTAGTAATTTTGTTAAATGATTTTATCTTTTTTATGATTTTTTTACATTCCTATTTCGTTTCATAATATTATTATTAATATTATTTAGTAATATAATTTAAATGGATAGTTCACCCAAAAATGAAAATTCTGTCATCATGCTCACCCTCAAGTTGTGCCGAACCTGTATGAATTTCTTTCTTCTGCTGAACACAAAAGAATATATTTGAAGAATATGGAAGAATATTGAAGGTATACCATAGTAAGAGAAAAATACTATGGAAGTCAATGGGGTCCATCAACTGTTTGGTTACCGACATTCTTCAAAATGTCTTCTTTTGTGTTCAAAAGAAGAAAGAAATTCATACATGTGTGGAACAACTAGAAAGAGTAAATGAAGATAGAATTTTAGATTACTAGTACTACTTTACTTCAGTTAGAGGCCAAAATAACATTTCTAATTTTTTAGTTGTTGTTGTTGCTGTTTTGTTTGTTTATTTTTTAAGTTTAAGTTTTCCATGTAGTATTTTTATTTTTATTTTATTTCCGATTTATTTCAATTAATGAAACCTTTTTTTTTAAGTTTTAGTTTAAAACATCAACACGGTTGTGCTGTAAGAGTTCAAAAAAGGATGCACAAGCACCATAAAAGTGGTACATACAAACCTGAATCCATACAGCACTGTTTGAAAACCATACCTAAACTTATTGTTCATTAATAATTGTCATTATTCATTGATAATGGTTCCCTCCAGTGAGCTTTTAGCTGCTGCAACAGATCACTGAGTCAATGAGCTAAAATTGAGAACCAAGTCAATGGTTTTGAAACAATGAATCATCCAGGTTGGTTTTGTGAACCAAATTAACCGATTTATTTGAAAGACTGCAAGCTCAATGATTTCACTGAGTTGTACTGAATCTGGGAATTTTGCTCAAGCTCAAATGTGTAGAGACAGCTAACATGTTTGTAATGGCTTTTTTAAAATGAACTCAAGAGTATCCGTTAAAACGGATGATGCCAAAACTTCAATTCCAGCTTACACTTACTAAAAATACTAAATGTGCGAGCGATGGCCGTAGAACGAAAGATGGTCTGTTGCTATGACGATGGCTTTGTGCAGGTCAGTGTGTGCGAGTATTCGGTTCAGAGCGACATAAGAAAGAATACTGTAAGTGCAAGTCCACACAACCCGTGATAGAAAAGACGAAAATAAACAGGTAGACAAAGATTCATGATTTTCTTAATGAAATTTCCAGTTGGAGATGTTTTCAAATCAGCAGACAAGTCAAACATTCCATAAATGTATCAGATTGTTGCAGGGTTCACAATACAGTTTTGTAGTTGTATAGTGCTGGAACATGCTGTGTGACTGAAATCAGTCATGGCTGTGTGCAGTCGCCTGCTTCTAATAACCCCTTTAATTATTCTTTTTTAACTGGGGGGCAATTACTTTATCACACACAGGAGCTATCAGTGTTGGATAACTGTGGTCATTAAATAAATTAAATATGCACAAGATGGACAGAATGATAGATAGACACAGGCACACACACTTTGAAATTTCATTTTAGTGAACCACATAATGGAAACCTGGTCAATTCATTACATTTTTTATGTTATTTTAAATGGCAAATGCTGTAATTGTAGCAGCCACTGCATATATTTATAATGCAGCCCACCAGCAAAGAAAATATGGACACTACAATTAGGTGTCTAATGGAAATGGAGCAACAGGTGTGGACTGCAAACCCTTGCAGTCTCTGTCCCTCTCTGTATTTGAATGATTGGGTCACTGCAGCGGTACCCTAACAAAAACAAAAACACAACAAAAAAACAAACAAACAAAAAAAAAATTATATATATATATATGTATATGCGTGTTGGGAGAAAAATCCCTGATTAGAACCAAATTGGTGCACACTTGTTGGTGCACACTTTTTTTTTTTTTTTTTTTTGTCAGATCCCTAAAATATTTGTGTTCTCTTTTCTGTGACAGGTGGGCTTTGAAATTAAGCACTGCATGTTTTCATAGCATTCAATTGGCACGTTTGTTTGAAGGACATTTGGCAGGATGTGCAATAATGTGTTTTTGTGAATAAAATAAAAAAATAATAATAAAATCAATCATTGGATCGATTAATCGAAAAACATAATCAGCCAACTAATCAATTATTAAAATAAAACCCAACCCATAAGTTATTCCTAAAATCAGAGAATGATTTTAGGTGATAGGTGAATAACACTAATGTAGACATAGCCCTGGTTGTCAGCCTAAGCTTGACATAAACTGTAAATCTGTTTCTCAAATCTGATTGGAATGTTGTTCCAGGATGAACAAAGCTGTTGGTGCAGAAACATGTTGCGCTTGATGAAATCAGGTCCTGCCTTATGCATTTCATCACAGTGGACACGTCGTCTTCTACCTATAACATAAAATGCAATTTCCTTGAAGCAAGCCTGCTTGAGTTCATACACCGCTAATACGCACAAGATACAGTGAGACAAACTGCACTATACAAAATCAAGCTTCTCTTTAGTCTCACTCAGATACGCGGGGACCGTTCACTGAAATAGCTAATCAAGCACTGTACAATTACACAGGTATGCTAAAATACCACGACCCGTCCCCTTCAATGAACCCTGACAATAATTGAGTCTCGGTGGGTAACTAGTACCCACAAGGTCAGACGAGAGTGCGTAAACGTGGAAAACGCAGACTCTCCAAGTGGTAAGCGGTAAGTCGAGTTAACATTAGCAGGTGTTCTCTGTAACTGGAACAATATCACATGGGGATTGGGAAAACTTAAGTTACCACAGAGAGAACAACCAGCCAAATCTCTTTAGTCAAACATCTGTCAAAACAGATGTGACAGGGCAAGGCCAGGGACTCGGAGAGGATGAGACAGACATGAAGCGGGAGAAAAAGGATATGAAAACTGTAAGGTCTCATTTCTGGCACAATCAAGAAGGATAAATGGTAGAATCTGTTGCTTTATTGAACACTTTCTACATCAGCCAGTTTGTTTCCAGTAGGATTTCATTAGCGCTAGAGAGACTGGCCCAGGTGCCTTAGCAAAACCCACGTGGTCTTTTGAATATCATTTTGAAAGAGGCTCATATTCATTAAGCCTTGCCAAAACGGAAAAGCGATTCCTTCACTGGGCTAATTACAGATAGTCCCATCTGGCAGCAAGAGATAGAATAATTCAGACGTAACCAAATTAACATTGTCATTGCATTTCTGGGTCCATGGCGTCGTCATTTTGGCTAATACCAGAGAAAGTCCTTGGGGCATCAAGCTTAGGTAGAGTAGTTTTGTTTCCTCGAGGTATACGCTTTTAAGAACTACCCATTTGTAGTTGGCTTTTCTCAAACAGTCTAATTTGGAAAACAAGTCACATTTTGTATATTTCTTTACTATTCTACACCATTGGTATAAGCAGTATTAGTATCATGTTCACAGCAAAAAACAGATTGAGAAACTTTGACAGACTAAGCGAGTGGACTTAGCGCAGTAGAGTACACAAATAATATACGTTTTCAACCCTCCCAAAAATGTTGAATGCATCGACAGACACCGACCAATCAGCACTTCACTTCTCAGACATTTCAGGATCAGCAATCATATCTCTTCACAAGAATTGGATTAAACTGCTAGATTCATGAATTAGTTTTACAACACCTTTATAAACTATGCATATGCACACTTTTAAAGGAGTGATCAAAGTATTGAAGAAAACAGAATGATTTAAACTCTGTTTTACATCTGATATACACATTTAGATTAAATATGCCACTCTCGTTACAGGCGTGAAGCACAGAAAATCCATGAAACCATTATCCAGAAATTACAACAATTTTACATTCCTTTAAGTAGAGGTATTGGTAGTGGATTCACTGCTTTTGAACATTTTTTCTGTGACGTGCTGTGTTTTAATGTTTTAACTACAGCAAGGATTGCTTGGCGCAAGATAATTTCGCTTTGGATTTGTCACATCATGCCATATCGAGCAGAGACAACATCACTGATTATAATGTGTTCTAATGGCTTTTGTCGTGTGGGATCGCATCGCTCGCGTCCGGTGTAGACACGGTATAAGCCGATGGTTTAGCAACATTGATGATATGATGACAGACAGTGAAGGACTCGCTCAGTGATCGAATGGTCCATTGAATAAGTCTAATTCACATTGTGATATATATGTATCAATATTTGCATACTGTACACAAAATGATTAAAGAATGTTGTTTGGGGCAGTCACATTGAAATTGGATTCAAACTAGCCAACATGTAAAAGCTGGTGGTAACAATAACCTGAAAAAAAAAAAAAACGATGAATGTTTTTTGTGTTGTACAAGAGTGAGAGAGAGAAAGAGAAAGAGAGATGATTATTCCTTTTAAAAATGCATGCACTAGACGGCCAAGTACATTTGAGAGCACACTAGAGTAGGAAAAGGCAAGTGACAAAGCAAATAAGGAAAAATAGCATAAAAGAAGGAAGGAGACGGAGAGGGGAAAAAAAATATCCCAGGGGTCAAAGGCTCCTTAACACCCTGTACAAGCAAGCAGGAACAAGCCCCATGAACGCAATTAGAATGCAAACATAAAATGCTCGACCCTGCTTTAATATATTAATGGCAATGAAAACTAGAGAAGTGAAGTTCAAATCAGGCTAAACTGTCCTGAAGCATGGTAACATGAAAAGACAACATGATGAACATGATCATGACGTATGTACCAGCATGACAGCATTAACACCATTTAAACAAATAGACGTGAACATTATGTACCAGAATGATAGAATTAACATGTCTATTATTCCCACAATTAAAACGGTTCTTGTTAGACTCTGCAACTCCAAATCTATATCATATATATATATATGATACATTCTACAATTAGAAGGTTAAATATTATTGCCAATAATAATAACAAAACTTGCATCCAACAAAGGTCTCATATCTAGGTGAGAGGAAAAGAACAATATTTTGTCAGGTCTTCTCTGCGAAGGCTTTTTTAGCACTCAGAAACTGTCTGAATAATTTTGCACATTTGGGTTTCCTGACATTGAGTTTGTGTGGATGGGGTTTTGGAGAATGGCCAGGTGGTTCAAGCTAACAAAATGTCGGAAATATGACTGAAATTGTTTACAGCACCTTTAAGATGCTTTTATGTGTGGGTTCACTTCTGAAAGTCAACAATCAATAACAATTTTGATCAGACCCTTCCATGCCCTGACACCACCTACACAAGTGAGCTCAAAATGGCACAGACAGTCTAGAGGTGTAACAAAAAATTGGTGTGCTGGTATTAACCCCAGATTTATTTATTTATTTATTTCTTAAACCATACAAGCTGGGGCTCAATCCATAAATCATTACTAGGCATGAGTCAGAATAGCTTGGCTAAATGTGGTCTGTTTCCAATGCAATATATTTCTGGAAAAGGTCATTTTCTTATTAGCTACTTTCAGGCGACGTATAGCTCAATGTCTCTCTCTTTTTCTAAAAGACTCACCCACCCATACAGCATGTTTTTCAGTGTTTTTTTTTTTGGTGGGGGGTTCAGTTGCTCTGTGATGAACTGTTTTTATGCCCTATTTCCAGTATAAATATTGTCTTTATTACCAAACGCTCAAATGGGTTTGTTATTATAGTTTCAATAGCCTTTATAATGTTTTTTTTTTGGTTTTTTTTCCCAACTGAATTGCTATTATAGGACAATGAAATTGAAACCGTTTGTATGGTTATTAGAAAGCGAAAGGAAACTCAATAAAAGGCAATGTCGATATCAAAACCTCAATGTGTTTGCTTGGCAAGAGCTCTTATGATCAAAGATCTGCTGCTTGGATAAGCTTACATTGAATCAGCATGTTAAAACAAATCATACACATAATTGCTGTTGCTGCCGCAGCAGGACATCGTCCACCACAGAGACCGAACATTTCCTGAACACCACAGGCCAATCAGAAAGATCTACTACAGATGAGAGGGCAAGAGGCATTCAGATAGATTCAACAGATGTCAGCTTCCATATTGGCTTTAAAAGATACATCAGATTTAAGCTTTAATTATAATCGCAAGAGCCGAGACAGATGGCACTCAGATGGCTAACCTTCAAAATGAGTTTCAAACTCAGAAATGCAGTTTACTGCAAAGATCCAATAGATGTTCTACAAATCTACAAATCAGATCTTCATCAGAGTATAATATTGCAAAACATATCAATAAAAAAAAAAAAAAAACAAGCAAATGAATGAATGAATAAAATAGTGTGGTTATCATATTGCTGTTACAAACAAAAAGCAAAGCAAAGCAAAGCGAGACAACAAGGCAAGGGGACCAAAAAAAACTAAACAAAGGAAAACAAAAAAATACACGACAAGACGAGGCAAGATGACTAAATAAAACAAAGGAAAAAAACAAAACAATGCAAAGCAAAACGAGATGACAAAGCAAAGCAAAACAAAATCAATCAACAATCTATCAAACCCTTTAAAATGATTCAACGTCATGTTCTGTGCATTAATGAATATTTCCTGCATGGTTGTGAAACAGAATTTCTAATTGTCAACTTATAGTTCTCTATATGACTAACCAACTAGCTACATGCGCTTGGCTACAAGCTAGTTAACAATACTAAAAGCACAGCTGCATGTACTAAAGTATTTAGCAAACAGACTATCACTGTGCTGAAGAGTTAAATAAAATTATAGTAATTATAGTAAATTATAATATAGTATAATTACTATAAGTATAATCTTAATGGTGTTCGGCCAATTGTCAACCAAGCACCGCATTCTCTAGCGGGCAGTGGGCAGTGGTTTACATGCATCACTCTCACTAGCTGACTGTTACCCACACAGTGCGAGAGTGGACGTTTATCACAGCTGACGCGCAACAGAATAATGCTTCACGAAAAAGAAAGCGCAGATGATGAAGGAAACGCAAAAAAAATTAACTTACAGTACACAAGAGTAAATACAAAAAAGAGTTCTTTGTTAGTCACCAAGAGAAGAGCAGCTCCAGACAATCAATGACACTCAAACCCAGCGTTACTAACATGTGGAGTGGAATCAAAGCAGTTTTCAGGCCTTCCTGCTTAGCTCTCTCCAGTGCTGAAAACCTTCAACATCTTTTTCACTTTCACTTAAATGTGAACAAAGAGGGGAATACTTAACTGAATATGACTTACAAAATCTGTCCATACAAATGAACTGGATGAAAGCAAAGCTCTCAGCTTATGTTTGCATTAGGCAACTAACTTGGTGAAAGAAACAACCAAATTTTAATCTTTTGGAGCTTAAAGCAGACTCTGCAATCGACAATTATACACAACCCTGGGCTTTATATAAAATGTGCACTGGATGAAAATCAGGGAGAGGAGAGAAAAGAGTTGAGCAGTTTTACAGTTACTCTGCAGAGATAGAGACAGAAGGATAACAGCTAGTACTGCAAGAAGTATTGCATGGACAGGGGGTCTGGTGGTTCTGGAGAGTGTTTAGGGTTGACAGGGTAGAACAAGTGGTTTCCCAAAATGGCTTGACTCTTGAAGCATCTTTAAATCAGCCGCCTCAAACATAGAGTGGCATATGACAGTTACATATGACCCCCTCAATCTAAGCTGCAAAATTTTACAAGGATTATTTTGCTTGTTTGAAATCATTTTAGGTATAAAAAATAAAAAATATTTTTTTTATTCACAGTCAAAAAATATCACTTCCCTACAGTACTATCTGTTATTGTCAGTCTTTCTTTACCTCTTAGCATTGATAGGTCTCCAGGTCTATTCTTCTACCTTCTATTCTTCCAGCTCCCCTGGCGTACAACTGTAGCGAGACCAAACGATTGGCGGTGGATTAATGAGCATTTTGTAAAGCCAGTTGTGAGGCTTGCAGCAGAAGAGTTGTGGGGATACCCGTCCCTGACGTCTCCTCCCGGCAGCAGACGCCGCCTCACTAATGTACATTAGCCTCTACGGGGTGAATAATTTGTTCTCCGTGTCAGAGACAGCAATCTGCACGGCCAGCGCCTCCCCTGCTTATTTGCTTGCCTCATTTCTGGAACAGTCTGGGGATAAATGTGCCTGATAGGCACCTGGTGAACTCTTCTCTAACATCCCAATCTGGAGACAAAGCCATTGAACAGCTCTTACAGGAAATAGAGGAGCTTTAATATGATAAGGCCAAGGTCAGAGAGCGAGAGAAAGGTAGACGAAGAGAAACAAATTCAAAGAAAGACAGTAAGATTTGAAAGGAGAAGAGGATGCTCTGATAGGCCGGCGGTCCTCAAGGTCGTGCCATTTTGAAACTTAGCTATTGATATCAACATTGCAAATGAGATTAGCCATTGTGTTCACTACTTGTACCTAAAGGTGCGGTCATGTTTAACATTCCTCAGTGACATTTTATGAGCAAACTTCAGTCATTCCAATAGGAATCTTCACAATTGGGAGTTTTGCCGATTTCACTCATGATCAAGTTGGTCAAGTGAATTTTCCACTCTGAACAACAGGAAACTGCTTGGTTTTAAAGTAACTTCTGTGTGTATTTAGCCAAAATATCGCTCACAGTCCAAAAAATAAATAATAATAAATTTTATATTGGGATGGTTTTGTTCAGCTCAACCATTTAATAACCATCTTTGAGCATCTTAAATCAGCTAAATACCAGACTGGCCTGGTTGGGAGACCAGTTTAATACAGCTAAGACTAGCAAACCACCATATTTAGGAAAAAGAAAGAGGGAGGGAAGAACGTGAGTATATGTGAGATGCGCACTACTTTCCCCATTCCTTTAATTGTGCATTAACAGACAACAAACACTTAATCAGATTAGCCCTGATGCCAATGACATTTCTTAAAGCCAGCGGCTGAAATCAGCAGTGTGCAAATGTTTTGGCTAATGTGCAACGCTCTTCTCTGTTTGAATTAATTGTCTTAATTATGGTTGTGCCATCCTGCTGTGCACACACAAAAAGGCCCACTGCTGATGCTACACACTCACACACAAACACTCACTCCCCGGTCCCCTTAGAAGACAGTGTCAGTCTGCTGGGAAATAAAGATAGAAGCTCGGTAAAAATGTAGTGAGCTCCCAATTCTAGATAGCATTTCAAGGCACATTTCCGAAGCACTTCCTATCATGTTAACCTCCTTTTGGTTAACAACAGAGAAACTTGTCTGTGTTGTTTAATGTATACAATAGGGGTGGAATGGTTCAGATTATTCACAGTTCGGTTTATTTCACGGTTTTAGGGTCACAATTTCAATAAGGTTCGGTATGTGCTATATTCAGTAAAAAAAAAAAAAAAAAATAGGTCAATTGTCAAATAAAAATAAAGAAAATCAAATCAAATAATCCAACCATACGAAACAGCAAAAATAAATACATGAGAGCTAAGAAACAAATAAAATAAATACTGCTTTACAGGTATAGTTTTCAAGAACAGAAATAAATTAAAAAAGTAATCAAATATAAAATAAGATGGCATTTAAACTTCTTTGGATAAATTAAATAAAGAATAAACATAAACTTTTCATTCAAGAGTAGCGAGTGATTTATTCATCTTATGTCATTTGACTATTAAAAACACAGAGAGACCAGCAATATTATACCATATCATAGATGCATCATCAGGTTAGGAATGGAGATTCCACCCCTCGTACACGTTACACTAAATTTGTTCTACCAAAAATACAGGAGAAAAAATCGGAGAAGTTTGTGGAGGAAGTATAGTCATTTGAATATGTGACTCAAATGTTTTCGGAAGTTCCATATGTCAAGGGTAAAAGTGTTTTCGCACTTGTATACCAACACACTCACATTTAATTTTCACTCAAGCAAACATGGACACATCAACACCAGTCTTCACATTACAGCTCAGCTCATTTAGACACTCGAAAGCCGCCATTCTGAGCATCATATTCAAATGCTTTCAGGTAATTGCAGGAGTGGAGGTGGATAGATGTGGGAAGATGAGACGACACTGCTTCTTTTGTGAAAACCACAGAAACCCAGGGACAGCAAGGCTACTGATTGAAAGTGTCAACCCTGCTGAAATGATGATGCCCTGCACACCAGATTGCGATGTGCACTAAAACAGAAAGCCTTTTTTTTTTTTTTCCTCCCATAAACATCACACTGGTTCAGTTTGTCTCCCTTGTTCAGTTATAAGTATTCTGTGCAGGGAACAGTGTTGAGAATCATAAATAATAACAACAACAACAACAAATGTTCCAATTCTTCTTAACAATTCCACTAACAATTACTTTAGTGGGGAGTGCAGTGAGACCCTTCACATTTCCTATGAAAGGCTGTGAAGGTGATTGAATCCAGTGAATGTTGTTCACCCGAGAACTGACCCGGAGGGAATTTCCTAACTCTTACCAGTGTTTTAAAGATGACTGACGAAACAGTTCTTCTAAAAAAAAAAAAAAAAATGGGTGTCTTGGAGACAGACCCCTAGTACTACAGTTTAGAACCCCAGCAGCAAGACTGAAAAAGGCCTCCTTCACACACACACAAACACACTTTCTCACCTATGCCCACTCAAGCTATTCTCATTAATAAACTCTCCTGGGGCTTGGCAGGGTGCAGTGCAGCCGCGGGTTTGCCGTGCCAACAGTGGGCAATGCTGGCCCAGACGTTATTGATGACCCACTGTGCCAGCCCGGGAGCGGCTGACAGACCGTGAAGAATTAAGGTCAAAGCCTCACCTATCTGATGGCGTAGGAGGAGAGAAGCAGCAGAGGGAGAAGGAGAGAAGGCGATTTCTTGGGGTGCAAAGCACACTACTGGTAGGAATAATCAGAAATAATCTGTGACGGTTTGATGCAGCAAATTGTTCGATCTCTTCCTGAACTACCACGCTCACGTGAGGGCTTTCATACTTGATTTCACTTTGCAAAGAAACTACTGCACGCCTATAGACTGAACACATAATACATAATACACAAATTGTGTTTTTGTTGTTTACATGGAGATGATACAGTATCGTTTTCAAAAGCTTACACTTTCAGTTTTCAGGCATTGTCTTGTAAATGAATCCCCAAAACACATAAAAAGTGAAACATTTTAGTTGAAAACAGTGTTGTGTAAATGGCCCCCTAATTAAATATTGCTTGCTCCAAAGCTGGCCATATTTTAACCATAATCATATTTTTTGTTTTAACTGAATACGTGTCAGCCTTTCTTAGTGGGCCGTGGATCCGGGTATAGCGATTATTTTATTTTTGGAGGCACTCCACTCCAAATGCCATCTTTCATTTCAAAAATGTATTTTGTTTATTAGAAGCAAAAGGTTTTGTTTCCAAAGTATTTCTAAATTAAGTTCATAATTCAAACAAAGCAAAATTAACAAAGTGGTCAAAAAACTTGCAGTAACCACCATTCCCAAATCCAAACATTTGTTCCTCTTTGTCACTTCCTCCTCCGCCCTTACGCGGTGACATTCATATCCTCCTATTGGATATGTGAAGCATGTATATATATATATATGTATATATATTTGATTATTTGGTTCAAACCAGTACTTCACACCAGTCAAACAAGTCAAACTCTGATGAAAAACGAACTCCACAATAAAAGCTCTAGGAGCCTCCTCTGCCAATATTATTGTTTTAATAGTAACCATCAGCAAAGAGGTTTCAAATTTGTCAAGGTTAAAATGCATTCAACTATATACCACTCTTTTAATCACAAGATCTACTATCAGAACCATTTTTCTGTCTGGCTTCTGTAAATAGCCTGTCGAGCTTCTATAAATTGGACTTAGCGACCCCAGTTACCCCCGTGTTTACAGGACAGGGACATAAAACCCAGACAGACTAATAGCAACAGCTAGTATCAGATAAATTGATAAGTGGTCGCTCTGATCTGTGGGTTCAGGAGGAGAGGAGGGTCTTATGGGTCAGATAAGAACAATTAATGCCATTTGCGGCACCACTGCAGGTTAAAAACAACACGGATCAGATTAACCACCACCCTGACCATAATCTGGCCACACGTCTATGTCTTCTATCAGCTTGATTTCTCCAGGAAGTGGAGAGGTGACTGATCTGATCTGACCATGCTGATGTTTAGTTAAAGGGACAGTACACCCTAAAATACAAATTAACAAAATGTAAATATGTGTACGTTCTGGTGATTTTTTACTGAGAGTGAATTTCCATCCATCTATCCATCCATTCATCAATCAATCCATCCATCCATAAATAAATAAATAAATAAATGTCTAAAATGTTTTTTTTTTTTTGTTTCTTTGTTTGTTAGTTTTTGCAATTTTATAATTTCTGAAATTACACATTTCATCTTTAAATGCTTTAAAACATTTTGTATTATACTGACTTAATTGCAGAACTGAAAAAAAAAGAAAATTATTTTTACAAAATACCAAAATACCTAAGATGACAATGTCTAACGTCATGCAAACTCATGCATAATTTAATGAGACATCATACTATGTTTTGTCATTGTGAATGTCATATAGCAAATCAAATTCCTTGCTTATTGAATCACACAGTATGTGACTGTGTTAAACATACTGCTTCGGTGTCAGACACACAAACAGTCCGTTATGATAATCCGTATGACAGTTGAGCCACTCCACCCTCACATCTGTCTATATACTGTGTGAAATATAAAGTAGAAAAAATACAGAATCGGAGTTGATAAGCTCATACATAATACATGACCCTAATGCCTTGGTCTTCACACCTGCATTTATATTTCATGTTTTCATGTAGTAAACAAGGAGGCACAATAAACTGGGGCGAGACGGACATTTATTTTCACTCATCGAAAGGGTGTGCAAGCAACCAGGCTGAAACATCGGGGCGGTATGACTTATTTATAAATGTTTGCATGTTGCCAGAAAATATTTATGGAGCTCTGAGCTCCAAGCAGAAAAGCGATTAAAACTGCACATTTGGTGCTACTGACGGGATAAAGACCCACGGAAAAAATGTTAACAAAGACATTGTGTGAGGAATTCTCACATGTGTGGGGGAATGAGAAAGGACCCAACAATGGCAGACATCAATAGATTCATTGACCATGGTCTTCAAGCCACAGCATTTGAATTACAGTGAATGTGTAATAAATATGCAAGTCAAGAGCAATTAAAATAAATCCGAAAGCACTCTGTACACTATAAAAAATTACGTATTGGGTCAAAAACAATTAAAAAAAATAACGCAACAGTTCTGACAACGTGACTTTATGCTCAACCAACAAGGCACATTGAGTTGGAAGATCTTAATTTGTAGCATTAATGCATTTTTAAGTTGATTAATCAAAAAAATTAAGTCACTCCAACTACCAGAGTTGTGGCCCTGGAACCAATTAGCCTAATCTTATCTACAGTGGGTACGGAAAGTATTCAGACCCCCTTAAATTTGAACTCTTTGTTACATTGCAGCCATTTGCTAAAATAATTTAAGCTCATTTTTTCCTCATTAATGTACACACAGTACCCCATATTGACAGAAAAAACACAGAATTGTTGACATTTTTGCAGCTTTATTAAAAAAGAAAAACTGAAATATCATATCATATATATATATATATATATATATATATATATATATATATATATATATATATATATATAATGAATTGTCTGATATTATATATCTATAAGTCTATAAGTAACTCGCTGTACAACACAAACCCCAGACTGGCAATCACTGATGTAGACAACTGATCTTACTTTGACAATATTAAAGCACACATGTGGGCGAATAAAAGCATATAAGCGACTGTAATTAAGTCAAATGACATGTCAACTCAGAGTATGAGTGCATTATCATTACTAACCTATTAAGGGAAAAAAAAACAACAAACTGACAACAACAAGAACAATAACAGCAGCAATAAAACCAAATGATTTGATTCTTGTTTAAAGGCAAACAGCAGGCTCATAATTCAGTGTTCTTCTAAACATTTCCTTTATCCTCCAATGTTCTCTCTCCACATATATCGCTCGCTCTTTCACTCCTCTTTCTGATTGAATGGTTCCGCATGGTTTACCCCTACAGTCCAGCATGCATTTCTTCACCCGCCCCTATCCGCTCGGGCCGCAGGATGAATTGCATGCTCCATCACCCAACCAAGTTCACCCCCTGCATTCATAACGCTAACATATGTAGCACGCTAACACAGTTAGAGCCCTGCTCCTCAGATCCATGTCTGGCCGATTAACGCAATTACACCCGATTCCACAGCTCCATCCACCTATCAATGTCAATTGTGTTAGCCGCTCTCAGGGGGGTGGTGGGCGTGGTCAAGTAGAAACTCGATAGGGTGAAGTGGGGAAGTGCCATTGCAGCTAATGCGATGGGCATGTAGCTCTGAGAGCTTTTATTACATTAATTTGTCTCTAGTTAATTCCATCTCATCCCCTTAATATGAGATAGCCTAAAAACACAATTAAGTCCTGGCTGGCTGCATCACCGCGGCGGAGAATGGCATGGCCTTGCATGCATTGGGGTGAGCATCTCAGGCCTCACTCGCTTGCTCGCTTGGCGGGTGTTCTGATTCATGGCACGATGCCTCTGAAACGTCCATAATTGAAAGCAAGCATGACTGTTGGCATTTAGCAGTTTCCTGACTTTTTTTAAAAGAAAGCATTCAATGAGGTTGCTGAGGCAATGTTGACGTCAAACCAAAGCAGAAACCTAATTCACCGGATGGCCTCGAAGACTTTTCTAGAGAGGCTGATGTTTTCCAGACAAGTGATTATTTGAAGAGTAACATGTGCATGAGTAAGAGTGAACCAGACATGCTGACCTACCAAGCCTCATCTGTAGAATTACATGTTAAAATTACAGAAGAATATTGACCGATCTGACAAACAGTCGAATTCCGAAAAGGAAAAGGAAAAATATGTAAAATTCAACAGAAAAACAAACTTCACTTTTTGAGAGGTCTTAATGATTTAGACTTCATATGATATATCACTCTGCATATTTCTATAAACACTGCTTGAAGTAACAGGTCACTATGGAAGCTTGTTTCCGCAACAGAATAAAATTGTACAATTGTGACTTTTTATCTCGCAATTCTTGCAATTTATCTCAGAACTGCATGATATAAACTCGTAACTGCAAGTTATAAAGTCAGAATTGTGAGATATAAAGTCAGAATTGAAAAGTCGCAGTTCTGACATTATAACTCGCAATTTTGAATTTATTTCTCGCAATTGCGAGCTTATATCTCACAATTCTGAGAAAAGAAGTCACAAACTCGCAATTGTAATAAAAAAGTCACAATTGCGAGATAAAGTTACCTTTTAATTTTTTTTTATTTAGTGCCGGATACAAGCTTCCATAGGTCACCCCTATAGGTTCCAAAACTCACCTTCATTGCAAAAATAAAAATGAAAATATACATAAATAGTATTTTTGTTGTTGTTGTTGTTGTTTGTCTGTTTTGTAATATTGCATAGCATTAGCTTTCAAATGATATTCCCCATTCTATCTGCCACATTATGTCTGGTTACAACAACACATGCAAGGAGGACCACTGGAGGTTTTGGTACTGGCATTTTTAATTTTTTTTTTTCCTTCAAAAATGTATAAGTGAATGAGATTTCTGTTCTATTCCTCACACTAAGCTATCATATATGGCTTTAGAATTTTGAAAAAGTAATGTTAAATGAAATCCGCAAAACACAAAATGAATTTCCATTTCTCATACTGTACATTATAATGCTTTATACTACAGGGTCTGTTGAATGCTCAACTCTGATTGGTTGACCAACATTCTAACGTGTGCAATTATTTTCAGGGAAATGCACAGCTAAAGTAGTTCTAGGCAGATCTTGACCACATTGCAGTTCCATATCACTTCGCCAAATGATTTCAGTTTCTATTTATCAATAGGTCCTACAGTCACAAAAGAAACAAAACCCACAACGACACGACCAATCAAATAAATATAGTAAACAATAGGATGAAAACTGATTTGAGGTTCAAAGATAGTTAAAATTTATGTACACAAAATAGTAAATGATTTTAATATTATACAATTGTTGGTTATCAAGAATAGCCTGAAAATAATTATTGGCTTATCACAATTTTAATATCAGTGCATTCATGCTTGAAATAAAGTGCATGATATGGACAGCTTTTATTAGACTTTTGTTGTGGTTTCTTGTCCTTGTTGGAGCTTGAAATCTAAGGTCACTAAGTTGTCAAGAGTCAATATTTATTAAAAGTTCTACTTTAGTGTAATAAACAGTTAATAAACAGTTGTTCATAAACAGTTATGAACAATGTGGGTCCATTTAAAAACAAAACTGGCCATACAAAATAAAACTTTACTTTCCACACCTCAGGAACACAAACTTCCCACTCAAAAAGTGGCATTGTTACTTTAGTTTGGATATATATATATATTCCAAAGCTATTTTCAACATGGTTTTACAGGAAATTAGAATCTTCAGTCCTTGACATACATAGATACAGGCATACTGAAATGACCGATTCTCAACATATTGATACTGGCACCAACAATACAGCTGAATGACCAGTGAGTCATTCAGAGGAAGAAAAGAGGCAAAGAAAGGCACTTCAGCAAGATTGATTTGGGCCTGTTTGGATTCACATGCAGCCCTTTAAACCCAGGTAACCCAAAGACTGATATACAACCAGACACAAAAACACACGGACAGACTCAAGACAAAAACAACCCTGAAATGAAATGAGTGAGGTGCTCGTTCAACCTGGAGCAAACAAATACAACAGGAAAAAAAAATGCTATAAAAAAGAGGAAGAATAAGAAGCGCTCCACATACCCATCCACACAAACACATTTTCAATACACAAAGACAGAGTTAAACACAAATTTTAAGACATGAGTGCCTATTTGCCCAAAACACACAAACAGAAAAAAATAAAGAAAATGACAGCTGGTAAGAGGGTAGAAAATGACATCTCCCACACACACATACACATACACACACACACTCCGCCATTCCCTGACTCACAAAGCAATGCAAAAACTACTTTCCCTCTCATCAGCGTTCAGTAATGAAGCAGCACCACAGTAAACATGGCAACCGAGTGATTTATCATCATTCTGAGTTCTATTTCATTCCCGATTACTGCAGGCAGCAAACATGAGGAGCAAATTAATGAAAATGTTGGGGAATTATAAACTCCACTTTACTCCTACCTTGCCCGAATTATCTTACATAGTGTTGCCGAATTAAGCCATTTAAATATATATGGGGAATAATTTTGTTTTATGACCTGAAAACCTTTATTTATTTATTTATTTATTTTTTGAGGGAGGGAGGGACAGAAGTCTCTGGCAGTGTAAGTCCAGATTAACATCAACGTGAGGGAGGAGAGAATGTAAAAGAAATGCTTCTCTCCTTGCATTACCAGAGCAAGGCCAAGGGCCAGCATGCAGGCAGGAGTCCTTGTAAAGAAAATTGGGAGATAAAAGGTCCCTCCTTGAGAGTTTGCCACTATGTGTCCTCTTACTTTTTCTCATTACTGTTTCAGACGCCTTTGTGAAGGTGCAGAGGATCAACAAAAGTCAAAAGTTCCTTTTGTCTACAGAGTTAGAGCTCTGAGTAAGAAAGGCCAGATATTACATTTCTGTCTAATACAGTTGTGTTCAAAATTATTCAACCCCCACTGAAATTGATTGTTTTGGCCGGTTTGACATTGATTTTGATCATTCAGTCATCCTGCTTACAATTAAATCAAAGAGGCACGTGTAGGTCAGACAAATATAACATAACATTTATAATGAAATAACCACAAATGTCTTTTCTCTGCTCACATCATTATCAGTTTTATTCAACCCCCAAGTGACATTCAATCTTAATACTTAGTACAACATCCTTTTACAGTTATAACAGCTTTTCAACGTGAAGCATAGCTTGACACAAGTGTCTTGCAGCGAGCTACGGGTATCTTCGCCCATTCATCATGGGCAAAAGCCTCCAGTTCAGTCACATTCTTAGGCTTGCGCACTGCAACTGCTTTCTTTAAGTCCCACCAGAGGTTCTCAATCGAATTTAAGTCTGGTGACTGCGATGGCCATTTCAAAATGTTCCAGCCTTTAATCTGCAACCATGCTCTAGTGGACTTGGAGGTATGCTTGGGATCATTGTCCTGTTGAAAGGTCCAACGTCTCCCAAGCCTCAGGTTTGTGACGGACTGCATCACATTGTCCTCCAATATCTCCTGGTACTGAAGAGAATTCATGGTACCTTGCACACGCTGAAGCTTCCCAGTACCTGCAGAAGCAAAACAGTCCCAAAGCATGATTGACCCCCCGCCATGCTTCACAGTAGGCAAGGTGTTCTTTTCTTCATAGGCCTTGTTCTTCCTCCTCCAAACATAGCGTTAATCCATGGGCCCAAACAGTTCTAATTTTGTTTCATCAGTCCACAGAACACTATCCCAAAACTTCTGTGGTTTGTCCACATGACTTTTGGCATACTGCAGTCGACTCTTCTTATTCTTTGGAGACAGCAAGGGGGTGCGCCTGGGAGTTCTGGCATGGAGGCCTTCATTACGCAGGGTGCGCCGTATTGTCTGAGCAGAAACTTCAGTACCTACATCTGACAAATCTTTTCTCAGTTCCTCAGCAGTCACACGGGGACTTTTCTCCACTCTACGCTTCAGGTAGCGCACAGCAGTCGAAGTCAGCATCTTCTTTCTGCCACGACCAGGTAGCGTTTCAACAGTGCCCTTTGCCTTGAATTTGCGAATGATGCTTCCTATGGTGTCTCTTGGTATGTTTAACATCTTTGCAATCTTCTTATAGCCATTGCCCTTCCTGTGAAGAGTAATCACCTCTTCTCTTGTCTTCCTGGACCATTCTCTTGACTTCACCATGTTTGTAACCACACCAGTAAATGTCTAGAAGGAGCTGAGTATCACAGTCATTTTAAAGCTGCCTAATTGGTGCTTATTAGGCTTTATTGCTGCTCCCTGACATCCACAGGTGCTTTCAATACCTGATTGAAAACACTTCAATGGACCTCTGTTCTTCAGAGTGGTAGTCTTTAAGGGGTTGAATAATTGTGTCAATGAAGAATTCACAAAAGAAACATTTACTACTGTATTACAAAACCAATTGATGTCATTTTAGTTGCATATGCTTCTTTAAGAAGTCCTTGTAGGATTTCATTCTGAATTCAATTACAAATGTACTCTAAATTCTCTAAAAACCATTTACAGCATTGGGGGGTTGAATAATTTTGAACACAACTGTAATACTAGCTTATCAATTCTATATATTCATTTAATTAAAAGTATGCCATTTAAAATGTATATTTAATATATTTAAATATTTAATCCATACATCTGTGAAGCAAGCATCTCTCATTGGAAGAGCAAAACAAGCCAGGGGCATTAGGGTCTGACAGATGGAAGGGAGGGTACAAGTCGCTATGGGAAAAGGCTGATGGATCGCCCCATACAGGCCGCTTAATAGGGCACAAGTGTGGAATCTGGCTGGAAAGAAGCTCTTGATGGGAAGTGGTTGAGGAATGCTCCCAAAACAAATCTGAAATGCCTAAGGTGGTCTTTGATTTGTGACAACCCCGGAAAGGTCAAATCCAGTGAGGATGTTTATTATGAGCAATAAAGACATCTAGCACAAAGAGCATCCGTAACTCAAAGCAAAAGCCACTAACCAAGACATTTCTTCTAATCTGACGTCAGTAAGAAAGGGAGGATCTAAGGAATGGTGATCTGATTCAACTATCCAATATGAGTCTTGACATTAAGTCAGATTTACCCTGCTCGGCTCAGTGACATGCTGGTAGAGAAACCTTAATCGTGTGAAATGCGTGTTGCTTGATTGTACAAAGTGTGCTATCTGTGACCATGTAAGCTTCACCTGCCTGAGGATTGGTTAAAGGTGTCATGTTATGAGGAGTATTTTATGAATCATGCAAGAGAAGATACCTTTGTGAGTGAGGAGAAGCCAAGACAATGAGAAGAGAAGTGTGATGTCTAATGAGGTTGGAAAGATCAAGATGGGAAAGTTAGATGCAGTTGCAGTCTAGAAAACGTAAAGCCACGCTCTTCTCTACAGATGTGGAAAACAAAAGCTCAGATGAGTCCAGATTCCCTGAGGACTATCACACTGTGTGTTCCTCTTCAGTCATCGGTAAAGGATGCGGTAAAGGATCCAGTTGTAGCCAACAGCTATGAAAGAGACCTCAATCTTTAGCCAGGCTACATGAGAGCTAAGCTGACTCAACATTCTTGTAGCCAGGTTAATAGAATAGCGAAAGCCATGCTAGCAGAATATAAAAGTAGAGAGAGCATATCACAGGAGATGTTTGCAGGAGGCTTTGCTTGAAAGCTTGAAGGGGAATGTGTGATATGCATGTGTATTTTTGTTTGTGTCTTTGGGGGCACCGATGTAGACTGAGAGAGACGGGTGGTGAGAGCGAAAGAAAAGTCTTTTTCTTGTGCATGCTGTGGGTTATTTTCTCTGAAATGACTGGTCTTGTCCAGTGAGACGGTGTCTAGCACTTGCCAAATCGAGGCATCAAAGTGCTTGTGCGGCTGGGAGGACACTGTGCCGAGGCACCAGCAGTCACATGACATTACCGTGTCATGTCACGACAGCTTGTTATTAGCTATCCTAGGGAGATGGGTAGAAAGTAACAACATTCTGTCTCTTTTTTTCTAGAACTCAGACCTGTTATTTAAATATTTAAACAAGAAACTGCCCAAAAATATTCTGAACTATGCATCAGACTTAAAATTAGCTACACTATCAACTTTTTTTCACCTTATTAAGAGCCCACCAAAAAACAAATCAGTTTTATAATATAATATAATACAATTTAGCAATACAAACACAATAATTCATATGCATTACTTAGGTAATTTCTTTTTTTAGTGACACTGAATTGAGTCACTGAATCACTCACTCAAATGATTTAATTAAAAATACATTCAGGAATGGAACAAGTCACTTGGACTGAATTTGAAAAAAGTAGATTGCTGGTGGCTATTCTGAACTGAGCCTGTCTTTATGAATGAGTAGTTGATTCATTCACTTAATCAATTTGTTCAAAGACAATTGAAAAAAAAAATCGTTCAATAATTGAATGAACTACTATTGTTTGTTATCTCCAGTCTTGATATCAAGTTAGTGTACATAAATTAAAAAATGTGAACTGTACTTCACTACTAGTTTTAGCTCACACTGGTCTATCAGCTTTGGACATATTGATATGCTAGTGTTCTCCTAAAAGTGAGTTATTTACAATCTATTTCTTCCAGAAATATGGATTATTTATCCCAACACATTTTTGTCAAATCAAATACTCATCAAATGCATTTCCCCAGTCAAACAATTAGTTGGGGTGTCAGATGCACATAAAGTACTGGCGAACCACCTTTCATATATTGTCACAAAACACCATCTTCATCCACCCCCAGAACTGCAGTATGGAGTAGGTACACCAAATCTCATATGTGCTTCTAATCTATCTATCCAATTGTTTCTATTTCCTTCTCTATCACTCGTTGATCTGCTGTTCTTCTTAAGTAATCTTTTGGGTTGCACAGGCTCCACGCTGAAGCAGCTGCACTGTGAGGCTGATGGAGTGTTCGGAGAAGCTGCCTCTTGATCAAACCTTTCTGTGTAGCCCCCTGGAGGCCCGAAGAACATAGGCATCCATCTTCTTTAAACGCAGTGTGACCGCCGGAGTGCCACGTCCCTCTAAGTGTAAGATTAAGCTCTACTAACCAACTCCCTAAATCCTCTTTAGTGCACTATAGGCCAGGCTAGCGAGGTGAACCACCACACCCACAAACCCCTGGACCCTCTCAACCTCTAGCCACAAGCCAGAGCTCCCTTGACCCAGGTCAGCAATGCATTACTCCAACCGATCAATTGATAGATTGGCCTGTCCAGGCTGCCGTAACTAAATCAGCCAATTCTGATGATTCAGCAGTGGTCTGGAAGCCTGGCGGGTGTCACCAATCAACGATCACCACCGGTCAGGACAGGTATGGACATTCTCTTGTCACTTCAACTTAATTTATTGCAAACCAGCACATTGATCAAGCCCGTGCCATTCCACAAGTCGAAACGATTAGAGCAATAGGTGGAAGGTGGCAGCAGTCAAAGAGGTGTTAAAGGACACACTAAAGCAATGCATCAGACACCATTTCTAGATACCTACTGTACCCATAATTCCCTGAAGCTAAAAGTCAATAATGTTGACTTGTAAACTTGTGATATTCTGCACTACCTCCCAAACAGACCATGGATCTGTTAAGACATCAGTAGAGTTTTGACATAGCATCAGATATTAAAAAAAACAAACAAAAACAAAACAAAAAAAAACTTAAATTGTTCACTCTGTTTCAAATTTTGCCATCTCTTTGCCCTTTTGTTTAGATGGCTAGCACATTCTTCCAGGCTTGCAGCTGTAGCTTGCCAGGAGCAACTACCAAAATTAATGAAGCATCTTGGAGTGAGTTGAGAAACTACAGCAATTCCGCCTGAGAACTTGTTACAACAGAAGAGCCCCAAAACACAAACAGTACGATAACTCAGCAGATTGTAATGTACAAGGGGCATCTGGCACAACAAAAGATAATAAAAATACCAACTAGATACTTCAGGGCTCCAGACGGTGATTAAATGGTTGCGTTTTGCGATCTCTTTTTCTGCCAGCACGACTAAATTTAGTTTGAGGTTGCACTGGTGCTAACCACCACATTGCACAACTGATAAGAGCTCCCATTTTTGTTTCATATGAGAAACATCAAACGGCAAACGAAACGAAAGTGAAACAAAACTCGTTTGAGCTGTGCAGTGCCAGCACGGACCGTTTATCGGCATTGAGCAATAATACACAACGCAGCTTGAGCTCAGCGAGCGCCGATCTCAATCACGTGATGCCGTTTACCACACAGTACGCACCGCTGGGAGATCCAGTGAGAAAGCGTTTGAATTTGCCGCAAAATTAATAACATCGCTGCGAGATCTAGAGAAGCATTCAAATTCAGCACAGAAATCTCTGCTTTAGACCACAGATATCAGATTAAATAGCGCTGTGCCATGAACAAGTTAAGGCTCACCAGTCCACAAATCACCATGGATTTAATGTAGTACTGCTCAATGAAACTATTGTAATGTGGCAGAAATACTAGAATAGTTTTACATTATTAATATCAGCATTCATTTCAACCTTTGAGAATGACATTCAAGCACTTTTCAAGGACTTTTTAAAGTGCTTCACATTTTTTCCAGCACATAAAGACTTTAAATATTATTAAATTTGAATGTTATTTTCAAAATGATGATTTGTAAAACTAAAAGTTTAAAGATGAAGGAAAACGAACACTTCTCGGCAAACAAACCCTTTTTAAGACAAAAAAAATACCACTAGGTGGCGACAGACGAGCACTAACTGACTCCCTATGAATGGAAAAGTAGGAAAAGTCTCATGAAAAACAAAAACTACAGAATAAAAATGTTTTTGCACATTACTGCTATTAACCTAATTTTATCTCCATCTCAATTCAAGCTCAGTGCTTTACATTCAAGTTTCCAATGAATGAACATTTATTAGTAAGCACTTATTAACAGTAATATGATTAAATTACCTTCATGATTAAAAAAACAAAAAACAAAAACAGCACCACCAAATCACCACCTTCTGTAGAACGTAGTTGCGTCAGGCCCCAGACATGCATGAAAGATACACATACAAACATACCAAAAAAAGCATGACAATATGAATCTGTTCAGAGACTAAAACTCATATAAAACAAACGTCTTAGCAACACAAACACATTTCCTCCCAGAGCAAGAGCTTGTAATTTGAGTGCTGATGTGATATTCATCTCCACTGGCGTAGTGTTTTGACTAAAGGGGCATCGCTAATCGAATAAGAGGTTGTATTTAATATCCCTCTGTTCCCGTATGGTGCTCGAGCACACCAGCTAGGAAACATGCATTAGATTATCGCTGGGTAGAAGCCATTGATTACTGGATAGCATCAGAGCCAGACAGGCCCATTGATACCATAGCGATCAATATTGCAGAACACTTGCCAATGGCTTTATAACACCTGTTCTAACGTAATTGACACATACACATGAAAAGAAAGTCATATAGGGACACATCTTGATATTTCTATAGGATTATATGCCTTAAAGCCTTTCATTTGAGCTAAGGACAACAAACACAGAGAGACATGTAAGAGAAGGGTTGGTGAAAGACTAAAGGTCAGAGTAAAGGTCAAAGAATATAAAGACCCTTTTACTGGTGAACTTTCCCAAGATGAACAGTCAGTATCTATCCAATAGGGACTGAAAAGTAGGGGATAGACATAGAGAATGCAGTATTGCTTGTATAAACACATCACCATACCAGTTATCTTTTTGTGAAATTAATGATTTTATTTAGCAAAGGCACATCAAATTTATCAAAGGAGACAGTAAAAGGTATAAAAGATTCAAATAATTATTTCAAATAAATGCTGTTGTTTTGAACTTTCTTCAAAAACTCCTGAAACAATTAAATTCCCCACAAAATTGTTTAGTACTGAACACTATGATAATAATAAGAAATGTCACTTGAGCTCTTTAGACTGATTTCAAGTGAGACTGAAGACTGGAGTAATGATGCTGAAAATTATAAACTTTGCCAAGACAGGAATAAATTACATTTTAAAACATTAAAAAGAAAATAGTTGTTATAAATTGTAATAATATGTCGCATTACTGCAGCTTTTACTGTATTTTTGATCAAGTAAATGCAGTCTTGGTGAGACTAAGAGACTTTAAAAAATAAATTAATGAAAAAAAAAACCACTTTGAACAGAAGTGTTTGAACACGAGGAAGTCTTTGTTTGGATATATGCATAGTCTGAAGGCAATAAAACTGATCAGGCTTTACCCTATACTACAGCTGCAGCAAAGAAAACATCATCCAAACTGAAATTTCTGACAGTCTAGCTTTGATACTGTTTCAGCCATGTTGGAAGTTTCATTCTGGAAGATTCCATGAAAAAAAAAGTCTACATAAAACTTCAGAAATGTACTTAACCTGATATAGCCTCATATATGACGATGCTGCGGCTGTCTATGCAGAAAGCTCTTCATGTTCCACGTCAGCACTTATAAATAAACAATTAGTCTGAGAAATAGCATGCGTACTTATATGGTATGTGTCAACTGAAATGCATGACTATTTTAACTATGGTTGGTGGAGGAAAATGTTTGTTTTCTAGCCATATAGCCTTAGGGATGAATCACAATCAATGCAGGAAGTGCGTGACCAAAGGATGAGTACCTTGCCACAATTAGTCCCCTCAAAAAACTTTGATACAAGTATTTAAACAGCGAGTAAGCCTTGCTGTGAGTCACTAAACCTGAAGACAACATAAAATTTAAAACAGAACTTAAAAAAAGTGCTCAGAAAAAATTTCACTTGAAAAACTAATAATTAAGCTACCTACATGGTGGAAAACAATGTTCAGGACTTACATTGTTCATGTACTCGCTCAGCAGGTCTTGCAGGGCCTGGCGCACGGCGTTGCACTCTGCCACGATGCGTTCACGGCGATCATCGCGTGTGCAGGAGGAGTCGGCCATGAGGGCGGCGCCACTAATGATGCTCTCCAGACGTTCCTCCAGTGACGGCCTGAAGCGAGCCTCGCTAAATGTTAGTGGGTCCAAAATGATCTTATTCTGAAAGAGAACAAAAGATAGCCAGGGTTATGAACGGAGTTTTGTTTAAAATATTAAAATCAATGAATGATATATAAATAGTAGTTAATATATATATATATATATAATAAAGTGTAAGCATTGCGAGTCATATCAGCAATTGCAGAATTTCTATCTATATTTCTTAAATTAATAAATGACATAAAATAGCTTTAGCATGTTTATCAATATGACAATGTTGTGAAAAACCTTGGATTTCATTAAAAATATCTTCATTTGTGTTCCGAAGGTGTGAAACGACATGAGGGTGAGTAATTAATGACAGAAACATTACTTTTGCACATGAACTAACCCTTTTAGACCCTATAGTCAGTCATTAATGTACTGTATAAAATACTCAAACACTGTCTCTACATTAGTCTCACAACTGTAAAATTATATACGTATATTTAAAAATAAATAAATAAATAAATAAATAATTACTAATCCCCCAGATGGTAAAGGTTTTGTGCAGCAGATAGGAGATGACAAGCCCTGTGAGATGCTTGTCATAGTTTCCATTAGTGAACCACTGAAGACATTCTGCTGGAGCCTATATCCAGAGGCTGTTATAAGGTGACCTTCAAGGCGAGATCCAGGGCCTCGGTTACAACCACATTGTGATTTAATGGGGCTTTTAAACACAGGATGCAGACTCAAGAACACCTTCCTTTTTATTATTGAAAAGTTGCTACCAAATACATGCTTTATGATCTCTAAGGCTGGGCTGGGAAAATTACCATATTGATAGTGGCGATATTATGTTTTACGGCTATATATGAATACGGCTTCGGCAGCAGTTTGCATTTTGTGGACTTTGCCAGTGCAGATGAGGTGGAGGTGGCATTTAGAGGAACCAGAGGTGGCTAGTGCCCTTTACTTTTGAGACTAATATTCAGAAAGCCACTTCACCAAGCAGTTAATAATAAGTTCACAGATCTTTCATCATTTATATCTCAGCATGCACTTCCTGTTATGTGGCATGTCCACAGGCAGGAAATGATGTTTGCGTCTTTTGTATGTACTAATCCAGGAGCAGTATTGCCAGCTAACAACAGCACAATTACAGAGAGAGAGAGAGACAGAGAGAGAGACAGAGAGAGAGAGAAAGAGAGAGAGAGAGAGAGAGAGAGAGAGAGAGCAATTTCCCATAATAGCCTGTTGCCATGGAGATCAACTCAAGTAAAAGCTCTAGCAACAGTCTTGGCCAACTCATTGACTCAATGATAAATATGTGGACATTTATTGGTTCTTTTGAAATCTGTCAGCGTCAAGTTCCTGGCTCTATTGCAGTCCTCCCGCTTTTGTCTGATTGAGGGACTAAAACAAAGACTAACGTGAAATGTTTGATTGGAAAGCGACAAGCAGATCTTTCAGATGCTGACAGGCTGGCGAAAAGCCATTGAGAAACAATTTGTACAGATTACTTAGATCTTGTGTGACTCATTTTTCAGTTATGATTCGATTTAGTTAAAGACAACATGAAACAGCCTTTATAAAATCATTTGACTTTTGTAATGCAGTATATATTCGAATGAAACAATATTTAGCTGGAACTAATATTATCTTTATATATAATACTATATCTTTTTTTTTTTTTTTTTTAATCTGAGACACCCATTTTGAATCTGACGGCACCCATTGACTTCCACTATATTAATCACAGCGGACCACTTTACTTTTACAACTTTACTCTTCTAAAGAAGATATTTGTGATACCATGTGATATTTCAGTTTTTCTTTTTTAATAAATCTGCAAAAATGTCAAGAATTCTGTGTTTTTCTGTCAATATGGGGTGCTGTGTGTCCATTAATGAGGGAAAAAAAATGAACTTAAATGATTTTAGCAAATGGCTGCAATATAACAAAGAGTGAAAAATAATTAGAGATAAAGTCTATATTCAAAAAGAATATATAACGTCTAAAATCCGTAAGACCACACATACTTAGACACATAAACTATACAATATGGCCTAAAAAAAAAAAACATATGAAGTGAAATGTAAAAAGCATTTCTGAAAGGGTGCCATCAATTTGTCAGCGCAAACATAATTAGTCCAGATTGATTGCTGAGGAGTACACAAACTCATCTGTAAAAACGGATCATGATGGGCCAGACGCAATCAGTTATGTAGCTTGAGCGTGTATGTTTTAGAAGTGGGTGGGATTGCCACTTACTCCTCTCACAGAATGTGACAGGTTGTTTGTCAAGGACGGTATAATGAGGGAGCGTACAGGAGAGCGGTGCATTGAATGTAACCTACTTTTACACAGTGACTAAAGAGCTTTAGAGTGAGAGGACGAAAAAGAAGAAAATATGGGAGAGAAAGAGCCAAAAGGACAGAAAGAATGTGACGAACAACAAAGTTGGCTAGCCTGGTGACTAGTCTGCGCGGGTTATTAATGACTACTGTCTATCTAGAGTTGGACTCCAGCAAACCGTTGTCCTACATTCAATGCGTGTCTGTGAGTGTGCGGACATAGAGCAGGGTTAAGAGGGCTGGTGCTCCATCTGATTGAGTCATACAAACACCACCTGCTCCATTGCAGTGCCACCAACACTCCTTTGATACGCTATTAAAATGTTTCTGTCATCACTGTAAAGCGACTGCCCACATCAGAAGTCTTGTGTGTTTCTGTTGCGTGTTGGCGAGCCTTCTGTCCGCCACAATGGTTTATATACACCAACGTGTAATTCTGAGCTCTCACAGACTGTAGGGTAAAAGAGTTCTGAAACTGAGAAAGCCTGAGTAAAAACATTTTGGTGACAGATGCAAAGGAAGAATGACAAACCATGTGTAAAAATGGTTTTCAGACTTGTCAAGGAAATCTCATAATGCCACAATGGCCAAAAAGCAGCAAACAGTATTAATTCATGAGTCTGCCCTTGAAGAGATGAGATTCAGTGGTTTTCCATACTCACACATAAGATGCAGGTGTGCTATCAGGTCACGTAATATGTGCCGCCCCTTTAATAATGGCCTGAATTACATTGTGACACTTTCACAAAACAAAACACTCTGAAATATGCCATTCAGGTTTAACTGAAATGATTGTGGACCTTGGAAAAAATACGCTTTTTTTTCTAATGTTGTGACAATTCGGAAAGACATGCAGATCAATATCAGCATCGAGTAGCCCATTTCAATCAATGAAAGTTTGGAGCTCTTGCAGTTACAATATGTTTTCATAACAAAAATCTTAATTTTTTTTTTTTTTGCTTTTTGGTACACAACCCCTTAAAGAGAAGAATCAATTACTTTGTACCACCGTATAAAAATGTGAATATTTAAATCCAGAGTACAAATTCCCAGATTCTTTCGCTCAAAACTACCTGAACCTGATATGAGAGGTTCAAATACATGTTTGTAAACCTCAAAACTATTAAATATGTAAATGCATCTACACATAAACAAACACACACACACACACACACACACACACACACACACACAAAGTTATTATTATTATTACAAAAAAAAAAATGTGCTGGCAAATAAAACCAGAAATGACAACAAATATAAGCACATCACCAAAACTGTTTTAGATTCATTTGGCGTTGAAAGAATAAAGAATGACCGTGCAAAGATCAGTGATTCAGAGACGAAAAGAGTTGTTCGTTAATCAGTTCCACTGTGGTTCATAAATCGTTGCTTCGTACTTTCAAGATAAGAAGCAGTAGAAGAAACTAGTTTGCTGAAAAGTCAACACAAGTAACACTGAGAAGTGAGAAGTTAAAAATAGTGTGATAGGAAGTTAAATATACTTTTATATATAATTTATAATGTAGGCTGTTATTAATATACAAATTAATTATATAATATAATCTATAATAAAGGAAACTTTACAGTGGTCAGCAGTCAACACAGAAAAAAAAAAAATAGATTTCTGCATTCATGATACATTTCATTAACTTTCTATCCAGATGGCAAACTGATTTTAATCAATGTGTGTTGTTTGAAAGGGGTGGAGAATGAAACAGAAAAAAAAACAAAAAAACGTAACCTCCAATCACAGCGACAGAGACAAAGAGACAGAGACTTTAAACACGGGTTTGAAAGGGCACAAAGAGCCATGGGAGCCTCCGGAAAACAGCTCGTTTGAATACCAGAGAGAAAACGCAGAGGAGAGAGAGTGCCTGGGGAATAGCCCCTATTGTTATTCCGTTTGGTGCTTATTACAGGCACAAGGTCTGAGTGACAGTCTGAAACGACAGTGAAGGAGAGAGAGGAGGAGTCCAACTTGTCCTTGATGGAGCTGATACTTTCATTTTACTAGCAATGTCCAATTCATGAGCAAATCGTTCATTGGAGACAAATCGTTTTAATGATTCGACTAAACCGATTCACAAAACCGAACAAGAAGTTCATGAATTTTTCACGAGTCAACAACTCACCGACTTACTGAATCAAGAACAGGTTTGTAAGGGTGCTTTCACACTAGCACTTTTGGTGTGCATCCAGGTTCGACTGACGTCAGAGTTCGGTTCATTTGGACAATGTGAACTCAGGTGGTCTGGTGTACCACTGAACCGCTACTGATATAAAACTGTGTTTTTGTGTATTCTCACTAACTGATGCGCTGCAGGCAGAGAGAATGTATACCTCATTTGTGCTTGCCTTCAGCAGAAACGGACTCCCGCTTTCTTCAGAATATTTGTATTACATACGCAGCAGACAAACGCAAGTGCCGTTATGTGTCAAAGCTCTGAAAACAAAACCAAAGGTTCAAAAGACAAAATATATATGTGAGATGAGCAACACTGTGCATTTTGTCGCCTTCTCCTGTGTTGTTACCAAGCAACAAGGGTAAACAGCAACAACTTTGAGAATGAAAACGCATCGCAGTTCCAATATTGTGTGAACAGTGGGGGCAAGGGAGGGGGAGCAATCAAACCCTGGATCGAACCGTGAGTAAAAGCACCCTAAAACCAAATAAAATCAAAACCAAATAAAGAAAGAGCCAATTAGCTGACACTAAGATCCAACTGAAAATGAAAATTCTGTCATCATGTATTTACCCTCATGTCATTCCAAACCTCTATGACTTTTTTTTCTGTGGTTTAAAGAATGCTGTTAATTAAAGTCAAGTCAAGTCAAGTCATCTTTATTTATATAGCGCTTTTTACAATGCAAATTGTGGCAAAGCAGCTTTACATTAATAAGAAAATGGTGTCATTGTGCAGCTTATTCTATATATTATTGATTCATTCCGTTGCAAATATCAATAGCTATTAGTCTAGTTAATTTATGTATATCAGCACTGTAGAAAACAGTGACGTAATCATCCGGCTCAGCTCAGTTTGTATACAACGGCGCCAATGCAGGCATACCAAAAACACTGCTGAATATCAAGCAAGTGTCTCCAACTTAAGCAAGCCAAAGGCAACAGCGGCAAGGAACCAAAACTCCAACAAATGGAGAAAAAAACCTCGGGAGAAACCAGGCTTAGTCGGGGGGCCAGTTCTCCTCTGGCCAACAGTGAACAGTTTTGGTCCCCACGGACTTCAATGGAACAATGGGACACAAAACTGTTTGATTATCAGCATTTGTGTTGACATAAATCCATAAAGATTTGTAATGAAATGACGACAAAGTTAAATTTTTAAATGGACTATCCCTTGAAAAGTAAATTTAGCCACATAAAACGGACTATATTTATCTTACTGGATATATCAACACGCATACAAAACAGCTCTAATAAATAGCATTATGCAGCTGAGGGATGTAAATGAAATTTGATATTGTTTATTGCAAATGCAAATTATATTATAAATGTGTTTATGAGCTGAATCATGGCTGCAACAAACTGCACCGGGAGACAATCACAATAAACACCCTCATTAATGAAACTTAATTGAAAAAATGCAATTAACAGTGGCATTTGCCTACATATGGCTCTTTTGGGACAAAAATGTAATATGCCATGTGGATGCCAGGTACCATGTGATGATGCCATTGATCAGTGTTACCACAGCTGCAGTTTACCCACACAACTGGGCTATTCTTATGAGGCAGTTGAAGGAATTTTACTGAGCTTGAAGGTTTTTTGAGCTACTTTTATGATGTACCGCGGCCACCAAAAGGTTTATCTGTATGAGATCATTCAAATGAATATCTCGCAACCTGACGACCACAGAAAAAAATGCACATATGAGGCCCACAGCTAGTTTTCATTCCTTTTGGGGCAGATTTTGAGTCTGTTTTGGGCTGGGACTGATGCCACTCTGGGTCAGAGATGGGTCTAGGGTCAGTGAATATCTGGGCCCTCTGTGGATGCATATGGGGCAATTGTTTGCGGAAATAGAATTTGATACACTAACATAAAAGTAAAAAATGTTACATCTACAAGGACATATCTCACAGCACAGGCCTCAGACAACATATCTTGTGTTGTCTTGTCAAGTCGAGTCAAGTCATCTTTATTTATATAGTGCTTTTTACAATGCAAATCGTGGCAAAGCAGCTTTACATTAATAAGAAAATGGTGTCATTGTGCAGATTATTCTATATATTATTGATTCATCCCATTGCAAATATCAATAGTTATTAGTCTAGTTAATTTAGGTATAGCAGCACTGCAGAAAACAGTGACGTAACCGTCCGGCTCAGCTCAGTTCGCATACAACGGCGCCAATGCAGGCATATCAAAAACACTGCTGAATATCAAGCAAGTGTCCCCAACTTAAGCAAGCCAAAGTTGTATTTGTACTTTATTTTAAAAAAAATGAGGCTAGAATGTAATAATTTACACATGCGTTCACTTTGTTGCAGAATGAGCTACAAGATGCCAATCCAGTAATAATGATACATTAATTTAAGCCCGAATTAGAACGTAACTTCAGCTCTAAATGGATTTAATGGATTTAAAAATTGTCGGGCATGAAATCTTTGCCACTCTGTTGATATAAAACATTTGGTGCCTCACTAAAAAAAACATTTGGGGCTTAAGATTTAGAAGCTCATACTTATTGCTCTGGGTCAAATAAATAAATTTACAACATTCAATTAGAAATGATGCTTTTATTCAAAGCGACTTACAAATAAAGAGTGGTACAACATTAGCAAATAGTCAGCTGACATTTTAGTGCTTGGGGAGGCCCAGAATATGCATCCTTTATATACGTTATGAAAAAGATAGATTTGCATACATTTTTAATGCAGAGATGCACTTAAACTAGAATCTCAGTATTACACTTTCGGAAGTTGAAGTTCATTCTTAAACATAGGTGAGAGATAGGTGATACAAGACGTGCATTGATTGCTGTGACAATGGTAAGACACAAAAGTGAGAACGTTCATTGAGACGAGATTTAAAAACAGAAAAATGTTTAATAATGTATTCTGTATATGTGTATATTAATGATTAAACAAAAACTGCACCACTACATATTTTGGAACTTAAAAAGCATGAAATAAGCCTATCTAAAGTAAAAATAAATAAGTAAATAAATAAAATAAAATAAAATAAAATAAAATAAAATAAAAATGTGTAGTATTCTGATTTTGTCTGCGTCAAACCACTTAGGACTAGACCACAAACAACTGACCACTTGTTGAAAAAAGAACTAATGTCACTATTTCAGTAAGGAGATAAATGGATAAATGAAAGTCCAAATCTCTGAACGCTGTGTGGAACTTTGAAGGGGTCTGTGACCTTGCTGTGCACACGACACATAGAAAAACAACTTCAGCAGACAGTTCTGGGAGGTCGAGCCATCTGGACAAAAGCACCTAAATTGAGTTTCAATAATCACAGGTTTCATAAGGACATACTGGCAAAGTTGTTTTAAAGACTAACACCTGCGGTGGATGTCGCATTTTAGCTGTTATCATCATAAATAAAAGAAGGTTTAAAAAGTGCTGCTAAAGATAGAGGTTCTCAAGAACAGCGCCACACATGGTGTCCTTAAAGGTCATCTGCACACATGTTTTTCAAGTATGCCTTTGGGCTGCATTGTTAAAAGACACAATGGGAGCTTTAAGGGCATTTTCTTTTACAAAAAAGACTGGTACAGTATGTCTTCATGATCCATAGCATTAGAATGTCTTGTGTCCGTATTAACATTCAGTAGCTTGGAAGCAAGTAGTATGTTTAGGTCAGGCCTGACTACAGTGAGATCCCATCACGAGGCTGTCAGCTGACACCTGAGTTTAGCTTCACAAAGATACGAGCTAAGAAGAGCTGATAATTGTTGTCACAATACACAATTTACTACTTCGATACCTTGAAAAGGTTCAGTTCCATTTTCGATACCATGGGGAAAACTACCATATATACCACCATACGGCCATAAAAACAGTCTAATAAAGAGATAAATGAAATAAACATGGCTTTTAGTTTTTGGTGGGTCTGACATCTAAGGATTCAGGTAAGAAACTCTACACTGAATAGGTTCATGGATAGTTTAATCCCCCTGATGGTGGAAATGGGAATTTCTAAAGCTTTAGCTATTTTCTTGCAGACACTTTGTATGTTGTGCGTGTGAGGGGGGAGAGATAAAGCAGTATTGTAATGTTTAAACATTTACTCAAAAAATGATTACACAACCACCAAATAGGTGGCGATGTGCACAAAATAGGTTATGTAAATCCCCATTATATGGTCAATGTTGCGCTTTTTCTTAGTGTCTGTTTCCATGGTAAATCATCGATTCGTCACTCGGTTGAGAATGTCTTGTGTGTTAACCAGGAACATACTCTGGGTTGGCTGAACTTACTGATGCGTTTTTGGAACCAGCATACCTCGAGTAAGCAAGGTTTGGGTTAATCAACCGAGACTTCAGGGTATATGTGACGGTAAGCTAACCTTCCTTTCTGGAACATCCCCCAGAACTACATATATACAGGTATATAAATATGAGGAACGAAAAAGACAAATTTATTTATTTATTTACTCATACTCGTACTACTTTCATGCTTATTTATTTGTTTGTTTTTTTCATTTGTTGGAGGTTAACAGCTGTTGTCACTACACATTTTATGAACTGTAACAAATGGAAAATAGCTATTTGAAGATGCTTCAAAATATTTATTTATTTTCATTCACCAAATGAAAGTCAGATACATTTGGGATGATATCAGGATGAGTAAATAATGTCATTGCTGGTTGAACTATGCCTTTAAATTCAAAAGGTGGTTCTGGCACTCGACTCAACTCCTGTTATCATTTTCAATTTTGTGTCTGTGCTCTGTGATAGAGTGAATGAAACAGTCTTCCATCTGACTGCTTCCTCAATCAATTCTGCACTGTTAGCCACACCTGTAATCCTCCTGTCTTCAAAAAAAAAAAAAAAAAAAAACTGTATACTGACCAATCCACTCTCTCTCTCTCTCTCTCTCTCTCTCTCTCTCTCTTGCTCTCTTTGTAGCAGTGACTGAACAAACTACCTAGCCAACTTCAAACTGTCATGTCTCCATCATCTTTGTAGAGCCTTTTGTGCAGAAAGTCCACATCTCAAAACCAGTATCGCATCTTCAAAATATTGATTCATTCAGTTATTTGAATTGAAGACCATGGACCATTAAAAATGCTCTAATTTATCTATATAGCTGCAAATAAGTGCCCAAATATTTTTGAGGCCACTTGTACATATTCAAAAATAGCCAAATTCAGTTAAATGTGACCCTAATAAGGTAGAAGAGACACATGTTGTTCCCCAAACCCAAAGAGCAGCAGCTGGTTTCTGGTAATGTTCCTAACCTCCAGCGGACAGAATTGAGATCGTGAATACCCTTCAGCAGCACAGATATCTAAGTCACATGTGCTCACACACTAAGTGCCCCATTCATCACTCCAACAGCCCCAGAGTACAGGTAGAGCCAAGCAACACAAGAGTGTAAAACCTGGATTCTCCACCTCTCATGTCCTTCTATTTGAGTATCTGGGTTTTACATTTTCCACAACACCATAAATAAACCCGATTCGAAGTTGGGACACAGTACAAATTATGAATAAAAACAGAATGCAATGATGTGGAAGTTTCAAATTTCAATTTTTTATGCAGAATACAACATTGATGACATTTCAAATTTTTAAACTGAGAAAATGAATCATTTTAAGGGAAAGATAAGTTGATTTTATATTTCATGCCATCAACACATCTCAAAAAAGTTGGGACAAGGCCATGTTTACCACTGTGTGACATCCCCTCTTCTTTTTTATAACAGTCTGCATACGTCTGGGGACTGAGGAGACAAGTGGCTCAAGTTTAGGAATAGGAATGTTGTCCCATTCTTGTCTAATACAGTCTTCTAGTTGCTTAACTGTCTTCTTTGTCACATCTTCCTCTTTATGATGTGCCAAATGTTTTCCATGGGTGAAAGATCTGGATCTGAAAGTACCCGGATCCTTCTTCTACGCAGCCATGATGTTGTAATTGATGCAGTACGTGGTCTGGCATTGTCATGTTGGAAAATTCAAGGTCTTCCCTGAAAGAGATCTGGATGGGAGCATATGTTGTCCTAGAACATTTTCAGCATTGATGGTGCCTTTTCAGATATGTAAGCTGCCCATGTCACACGCATTCATGCAACCCCATACCATCAGATATGCAGGCTTCTGAACTGAGCGCTGATAACAACTTGAATTGTCCTTGTCCTCTTTAGTCCGGATGACATGGCGTCCCAGTTTTCCAAAAAGAACTTCAAATTTTGATTTGTCTGACCACAGAACAGTTTTCCACTTTGCCACAGTCCATTTTAAATGAGCCTTGGCCCAGAGAAAACACCTGCGCTTCTGGATCATGTTTAGATATGGATTCTTTTTTTGAGTTTTAGCCGGCAACGGCGAATGGCACGGTGAATTGTGTTCACCGACAATGTTTTCTGGAAGTATTCCTGAGCCCATGTTGTGATTTCCATTACAGTTGCATTCCTGTATGTGATGCAGTGCCGTCTAAGGGCCCGAAGATCAAGGGCATCCAGTATGGTTTTCCGGCCCCGACCCTTATGCACAGAGATTGTTCCAGATTCTCTCAATCTTTGGATGATATTATGCACTGTAGATGATGATAACTTCAAACTCTTTGCAATTTTTCTCTGATAAACTCCTTTCTGATGTTGCTCCACTATTTTTCGCCGCAGCATTGGGGGAATTGGTGATCCTCTGCCCATCTTGCTTCTGAGAGACACTGCCACTCTAAGAGGCTCTTTTTATACCCAATCATGCTGTCAATTGACATAATAAGTTGCAAATTGGTCCTCCAACTGTTCCTTATATGTACATTTAACTTTTCCGACCTCTTACTACCTGTCCCAACTTTTTTTGAATGTATAATTCTCATAAAATCCAAAATGAGCCAATATTTGGCATGACATTTCAAAACGTCTCACTTTCAACATCTGATGTGTTATCTATATTCTATTGTGAATAAAATATAAGTTTATGAAATTCGTAAATTATTGCATTCCTTTTTTATTCACAATTTGTACAGTTTCCCAACTTTTTTGGAATCGGGTTTGTAGAATACAAATGACTGGTGGAGCTGAGGGAGGTGGAAAAATATTGGATTATATTATATTATATTATATTATGAACAAACAAACAAACAAATAAATAAATAAAACGGTATAAATGCAGTGTCACCGTTGCATTTTGTGTTCTTAGAGTGGACATCACAAATGCCAGGCCTTCATTTCTTCTAAAACACCTCTTCGAGCAATCCACAGGCTAAGCTCTAAGGAGACGAGACCATGCTCAGCTCCGAGTTGCTAGTGGCAGGGTTGAGACCAGTTGAGAGAGCAGATAAATTGAGATATTATCAGACATGATCAGCCAATGGAGTCAAGCCCTGGGGCCTGCTTTGATGAGCGATGTACATAAACAATGAGGAAGCCAGGCCTGCCTGCTGATGTTCTTGACAAACACAAATGGCTAGGCCTTGGGTAGAGCCATCCACTCATGTATGGTCAAATATGTGTGTACGTATGAATGTGTCTCCAACGGGCACGCTTGCAATTGTGATTCTCCTGCCTGGAGTCGAATGGAGAGGAAACCGGGTTACTCACCACCGTTCAGTCATAACATATTAAGGCTCTATGCTAAACAGACAGTGAGTCAGCACTCACGGCACAGTTTCAGGCCTCTGCTGTACGTCCCATCCTCCTGTGTCGTCATAGCACTCCCCGCAAGGCTATGGTTTACCGGGACAGTTATGAGTTCAGAGGCTTCTACAGTGACCTATAAAACTGCATAACAGTGCCTTACAGCGGGGGTCTTCAGCAGGGGCCCCGCGACCCCTAGGGGTCCATAGAGATATTGCATGAAGTCCACAAATTATTGCTTGATTTCAACCTAATATTCATGGAAAATTGAGAACTGGAAATATGCATTACCTAAAAATACGAACAAACAAAAGAGAGAGAGAGAGAGAGAGAGAGAGAGACAGAGAGAGAGAGAGAGAGAGAGAAAGAAAGAAAGAAAGAAAGAAAGAAAGAAAGAAAGAAAGAAAGAAAGAAAGAAAGAAAGAAAGAAAGAAAGAAAGAAAGAAAAGACTTTAATTTCAATTAACTACAAATAGAAAAATAATCAGAAATCTATCTTTACCAAAAAATAAATAAAATAATAATAATAAAAATACTAGGTTTTTAATTTGTAAATAGCAAATTAATAATAGCTGCCAATTATACAACTATAAATGTAACTTCAACTTTCAAAAGAACATTGTGTTCTGAAAAATAACGGCATATGGTGCAAAGCATTACTAATTGGGCTTTATAATTTTCTGCCCACACCATTCTCAGTCATTCTCATAGGTTTAACAAAAACTATGTTAGCTAGCAATATAATGTTACCTTGGTGGTTTGGTTAAATGAAAAGAATTTGCAAAAACAATGTTCAGTGCATCATAAAAATCCAAATGTTTAACTTACCAATAATAAAAAGACAAAATAACAAATGTGATATGTGGAGACAGAGTGCCGGCTAGATGGGGGAAGTGACTGTTTAGTCAACTGGCCCGAAACTCCTAGAACAGCCATTCTGTGCAATGTCTAGACATGTAGCTTACATAAACATATGTGACCCAGTAAAGTATTCAAAAAAGTATCTGCAATATTTACGTAATAAAAGACACATGCACTGCAATTTATGAAACCAACAAACAACACAGTGTTAGAGGTTAAAATCACAGATGTGGCGCCAAACTGAGAGAGAAGGTGGCTGAGGCACCCACGCAAGTGCAACTTATTTCTTGACTGTCACTTTTCATTAGGCAGAACAACAGATAGAGCACAGACTGGAGACTGACTGGAGTGTTGCCTCAAATTTGCAGGCCGGTAATTCCAGGAACCCGTGGGCTGTGTAAATATTTCAATGGGGGCTCCCCCAGGCACTGTGAGGTAATGCTGTGGACACTGTTATATATTTTATCAGTGTGAATGATAAAAATAGAAATGAAAAAGTGTCAAAAGGAGGTCACTTGCTCTGACCCTACACTGAGGTCACTGGCAAGTAGGGTTGTGCACATTTCAAAATTCAAAATGCTTTTTTAAAGTGTCTAAATTGGAATTGGGGTGACAAAAATGATGCAAAATATCATTTGAATTTAAAGAAGTTAAATTAAAATGAAAAGAAATCCATGTAACTGCTGTCAGTGAAGTTTTCAATTTAGGATGATTTCAGGCTATCATATCATATTATATTATATTGATTTTTTTTTTTTTTTTCGGAATCGTAAACATTACATTCTGAACTGCACACATCAGTGCTACCAAGATCAGGGTGAATCTACTTATCTAATTATCTACTTATCTGACTCTACTTATCTAAAATCTCTTATCAGGACTTATCTAATTTTCCAAGAGGATGCTAATGAATATAAACTGATGAATAAAAAAATGCTAAAAAATAAATAAATAAATAGACAAACAAATCAACTTTACTAAACATTCCATGAATAAAAAATATATAATTTTAGACGTTACTTTTACTGCTGGATGGTAAAATAAATAAATAAAACAAGTGATGATGATAAATGGCAGAAGAAAATAAAACATGAGTTTCATGAGTAGTGTGTGAGTAATGATAAAACTCACCACAGATTGATATTTAATATCTGACCACTCTCCCTCTCAGTCTCTCTCCAGTAAAATGAGCAAAAACATTCAAATGCATGTTCTTTTTTAGAGTACATGTAACTAACAGGCATTGTATTTTAGCCATACTGCACAGTGCTCATTCACCATCTCACAGCTTTATCCTTCATGCTCCAAAAAGCAAACAATGTTGACGGTCTATACATTGAAGGAAGCGCAATCTGCAGGACAATACTAAAGAATTCCCTTCCTCAGGTGTTGCCTTCCCTTGAGAAGAAGTGTGCTTCTCACATTAAACCAAGCATTCAGCTACAAAAACAGAATAGCAACATCTTGATGGAAAGTAAAAAAAAATAAAATAAATAAAAAAACACACACAATGAAAGGAAAAAAAAGGCAAGGACATCTGGTGACATCTTGTATCTCACAGATAAACTGTATTCAACGGACGTTTCAACTGGACGTTTTAACTGTATTCAACGGACGTTTATACAACAAACTGAAAATCAAGCCGTGGAAACTGTGGGAACAAATAAATAAGGAATAGAATGTTTAAGTTCTTTAGTCATAAGCAGCAATAAATTCTCTCGCTTACCTTTGTTCTTTGATTAATATTAATAACACTTTAAGATCTGCTGCTGCTGCACACGACACGGATCTGACAAGCTTCCCATTTTGTCACAAATCTTTACGTTCATTTAAAACTTAATTTAACTCATTTAACACTGGTCTTATGAGGATACTCAACAAAACTGACATTTTGGCATAATTTGTGTACGTTCAAGCACGGAAGAGAACTTGATACTGGCAGGCGTTGTATGTGTGTCACATAGGCAGGACATTTATAGACAGTGCATTCTTTTTTGTATTGTCGCTCTTGAATGGTTTAAAAGCATTTCTAATCAAATCTAAATCTAACAGATCAAGGTTTGTATTATTATTATTATTATTATTATTATTATTTCTCAGTATTAAAGGGATGGTTCACCCAAAAATGAAAACTCTGTCATCATTTACTCCCTTAATTTTTCAACCTGTATAAATTTCTTTGTTTTGTTGTACACAAAGGAAGGTGTTTGGAAGAATCAAGCAGATCTCGCCCCCCATTGACTACCATAGTAGGAAAAAAAAAATACTGTGGCAGTCAATGGGGGGGGGGGGGGGGGGTGAGATCTGCTTGACTACACACATTCTTCCAAATATCTTCCTTTGTGCACAACAAAATAAAGAAATTTATAAAGGTTGAAAAATTGTGGAAGACAGAATTTTCATTTTTGGGTTAACTATCCCTTTAAGTACAAATAGTTTCCCTGTTGTAAAATTTTAACATAACTAACTGACTGGCTGATTTGTTTGATTGACTGGCTGATAATAATTATAATAAATAAATGAATGAATTATTTTTTCGTCTTTGACAGTAGTTCTATAAAATGAATAAATGGTGTATAATAAATATAACACATCACTCAAAGTTTATATTAATTTGCTATTATTACTTGTATATAATATAAGTTTCCGTTCTAAACTAAAATTAAATCGATCTTACAACATTTTTTTTTCTTCTTTGACTGACTGACCAGCAAAACAGTAAAATGAAGTAAATCATATTCTTTTTGAAAGGATTAACGACCACACCAGTCAGAGTTCTGTAAAACTCATTCAGATAACTTTCAAATTAGCCTTCAAAATAGGCTGCCCATCAATGTGTTGAAAGCTCCAGCAATGTGGGAATTCCTCTTGGAAATAGCCTCTTTTAAAATCCTCTCCACGCTGCCGAAATGTGGTTTTATTTCCTTATTCTAACCGATTTGCTTACATGACTGCGATTATTTCCATAAGCTATCAGCTTTGTTGGTACTCTGGAGTCTCCTAGCATTTCGGCACTTTTATGTCCCACATCGCCCCTCCTCTGCTTCCTAATATGTCTCCTCATTTCAAACACTGGAATGCAATCACCAAGTCTCCCTCAGTGGATGCACAAATCAGCAAAAAGCCTCTTCATCTCACATCTTATCAAAACAGTTCTCGCTTGACAAACAGCAGTATGGAATATATTATGAAAGCGTTACCCTCATAAAATATGCGGCGCTGCAGCTTACACATGATAATAAAGGAATAAAGGATCCCTCGATGGTGGAAAATATGCTAATTAGCCAAACAAAACATTCATCAAGAACTTTGCTCATCGAAACGAAGTCCGTGCAGCGGTAAGAGCGCTTCGTTATTGATAGACTATCTCATTGACCTGTTCTTGGCAGAGTTTGGAAATCGATGAGGCGTCGATCTCATATCCATATTTGGCCTGATGAACATATGGTGAAATGTTTTGTTCTTGTGAGGTTGGTGAAGCAGCTTCATTAATCATAGCTTCTTCTAATGGGCCAGCAGAGAGCACTCGCGGCTTCTTAACGATGCTGGAGCCCGGCCCGGCCTCTCTCTGGCACTGGCCTGTTTGGATGTCTTTTCGTGAGCCGAGAGTTAAGGGAATGGACCCCACAACTTTCCGGTGTCAAGGGAGCCTGTTCCGAGCACAGGGCTGCTAAAGCATGGCACCCACTGTCCGCGGAGGCAGATGGGCACCGCAGGGAATTCCGAGAGGTGTAGCAGCAAATCTGTCAACATACTACAAACATGGTGGGTAATTAATGTGGCAGAAAGGGAAGTCAGGCCCGTCCTCCGACAACACGGCCCATACTGCGTTAAGCTCAGACTGAGGAGCACATGGATGAGCTACAACTGGCCTGACATTGAAAAAAAGTACTTTTGTAAGATATGATGCCTTTGAAGGATGTGGGAAGGCGAAGGTAATTTTAACAATATATTAAGGGGAAAAATAACTGTGATGAAATGCATGCTGATCTCAAAGATTTTAGAAAGCGGCTGGAAAAGGTTAGGTTAAAAAGACAAAATCGAGAAATACAGTCTATGGCAGGGAACAAAAAGCCAGAGAATATGAACTCAATGTGAAAGCTTGTCTAATATAGCATTCTGGTAACTCATTATAGGACTTCATGATTTACCAGAAGGACACGTCAATGTGCTTTCCAGAGGAACCGAATTGTAAGCTTGATTTAGAGGTTCCTTAGGGGAATCGTACATTAATGTAAAGACAGTTGGCCACTCACCTGGATAACTTAATGTAAAAATTACAAAATACTTTCCTACAGAGAAACAAAAACAGTTCTAATGTTAGATGGATTATTTTGTTCAAAACAGAAGTACAAAAGAGTACGTTCAGCATCTATATTTATTTGTCTCAGCTTGATTTTTTTTTTTTTTTTTCAGCACTGGTGCTCAAAATCTTAAATGCTTTATAGGCAGTAACTCATGCTCAATAATGACCACTGCTTTCTTAGAAGTCTACCTATGTAGGTAGCAGAAAACAAAGATACAAGCTTTTGAGAGGGGTTAGGAGGATTCAATGCTTAGCGACCTGTTTAAATGCTTCAAAAAGAGCCAACAACAGTGGATTTATACAGAGAGGTGACAAAAGCTGTCAGTTTGTTGTTGTGTAAAAAGCAAAAAGCCTATAGACGGGCCCATGGACAGATTATTAACAGGCTTCTAGGCTCGGTTTAGTGGTCTTCTGTTACCTATAAAGCTGGCTTTAAGGAGGTATAAATCTCAGCAGAGTTGAAGGCTATCTCTCTCGGGATCAGGAGTGCATATCTGTATACTGGAAAAATCACTCAGGAGTAAGGGATAGATGTGGGAACAAGAGGACATGGCCACATCCATGGTGCCAGATTTTTGAGCCCTGGCTACAGTTACTGTAGCATCTTGACCCTTCAGTCTGGTGCCCACTTGAAAAGGCCAAAACAAAAGTTCAAGGTTTTGCTCCTGCTAGCCCCTGCTGGTGGATGCCATAATTACAACATCTGGCAAAAAAAAAAAAAAAAACATTTTACAGCCTTTTGGAAATATCAGACATTTTAATCAAATAAATACTATTTATATAAATAAAGCATATAAAAAAAAAAAATATTCATTAAATATTTCATTACATTACAGTCGACAATTTAACAGTTCCCAAATTAATTTTGGATGCATTTTAAAAGTGTGAAATGGACTTTCATTTTCCCCACCAGTGTAAATGAGACAAATGGGAATGATCATTGATCTCTCTCCAGGTATTAGAGAATTCCTTGGGCCAAAGGAAATTATACTGTAGATATAAAACAAATATATGTAAAAGTATCAAAAAGGACCAGATGGCTACAGATTAGCAAAAAAAAACAAAAAAATGGCATCACAGTAAGGTCATGTCTGTTGGCCAACCTCTATGTGGCTATTAAACAAAACCTTTAAAAACGACCATCTCTCTTGTACCTGTGACGATCATGGCTTTGTTTTTGAGTGTCGTTCAGAGGTGGGTGTGCTTTTTGTCTGTTAGCTGGAGATAAGGTCAAGTGGGAGCTATAGTGCCAGCTGAAAACCACATGTCCAGCCCATAATGGTCTGGAATTACGCATCCATGGGGCAAAGCATGAGAAAAAGACAAATGAAGGGGACCTGGCAGATCTGGGAAATCATGCTCAGCTCCAACACAATAAGTGGGACATTAGGCTGTCATTTTGGCTTAAATGGAGTAGCCATTCTGGCTCGGTTTGTGCACATCTGCAGTGAGGAGAGCATTCGTGCATGAGCAGAGGAGCTAATGGAGTCACTGAAGAGTTCGAATGCCCCCTTATGACACCATATTCTCTGCAGCAACAGGACTGATGTGACGATCGTTCACCCAGCCAGAAAACCAAACAAGTCTCTGGGCTCAAGCGTGTGGGGCCCTGCAGGTGTTGGCGGAGCCCAGCGGGAGTCCCATTCACCTGTGTGGTCACTGTGGCAGCTGCTGCAGGGCCAAAAATGTATCTCCCCTAACCATCAACACTTTTCATATACGGTTGAGTGTGTGTTTTCATGTGTTTACTTTTCAGTAGCGACTAACTTGCCTGCTGGGAGTTGGAGTAATTACTAGTCCGGCTCACCCCAGTCATTAGAATTTATTTATTATCCATCAGAAGAGGGAAAATATAATTAGAAATCACAGGGATACAAACATGCAATTACCATTCGAATACATGTCTCCTCGGCAGAGGCCAGAGAAGCCTTATTAATAATTCAGAACAGCTTTCTCTAAGAGCCCAGTGGTACGACAACTGACAAGCTGTGTCTGCTCAGCTCCTAATGAGGATTAAGAGCAGTAAGACACTAGGACGTGTCTCTCATGGCAAGAAATGACCGGTAGACAGTGCCAGGACCATAATGTAAATGTGTAGAGCATACAAGCTACAGAAGCACAAAAATGCAGTGACCAAATCAGACAATAAAAGCCTTTTCTTCCATTGTAATCTGTTTTATTTTCTCCAAACCTGCGGCAAGTTACAGAACATTTGCTCGTTTTGTAAATCTCATTTATAAATCACAGATTTCATTGTGAAATCTCATTGGTCTGATGAGTAACTTCAAGTATGTTCTGATTGCAACACTCGCACAGTATTTTTGCTTTCATTGTGAATATACAGTACCAGTCAATATTTTGGAATAAATACAATTTTTAACTTCTAAAGTTTGCATTTTTTGAGCAAAAATACAGTAAAACATTAATTATATATATATATATATATATATATATATATATATATATATATATATATATATATATATATATATATATATATATATATATATATATATATAATATAACAATTTATATATATAACAATTTATTCCTGTGATGGCAAAGCTGAATTTTCAGTGACCATTAGACTTGATCACATGATCTTCCAGAACTCATTCTAATATGCTGATTTAGCACTCAAGACACATTTATTATTATTATCAATGTTTAGTTTTTTGTTGTTGTTGTTGTTTATTTGTTTGTTTTAATTGAGAATCAAAATTAGCAAATTAGAATGACTTTTGAAAGATCACATGTTTGACCTTCCATCAGAAGACTATACATTTCGTCTTGCTGGAAAATTGTCCCAGCATGGCTGGTTAGGATATGGTTTAAACAATTACAATTATACAAAGCTGCCATACAGCTAGATTACAGTTGCACTTCAGTGATTCTAATTCGTCACACTTAAAGAATGAATTCGACAAAAAATTAAAATTCTGTCATCATTTGCTCTTTATTATCAAGCATGATATCTACAAAAATGGTATACAAAACAAGTAATTTCAAATAATTGCCCTGGTCATTGTTTGCCATGCAATCATAATGAACAGGAACTGAGACATTGAAGCTTCATAAAGGATGCAAAATCATAATCATAAAATTGGTTCATATTACCTGTACACTATATTCAAAGTCTTCTGAAGTAATATGATAACTTTGTAGAGACTAACAACTTAAATGTTGGCCTGTTGCTCACATTAAACTATCATACTACTTCTAAAGACTTTGAAGGATCTTGTGATACTTAAGACCGGAATAATGGCTGATGAAAATTCAGCTCTGCCACCACAGGGATACATTACATTTTAAAATAATTGACATTTTCTAATGAAATACATGCAGCCTCAGTGAGCAAGAGAGACTTCTTTCAAAAACATTTAAAAAATTTGTATTCACATTTTGAATGTTATGCAGTATATTGCATTTATTTACATATACTACTATAAAATTGTACAGATTTCGGTAACACTAAAATAAATACATGCCAATGCTCCCTTAGTGACTAAAAGACTGGAACTCCATGATACTGTGATGTGATAAATAGATTCATCACAATAATTGAAAACCCTGCAGAGGAGACTAAGATCATTTGAATATGAATAGACTGCTCATTTTATTCTCCTTTTTTTTTTTTTTTTATTCATTCTATGGGCCAGTCATAAACCTACTCATCTCCGCCCTGATACCGACTGCTGTGTCCGAGGCTATACAGAACAACAATAGGCATGAACAATAGGAATAAAACCCTCTCTTAATCTGTATCACTCAAAGACCCGACAGCAGATTTGCACAATGACCACACAAATGAACACAGATTTGCAACTGTCTATATTGCAAATCCCACACCTGTTGCTCATTGTCAAAGCGGTTGCAGAATCTCTCTGTACTCAAAAGCATCCATCATTATTGAATTAATTCCGAAATTTCTTACTTGCATGAAAATTTGAGGTAACATAATATATATGCATATATATAAACATACTTTTTGAGCTAAAAAGGGAATTAAAAAATGGACAAAAAAACAACAACTTTTTTGAAACAAAAAAGGGAATTAAAAAAATATATTGAAAATAAAACTGCACGTTTCAAACTTACTGATGCCATTTCTATACTGTACGTGTTGATTTACAGTCGTCATAATTTTACCAAGTAAGACATGCCCTTAGATCAACATCTTTTATTTTTCCTGGAATGACATTCCTGTCCAAAAACATCCTAACCCTATCCCTACCCCTAAACATAACCTTACCCATAACTTGTCCCTTAAAATCATAGGGAACTTATAGGTGAATAATTCTTATTGAAGTTCCTAACTATTGCTGTAAGCCTACAAGTGACACTAACTGTAAAGCTGTCCCTCAAATCTGATTGGTTGCTCCAGGATCAACAAGGATTCGTTCAAGTAACATGTACTTGGTGAAATCATGTTCACCATGGCTTGCCCACTCGCTATCAGTGATGTTATTAGGAGAAAGTCATTAGGGGATAATTATGAGTCCACAATGGACAGAGGCCAATGGGCAAATTGGGCCAGGATGCCACGGTAAACCCCTACTCTTTTCGAAAGACATCCTGGCATTTTTAATGACCACAGAAAGTCAGGAACTCGCTTTAACGTCTCATCCAAAGGACGGTGTTTTTGACAGCATAGTGACCCTATCATTATACTGGGGTGTTAGGACCCACACAGACCACAGGGTGAGCGTCCCCTGCTGGCCTCACCAACACCTCTCCCAGCAATAACCTCGTTTTCCCAGGAGGTCTCCCATCGAGGCACTAACCAGGCTCAGCCTTGCTTAGCTTCAGTGGGCAACCAGTCTTGGGCTACAGGGTGATATGGCTGTGTTAATTTTGACAGATAATAAAAATGAGAGTAAAAATATAAGGCAAGTGAAGCCAAATGCAACTACATTGATCTATTCACTACATTGTTTCCCCTAAGGCATATAGTTCCCATAATCAGAAAGCTTTCAGAGTGTTCACCACTAGAGACACAACAGAGTCCCATAGTCCTGCTTTGATCTCAAGGACGCCACAGTCAGAAGGTATTGAGCCACATTAGCCTGTTCTCTGTTAAATATTGACTTTGATCCTGCAGCACAAGGCCTGGGGGGGAAAGAGAAAGCAAGCCAGTCAAACACAACAGATCTATTGGATCACACACCGCCACTCATCTGTTGGCTGGTTTGGTGATAGACGTGGTCTCTAATAATGTAACGTCTATAAAACACAGCACATGGACTTCTGCCATATACTGATAGACCCCAGTTGGTGCTGGAGAGAGAGAGATAAGAGATTTTTTTTTTCCAATAAAACCACTAGCTTTTATAAAAATCTCATTTGTAGCTAAGTGCTAGTCTAGCCTGTGAGTGTATTTACAATATCAAAGCTGCTGAGGTCAGGGGAATGTTATGTCCTCCAGATAAAGTGAAGAGGTCACTCACTCTGGAAAGTTTTACGCGCCCTCGACCGCAGACTTTGAAGCACACGTAAGCCCAGAGAACAACTGCTCTTGAAACAGCGTTTTCACGCTAACCCTCAAGTTCACCTCCGTGTTTGGAAAAAAAAAAAACACATCTGAGGAAAATGACGAGAAGCCTGCCAATTGTCTTGGCAGTTGACTAGATTATTTCCATAAGTTCTAATTGAACTGTTGGGGCAACAAGAGTCTGCAAAACTCTCAGAAACAGAGCCAAGACACATTTAGTGAGTGAAGCCTATGGCAGAGACCCCCGAGAGAACAGGCAGCAGCAACAAAATGCAAACACCCACAGCAGAGCTTTATTAAACTTGTGTAGATAATACACCAGTCCACCGAGGGTTTAGCAGAGTGCCAGCAATACTATTATGCGAACATAATGCTAAATGCCGAGTGCAACCTGAATGGAATTCAAGACAAACACAGGTGTCTAGAAGTCTGAGACCACACTGAATATAGAGAGTTTTGGAAAGAGAAAATATAATCTTGTCAAGTAAGAAAAAAAATGTCTGAACCAGAGTTGTGCACCATTTGAATTGAACTGAGACTTCCTTCTACATTTTCACTCAACAAATTTGCAATTCAAAAAGAATTGCAATTCAAATTTTACATGTACGGAAGAAAAATTCAAATCAAATATATATATATATATATATATATATATATATATATATATATATATATATATATATTTTTTTTTTTTTTTTTTTTTAAATCATATAAATTCAAACAAAAGTATTAAAAAAAAGACTGTCAAGTTTGTATGTTGGCTGGACAAAGCCTTGTTTGAAAGTTTCAAAAGGGAAACAAGTTGTAAAGGTATGTAAGCCTTAGGGACAGAAAGAACAATATACAAAACAATGAATGAACTAATGGATGGAGGGATGGATGAACGGATGGGACTGGATTACTAATCAGTGAATTCCTCTTCCTATTGGTCCAATTCAATATTTCAATTCAATACTTCATTTCAAAATGTTGGCTAATCTTGCACTGAACATCTTACGGTAAATTAATGTTATAAGTGTTAATTAGATCAAATAAGATCTCTGCCATAAGGAGAAAGAAGAACAGTATCCATCATACGTTCCTCTGTGTATTGAGGTGAGTTTGACAGCAATGTGGAAAAGAAGGATGTGTTGTTTGTGAACTCAAGAGATGAGTGTTGCTTGGGGAATGACAACTTGATGATGTGGCCTTGCTCGCTGATATTGTGCAGGAAAAGCAATAAAACTATGTTGGACCAAAGACAATGCCCACATTCAGAGATACACAAAAACAACTTACATGTTAAAATGTGTTTTCCAGACACAGGCAGACAGAAAGGCAGGTCGACAGATGCGAGATGGGAGTCTGGGAGAATATTGGTCTTACACCTTCACTACAAACAATGTGCTGGAATGTTCAGTCACACAAGACTTTGAGAATATCTTCATTCAGGGTTAGAACCTACTGACGTCCTGAACTTATATCAAACATGTAGACAGTTAGAACATGTCAACGGAATCAATAGCAATCAACACACTGGGCATACCACGATAAATGTGATTGATATTCCTTCTAAAAAGAGATATGGAAGGCCACGGATTTATACAACTGAAATAATTCAAAAGGAGATGAGGTCATTTCATGTTACGCTACACCACGATATGACATGTCATATATAATGTTTGAGAAGTGTATTCAATGACATATTGCAGAAAGCAATATTTCCTACTGTTACCATAAAGTTAGTACTCTTTCTCCTAAAAAGCATAAATCAATTTTTTTTTTTTTTTTTTTTTTTTTTCAACATGGAACTCAAGAAAGACGTTGCCTTCTCTTCCTGTTAAATATTCTACAACATATGTACTGAATAAAAAAGCCTTAACTGGTGGATTAGATTTCCACTGTGACCGCAGGGTGCATGATATTTTGCATTACAGTCGTCGTTGAAGAAAAAAAAAAGCTTTGCAAAAATGAGATAAAATTGGGTTTCGGTGCTTGTAATCTCTATTCCAGGTTTTGTCTAGCATCTGGGGGGGGCATGCATATGTTCCCGAACAAAGTTTCTCTACCTGGGTTTGTGAAGAAACTTTCACAAAGAAGCCTTGGACATGCTGCCAGGAAAAGAAGCTGCATTTGCATTTTGCATTTGGCAAGAACCAAGCAGTTAGCTCAATATCCCTGCCCAATCTCTCCTCACTCGGTTCAGGAAGGTTTAGCGATGGCCTAGGCTCCACACTCGTGCTGGTCTCAGCTCAATGGCTGTTCCGAAACATATGAGTGGGTACACTGGCTTCCTGTAATCCTTGAACAAATGACCTTGACTTCAAGGCAAAGCAGCGTGAAGGGGAATATGTGAAAGCTAACCCATCACATGAAGGTCTTAAGAATATTGTGGTATCCACTGAATGCTAATGAGTGTGCCATGCACTGTGGGTTACAATGTCCAGTCTGAGCAGAATTACAGAACAAGTTGTGCTGGTTTAACACAATGGAAACCATTGTAAATGATTTTAAATCATCGTAAATGATATTATCACAGAAAATAAACTAGATGTGCTGTGTTTGACAGAAACCTGGCTAAAACCAAGCGATTACATTACTTTAAATGAGGCAAGCCCTCAAGGTCACTATTATAGAAATGTAAGGTAAGGTGTTGCTGTAATCTATAATAATGTCTTCAGTATTACTCAAAAGTCTTTCAAATATAATTATTTCAAAGTGATGGTGCTTTATGTAACGTTATATAATGTAAGTGACAAATCCCATTTTAAATTTGTGCTGGCTTTCAGTGAAGTGTTAAAAATGGCAGTAATAATGTAAAAATATTAACTAAATATATATATATATATATATATATATATATATATATATATATATATATATATATATATATATATATATCTTCACGTTTTGAAGACAAGACATTTATATAGAGCAAACATATCTTATAAAAAAAAAAGAAAAAAAAAAAAAGCATTTTATACATTATTTAGCTGCATCCTAACCAGCAGAAAGCATGTGCCAGCATCAAATGCATTCTTTGTGCAAAGCAGCATCACCCCTTTAAATGACGTTTGAAGAGCTGGTCTCAGACAGGACACACTTTTAAAAGAATCTCTGCTGCACTGCATAAGAACAGCATGAGGCCAGACAGCTTTAATAGATGCCTGCTGGGGGGTCAGGATCCAAACCTCTTATTAACAATACTCAGGTCCAGCAGTCTTTCCATCCAAAATCACTTCCACTTCAAGAGAGCTTTTGCACATTTGAAGGCCAAAATGCACTAGATATGCTCAAGAAGATTTTTTCTTTTGGAAAAATTAAAAAATGAAATCCAGTTAAAACTGAATATAGTTTATGGTTTTACTTGAGTATGTAAATTTGATGGGAACTCTTAACATAACCCTGAATGGGTGCATCAACAACGGATCATTTAAACAATATTTCATTAAACTATCATTATTATGATGTCCACCAATTTTTGATCCACCTTATTTTGTCCAAGAACCACCCAGACCATTAGGTAAATGGACTAAGCATAGTTTATTTTATTTTAAAATTACATTTAAGGGTGATGAACCTGAAATTGGCAAAAATTTAACATATTTGTAAGTGGGTGGGACAACCTGTCACTAACATGAGATCACAGCAATACCATACAACCAATCAAGTCCAGCACTACCTTTTTTGTCTTGTTTGAGAAACCGTTTCACTCAGATATATGTTACAATATCTTATACTATGTTGGTCAAACTATACAATAGGAGTGGGAGAAAAGATTGTCTCTCCAACAATTCTAGATCGATTCTGAGAGTTTCAGAATCGATTCTGAACAGTTTTTAAACACAGAGGCACAATGACACACACACCACTCGAACCTTCCGTAAAATAATATTTCCAAAACAGTTTCCAAAACCATGACTCCCAGAATCAGATCGTGAGATGCTTAAATTTTCCCACCCCTTCTATACAATGATTTAAAGAGCTTAAAAATAATCGCATATTAAATCAAAATCGCAATATTGGTAAATATATTTTAAAAAAGCTGAACGCACTTCTTGCGTGTGGATAAATATCTGTCTGTACACATTAGAGATGGCAAATTCGCAAGAAAACCTTGACGTGTGCTGGTAACAATACATTATTTATGACTATTTTCTATTCCTTAAGTTATAGGAACTGTTGTTGCTTCTCTTGTTGCAAGTCTTTGCACTCTTGAAACTGGCTAGCTCTCGCAATTGCCGTCTTTGCCGTTTTATTAGCATACCTTTAAAACTTCGATTTTTGAAATTTGTGAATGGATTAGAGTACATATACAGAATCGTGATTCTTATGTGAATCGATTTTTCCATCTACCCCTATTAATTTCTAAAAGATGTATGAGTTGGCTAATTCGGTACTTCAAGTTAGGAGCAATCAATATGCATGAGTACTATGAACTCAAAACATGACAGTTCTGCTCACTTAAAACATCATAACCCAATAAATTTGATGTAACTGATTACCTCAAATGTTTTGAGTTAGCCCAACTTATTCTGTTTTACAGTGTCAAACTGAACACCTCTATAAATAAATCAAGGTCGACACAATAACGACAACAAACACTCGAGTCTCAGTTAAGCTCAAGTGCTCAGAAAGTAAGAAAAGTTGCAGAAAAATGTAATGAGTAAATGCATTACTCATTATAAATCTATGGGAGTAAAGTCAGGAAGAGAATAAAAGTATCTTAGATACTAAAGTACAGAGTATCTAAAAATATATTTAAGTACAGCAACTAATTAAATTTCCTCAAATACTTTACACCACTGCATATTGTGTGCTAAGAAATTGCATGTGTGTGTAATCAAATATTGGCAACAAAATAGACCACATACATCGTAGACAGCATAGACTATTACAAGTTAACAGAGATACTTTCAAAGCTTACCTACAAAATGACTAAAAAACTGTGAGATGGATATGACACCAATAAGCTTACAGCCGTACATTGCCGTCTGTCATAAATAACACTGGCAGGAGAGTCCACTCTGCTGTCAGATGTACTTTTTACCCATTAGAGCCCTTGATGTACTTCAAGTGCTCGTGCTATTTCTGACTAGAAGAACAAATGGATTTGCAAAGAGTGTGTTGTCGCATTCAGTGTTTAGAAAGCTGTTAGCCTCTGGCATGATGTCCATACTGATAATACTCCTTCGCTAAAGCTATGCAGGTTTGAGGTATTGCGTGACGCACTGCTGTAAAGCAATCCAGCGTTTTCATGGAATTTTGCCACTCACCAAACTTAAATACTCCCAGAACAAAGGAGGGTGGGAGGACATAGGAAAGAAACAGAAACCTTTTGCATTATTAGAAGTCAGTGTACCATTAGAATAATTTCTGATATTTCAAGATAAAAAAAAACATAGCTGCTTTAAAAATAGATTGTGGATGTTAGATGCATGCCATCTAAAACAGTTGTTTTAATGATATAAGAACATTCAGTATTAGTCGGCTAAGAAAAAAAAAAGAAAACAATAAACAGCACCATCAGTGCAACTGCAAATGTTTCTAATGTCTGTTATTCGGAGAACCGTAGTGTAGTCGAGATGAAGGGGAGCTGCTCTTTGGCCTATAAATAACTAAATATGTTCAACACACAGAAAGAGAGACAGATATTGATTTTGGGTAACCTCTGTGAAGGGGTTTGGCTCCTCTGCAGGAAAAAGAGGACCAAAAACCCAGGTCTGAGGAACTAGGCATGCACTAGTAAACCCACTGCTGTGTCTGTTTAATCCACTCTAATCCTAAAGTCTACACACTCAGGCCCAAAACAGGCATAAATTTTTTAAATTTGAAACTTTCAGAGATCAAAAAATCGGATTTTGATTTAACGTGTGGGTTTTGTGTGGGTGTTTGTATGCATGTCTTGTTCATCCATTTCTGACTCCAGACACCTTCAATGCGCCATAAAGCTGCAAAAAAAATGTTCAGTATAAGCCAGAAAAAAAAACGCTCCCTAGTGATGTGAAGTCATTGGTCATTGTAAGTCCTCTCTTAAGATCCAAAAAGAGAATCACTAAATAACCAAATAATAAAGAAAAAGAAAAGCAGATGTTGGGTGAGATAAAGGGAGGGTGTGCCTGCAAAGACAGCCAGGAATGTAGAGAATAGATTGATATGGCAATTATGCCGAACCTTAACTGCAACGAATACATATCCATAAATTACCCTTCCCTGCTTCTTGTGCGTACACGTGCATATGTATGTGTGTGTGTGTGTGTGTGTGTGTGTATGTGTGTGTGTTTTGTTTGTTTGTCTGTTTTTTTTTTTTTTTTTCATTTTTACCTCCTGCAATGTACAATTTCTCATTTTTCTGCAGCCCTATAAATGAAAATTGTATAAACTGGGAACCAAATATGTTTACTTTTGTCTCATTCAAAGATTATATAATAGGGCTGCCCACTAACATTTGACTAATCATTAGTTGACTTGCAGAGGCTTAGTCAACAAAAAATCGACTATTGTCTGTTAATCGCAGAAGAAAAAAAAACATTGTGGCAAAGTCTTGCACTTCATGAGGGACTTAACAGATCGTTAACAGCGAATCCTTGAGCTAATTACGGAATGTCGGGCGGGAAATCCAAACACTCGGTTCGCCTAGCATTCATCGATCTCAAATATAGCTTATCGTTTGAAACATGTAAGTAGATGCAACTTCACATGTCTGTTTGCAGTTGACCTAAACATTAACGTCAAGATAATGCTAGATAAATGTGTGCATTATTAAGTGCTTATTAACTGTGTGAAGTGTGGAAGCTATCGTATAGTGCAAGACATGGAGGCACTGGCGCAATCACTTGCATTTTTTCCTGATAACAGTGTAAATGGTCTACTTTTATTTGTGTAAACTCTCAATAAGAAGATTTTTTTCTGCTGGCCAGTGGTTGCATTTTTTACTTGCCCTGCCAAAATTCTCACTGGCTCCACCATAAAAAAGTAATGAATTAATAGAGTAGACCTATATTGTTTTAGTTGTTTTGATCCATGTAACCTTGATAAATAAGGTTATGGCACCAAAAACTACTAGCCTAACTCAAATATGTTTTTAAATATTGTTACAAAGTAATAAAATAATAACAATGTCAGTAATAAAATAAGAACAAATAATCATTTATGACCAATAGCACAAATAAATACAACAGAACAAACAAATGTACAAATACATATAGTACAAATGAAAAAAAAAAAAAAAAAAAAAAAAAAAAAAAAACCCCATTACTTTCAAGTTTTTCATGTAGGTTTGAACTAGATTTTCAGGTATGTAACTAGTAATTAACTATAAAATATCACTGCGTAGTTTTCAGTGTATAAATATAGATTAACCTGTATTAAAGTTATTCAGTCAAAAGCAGTAAGCGATTTGTTTTTTTGTTTGATTAAGCAGCAGGAATATTAGGCTGTTGTCACTTTAAGAGCTGAATGGATCCAATATACTTTTACACATGCATCTTATCTCACATTTCACTTGAGACATAACCGACTATGTTTCCGACTATGACTCGACAAGAAGGGCAATTTGATTTTTTTTTTTTTTTTTTTTTTTTTTTTGTGAATATGTCCGTACAAGCTCAGGAAGACGCTCATTGTGAGATGCGGTGTTCTGGGCGCACGCTTTGAATGTGTGTTGCTGCGCTCACAAAACTTATAACACAGCGCACGAGTACCAAACTGAGAGACACAGCACTTTCACGTATACGTGCACTTTAATATCTTAATTAGCAAGACCTATAAATGTGCAAATTATAAACTTCCGTGAAGATGCAACCCTGGCCCGACTGGGCAAGTGACAGTTCTGTCAACTGACCTGAGAGTCTTTCATGCTGTTATATATAGGCAATTAATGGCTTATTATTTCTATTTATATGGTTTATTAGTATACACATGTGATTAGTCGGCTAATAGTTTAAATGACCAACTACTAGTTGACTAGAACAATCTTTAGTCGAGGGCAGCCCTAAAAACATGTAAACTCCTTCACAACCAAAACACTATTTTTTCTTTACTCTCAATTTATTATTCAACACTTTAACAGATGTGTATGTTTGTGAGTATGTTTAGGACTTGTAGTTATTATTGGTAACACTTTACAATAATGTTCATTAGTTAAGCATTAGTTAGTTTTTTAGCAAACAAGAACTAACCATGAGCAATACATTTTATTTCTGTATTTACTAATCTTCGTTAATTTAACTTCATTGTTTGTTCATGTTAGTGCATTAACTAATGTTATCAAGATTTTAATAATGTATTAGTAAATGATGAAATTAACATTAACAAAGATTAATAAATGCTGTGTAAGTGCAGTTCATTATTAGTTCATGTTAACTAATGTAGTTAACTAATGAACCTTATTGTAAAGTGTCACCAGATTATTTATTTCATGTCACTGTGCTGACATTAGATGATTTAAGGAGCACAGGAAGCTCATCTGACATGCCCCATTGGTGGTCTGTCAGGTGTGAGCGCTAATTTGACAGTTGCTTTTGTACGACAGATTAATCTAATAGCAGGGGTTCCTCTGCCATTTTGGATTCTCCATCAGTTTGACACAGGAAGTGACATAGCAGGGGATGTGATGGGGTCATGAATGAGGCAATTCTGACAACGAGATTACTTCCTGGCAGCCCCGAGCTCCGATATCTACTAATATGACAGTACAAAAAAAAGGTCACACATATTACACCTAAACACTATTCTAAAATCCTCAGAGACAAGGACACATAGTAAAAATAATAAAGGATAACATTTGTGCATGTGTGTGTGTGTGTGAGGGTGATTGTTGTGTGTGCGTGCAAGACAGAGGGGGGTCTTTTCCCAGAACACTTCCATCAGCACCCTGAAATGATTGTGGGCAGGTATGAGAGGGGAATTTTCAAAATAGCAAAGAAAGAAAAAAAGGATGCAAGAAAGAAAAAATAAATAGAAGAGAAGAAAGCAAAATGAACAAAGAAAAGAATGCAAGAAAGATCAAGGATTTGAGGGAGGGAGAAAATAAGGAAAGGAATGGTAAAATGAAGGAAGCACAAAAATCAAAGGGAAGATAGAAGGGTGAGATGAAGGATCTAAATAAAGGAACAGAAAAGAAGAAGGAAGGAAAGAAAGAAAAGGGGAGGGAAGAAGGAGTGAAGGCAGCAATATGAATAAAGAAATGAACTGAGAAATGATGGAGAAGAGAAAAATGTGTAAAGGAAACAAGGAAGGGGCAAATAAAATAAGGAAAACTAAAGAGGCACATGATTATTTAAATGACGGAAGAAAGAAAATAATAAAGGTAGATGGAACAAAGGAAGTAAAAGAAGGGAAGGTGGAAGGAAGGAAAAGAAAGAAGGAGAGAAATAAGATGGAATCAAAGGAGGAGAAAAGAAAGATGAAAAATAATGATGGAAGTACAGAATCAGAAGGAAGGAAGGAAGGAAGGAAGGGAGGGAAGAACAAATGAACAAATGAAGTTAAGAAAAGGAAGAGAAGAAGAAACATTGTAGGAAGGAAGGAAAGAAAGAAAGAATATTGCAGAATATTGCAGAAGACAGGAGTGCTGGTGATGGTTATTGTCACAGCAAGTTCCATTGAGTAGATAAGATGGTTACTAAGGTCTCCACAAACACACACACACACACACACACACACACACACACACACACTGTGGCTTCAGACATACTCTGAACCAATACCAATCCTTACAGAGATACAGTATCAATACAGAGCTTTGAGTGCAATGAAAGACAGGAGCAAGTCTGGTCTGTAACTACCAAACCAGAGACGACGTGAAAGAAACAACATGAATCATGCTTGTTTTCAGATAGAGAGAGGATTCTGGTGTGGTGCAACACTGCCCCCTACTGTGTACTGTGTGATATGCGTAGTCTGACCAATGGTGTGTGCTGCCCAGACATAACAGCGTCACTCCTTAGAAAGCACGGTGAAACCAGTGTTGCTGTATTAATAAGCATACTCCAATACTTAACCACAACATGACATCACAATATGGTTTGTAAGGGAAAATGACTAAATTTGCAATCAAGTTAAGTCGACAAAAATAATATCAGCGACAGCAATAGCAGTCAAAACAGCACTCCATCTTCTCCACTAATGAAAAAACAAAACAGGTACTTTAGTGGAGAGAACATACATGGCCAAGACACTGATTTGTTTTTAAGACTGAAGCACACTGGGTAAACAAATGGACATATGGGGTACAAACAGTTTCTTTGACACTCTGTTCAATTTGCTCAGAGACGGCAGGTCAAAAAAAAAATACTCTGAGGAAAACAACACGCTTGTGTGGGTGAATGGGTGTGTGTGTAGCACACTACAAAGGCTGCTGCACTAACCTAATTTTCAATGTTTCTCCATGATCCTGACGTAAATTCCCAATTAGCACTAAGCAGATCTGATATGTGACTGTGATTGTAAAAGAATAAGTGTGCACACTTTGCAGGGCTCACAGTATACTGCACTGCTCTTTTCCAGCTGCCTACTGCCTACATAGACAGCTGCCTTCTAAATGTTTGACATTAAGTTGCTAAGCTAACTGCATAATACTCAAGAGAGTATTTTATTGATATTCTATAATATAATATAATATAATATACTTTTTTTTAAAAAGATAGTTAGATTAAATAATAATAATAATACTTTTATTTGGCAAGGACACATTCAATTGATCGAAAATGACAGTAAAGTCATTTATAATGTTTAAAAAAAATCTAGTTCTAATACTTGCTGTTCTTTTGACCTTTTTTCATCAAAGATTCCTGAAAAAAATACAAAAAAAATGATTCTGTGGAATTGGTTTCACCAGATCTTTAAACAAATGTTGTCAAACTTTATAATTTTACTTTTAGCAAAAAATCAGCTCATAAAAATATTTTTGAAGGATCATATGGCATCAGAGACTAGAGTAATGGTTGTTGAAAATTCAGCTTCACCATCACAGGAACAAATTACATGTCATCATATCGAAAACTGTTACTTTAAATTATAATACTATAAAACTTTTCAAAAACAAAAAAGCTTACTTTTGAACAGTAGTGTATATAATAATAATAATAATAATAATAATAATAATACATGTTTATTTTAATCAGCATTATAATTTACTCAAGCTTGTGGACAAAGCTAGTTGAAATCCATTCTGGGATTGCATTCACTGTAGCAAACATCGAATTTGGTCAAAACAAGGTACGTTGAGAGGCAACATAATTAAGAGGTTTACATTTTGGAACAGCCTTCGCATCAGGAGTGCCTATAAGGCCTTAAATCACAAGGTTTTGACACAGAGATAATGTCTCTCTTTGTCCCACAGACCTGTAAACTTCCACAAGACAGATTTGATAAACATCCCAATAGTGCCACAAGTCATTTCCACAGAAGCAGTAAATGCTGTATAAACTGCAAAACTTGCCAACTTGCTCTCTAGTGAGTTTCAAGCCAAATTCTGTATCACTTCGCTTAGAAACCCAATAAGATCACGACATATTGAGCTTTGGATCAACAAATAGGGCTTACACGTTCTTTATCTTCCATTTACTCAGCCGTTTTGTCTTTTCTCTAAGATTTTAAAGCAATGTCCTGGGTTCAATACCAGTTAAGCTCTATCGACAGCATCTGTGAGGTCCGTCGATTACCACAGAAAGTAATTTGGTCTCATCCCTCAGTTTGTCAAATCAAGCAAATATCTTGTTAACAGTAATACACTCACAAAGAAAGATTAATCGAGAAGGCACTGCACTGGAAGAAGCGTTTACAAACAGTGTTTTGAAGGTGACTACGCTGATAAAACTGTAAAAAGAAATACAGAATTTAGTTAATGCAGAACTCTTGTTATTACCATGTAGAGCTGGTAAACCCAGTAACTTTACCACAATATTCGCAATGATACCAGAACAATTACAGTTCATTTTAATAATACATAATGTTTTAAAAGTAATTATCAATAATAAAAAAAGTATTATCACGGATCGACATTGTCACTTGTTTGAAGGGACGGGTGAAAGATAATTTTACTTGCCAGACCTTCTCATAGGTCCTGTTTCCACCTGGTATTACGAGTTATTTTGGTCGATGGGATCACAAGAGGACAAACGAAAATAGAGGTATAAATAAGGTCTAAAACATTTTGAGCTTGTCTACTTTTGACCACTTTCAGAAGTGAAATTTTCGAAAACACATTTGACCGGATTGCTTTCATAGTGCGGATGCTGATGTGGTCGAATGCGTTCAAACAGCCACAAAAGGCCGTCTACTCTCCACCTACAGATTTAATGCATGAACATTATGGGAAGTGCCAAAGTGCCAGACCAAAGTTTGGTTTGAAAACAAAAAACCAAGCAAAATGGTTTTTCCATTCCTGATTTCTAACACATGCTCACGGTGTTCAGTGTAGCCTTGCAGCAATCAGATCAGAAACTTGGTGTGTTTTCCATTTTCTCCAGTAGCATCCAGATGTAAATTGAGCAAGCTTTTTTGTCCATTAAATTGTAAGATCTGAAAAAACCCATACATTGACCTGCCCACAGACCCTCCCCTCGAAGAAATAAGGACAGAAAAGGTTGAAAGTGGACAAAAGAGATGGATAAAATACCAGGTGTAAACAGGTATGTGTCTGCTCTTCTACATGTGATCCGATCGACCAAAAGTCATCCTAATACCAGGTGTAAACAGGGCCATACACCCCTGACTTCAAAATAGGTCAGACCATTCCCTAGTAGAAGACAAATTTTCTACTTAAATTCTTGTGTGTAATTTTTGTCTGCCATTACCATCTACCCGAATGCATATTCACTCTGATAAATAAGAGTGTGAAAGCTGGGTGAGCTGTGCGTCTGAACTTCATGAGAAATGCAGGAGCTCGGGGAGAAAGAGACTCATTAGCGGGACATCTCCACACTTCACACCCGTCTCGCACCTCCAGCTGTGATTCCTCTTCCAGAATTCATATGCATCACTGCCACACATAGTGTAATAGTGTCCAGCAGGTGTGAGAAAAACCTCCATTTATACTGACTATCAAGAAAGAGTGACCTCAAAAAAGCGAGGAGACAAAATGTTGAGACACAGAGGAGATAAGAACAGGAAACTGTGGCCATGTGTCCAAGTTGAGTTGCCAAAAGGCAAAAGTGTAATTTCTAAGTGATTCTGTTAATTAAACAGACTTCCCAAACACTTCACCAATTTTCACTGTCCCTGTCAAACAATAGTGCCACTGGCTCAGCCTGAAGTCACATATTGACAACCAATGAGTAATTTTCTCTACAAACTAAATTTAAACTCCCCATTCAGCAGATATTCAGCAGTGTATTTGGTTTTTGGTATGCCTGCATTGGCGCCGTTGTATGCGAACTGAGCGGAGCTGGGCGATTACGTCACTGTTTTCTCCAATGCTGATATACATAAATTAACTTAAATTGTCTAATAACTATTTATTTTTCAATAGTGTGGAATGAATCAATACAAATATATAAAATAAGCTGGACAATGACACCATTTTCTTTGGGAAAAAAATATTTGCCAATTATTACTGTAAAGCTGCTTTGCCACAAAAAGCGCTATATAAGTAAAGGTGAATTGACTTGACAAATACACAAAAGACAGTTTGTCCAACGCAGCTATTTCTACAATGCATGCTCAAATTGAATGTTGCAGTGGATAAAATGCATTTCTATTTTTAATCAACATAAACAGCAGTTTTCATACAGAGTTACAGTACAGTATAGCCGTCTATACTGCAATAGAAGAACTCTTAATCTCTTACTCTTATTATTAAAATCATCCAATATAAACTTCATTTCCTCCAACACAATTATTTGTTAAGTTACTTCACAGCTGAAATTGTATAGTTAGAGGTTATATTACAATAATTTTAACTCAAATGAAACTGAAAGTGAAAATATAATTATAATATATAATATATATATAATAGCACTGACCCCAACAAAGTCACTGAGTGCCGCTGCAGTAAAGAGTTTCATGAAGAAAAGCTACAGAAATATATTATAATATATATGCAGTGGGGAGAACAAGTATTTGATACACTGCCGATGTTGCAGGTTTGCCCTCTTACAAAGCATGCAGAAGTCTGTCATTTTTGTGACAGGTACTCTTCAACTGTGAGTGATGGGATCTAAAACAAAAGTCCAGAAAATCACTGTGACGAGCACGGCGGGCGAGAGCCGTGGGGGAACGGCGCGAGGCCGGTGACGCGAGTGTTAACGAGCTTCAGGTGCTCGGCGCACCGGTCTCGTATCTCCCACGGAGGAGCTCCGGAAGCATAAAGGAGGAGCGACGACAGGGAAGGACGAGAGAGGACCAGGCCTGGAAGTTATGTTGTGTTTTATTTGGTTTGTGTGGGCAGCAGTCGCCGTGAGGAACTGCCGCCCTTATACTTTTTGGTTTTATTGTCTGTTTATTTGGTAATTAAAGTTGTTGATTGTTCGCCGGTTCCCGCCTCCTTCTTCCCTTTCTACGAACTTTGTTACAATCACATTGTATGATTTTTAACTAATTAATTTTCATTTCCTTTAGTGATCGCAGGCTTCTGGTGGGGACGTAGTGTTGTAGCAATGCGTGGAGGTAGGAGGGTGCGGATCTTGTGGTGGATCTGTAAGCAAGCGTCAACGCCTTGAACTTGATGCGTGTAGCAAGGGGCAGCCAGTGCAGAGAGATGAAGAGGGGAGTATTTGACACTTAATATTTAGTACAGAAACCTTTGTTTGCAATTACAGAAATCATACGTTTCCTGTAGTTCTTGACCAGGTTTGCACACACTGCAGCAGGGATTTTGGCCCACTCCTCCATACAGACCTTCTCCAAATCCTTCAGGTTTCGGGGCTGTCGCTGTGCAATTGAAACTGTGACTTTCAGCTCCCTCCAAAGATTTTCTATTGGGTTCAGGTCTGAAGACTGGCTAGGCCACTCCAGGACCTTGAGATGCTTCTTACGGAGACACTCCTTAGTTGCCCTGGCAGTGTGTTTCGGGTCGTTGTCATGCTGGAACACCCAGCCACGACCCACCTTCAATGCTCTTACTGAGGGAAGGAAGTTGTTGACCAAGATCTCGCGGTACATGGCCCCATCCATCCTCCATCCTTTCCCCTTTGCAGAAAAGCATCGCCAAAGAATGATGTTTCCATCTCCATGCCTCACGGTTGGGATGGTGTTTATGGGCTTGTACTCATCCTTCTTCTTCCTCCAAACACGGCGAGTGGAGTTTAGACCAAAAAGCTTTATTTTTGTCTCATCAGACCACATGACCTTCTCCCATTCCTCCTCTGGATCATCCAGATGGTCATTGGCAAACTTCAGATGGGCCTGGACATTCTTTCTCACAAAGCTGCTTGCCTATTGTCCTGTAGCCCATCCCAGCTTTGTGCAGGTCTATAATTTTCTCCCTGATGTCCTTACACAGGTCTCTGGTCTTGGCCATTGTGGAGAGGTTGGAGTCTGTTTGATTGAGTGTGTGGACAGGTGTCTTTTATACAGGTAACGAGTTCAAACAGGTGCAGTTAATACAGGTAAGGAGTGGAGAACAGGAGGGTTTCTTAAAGAAAAAACTAACAGGCCTGTGAGAGCCGAAATTCTTATTGGTTGGTAGGTGATCAAATACTTATGTCATGCAATAAAATGCAATGTGATTTTTTCTGGATTTTTGTTGTAGATTCTGTCACTCACAGTTAAAAAGCACCTGTGATAAAAATTACAGACTTCTACATGCTTTGTAAGTGGGCAAACCTGCAAAATCGGCATTGTATCAAATACTTGTTCTCCCCACTGTATATACACAGATGATCCAAAATATTATGACCACCTGCTTATGGTCCTCTACGTGCTGACCCAACGAGGCATGGACTTTACAAGACCCAGAAGGTGTCCTGTGGTATCTAGCACCAAGACGTTCCTGTAGGTTTCAAGGTGGAGCCTGAGACCAGACAGGATAGCCTTCATTGCCCTTGTGTATCGATGTGCATTGAGCACTAACGCCCTGTCGCCTGTTTGTGGTACTTACCACTGCTGACTGGGAGCAACCATCAAGCCTTGACGTTTCAGAGATACTTTGGCCCAGTCGCCTTGCCTTAACAATTGGTTCTTGTCAATGTCACTCAGACTTTTATTCCTGCCCAGTTTTCTTGCATCCAACACTTTGATTATGAGAACTGATTGTTTGCTTGCCATCTAATCTACCCAGACCTGAATATATGGCCTTGCTGGAAGATGATCAACGATATTTACTTCACCAGTCACTGGTCATAATGTTTTGACTCATTAGTGTGTGTATATCACCGGTTACTGGTCATATTATTTTGGCTCATCATCATATATATGTTGTCTATATAGTTGTCTAAAAGCACCATTGTGCTACAGTGGATGTCAGATGTCAGTTAGTTTCTCTCTCTCTCTCTCTCTCTCTCTCTCTCTCTCTCACTCTCTCTCCTCCAGGCAACATACTTAAGCGGCTTATTTTAAACTACTGATGCAATGAGTCCTCATCTCAAACGAGTGTACATAATTTTAGACCGATTTGGTACTATTTATCCACACTAGTGTTTTACGGTATACCAGTAGCAAAAAGGTATTATGATGCCCTGCTATTAAAATGGTATGATACCAATTTTCATTAGTTCCAATTTCCATTACTTTAAGAATGACAGCATTTTAACGAGAGACGTACTTCTTAATTTACGTAGATGTGTGGCAGCAGGAGTCAGGACATGTGTGCAGAGCTCTGCCTCCACTCCCCGCAGGGAGTAAAACATATCTACCCAGCCCATGACCAAGAAAGAAAGAAACAATCAAAGAAACATACATTTGTGAGGGGGAAAAAAGCACAGGACATGTTTGATGTTAAAAAAAGTTAGCACTATTTGCCCTGCAAAAATATGTCAAATTGTGCAGGTCTTAAAGGGATGAGAAAAGAAAATAGAAATGCACCCAATGCTTGGCTGAATAACTTTAATATATTTATTATGAATCAGTATATAATAAACTATACAGTTTTTTTGTTTGTTTGTTTCATATTTGTGAGTCAGACTTGGGTTCGAGTCTCAGAACTGGCAGGATATCTAGGTGGGGGGAGTGAATGAACTGTGCTCTCTTCCACCCTCATCACCTGAAACTGACCTGCCCTTGAACAAGGCACTTAACCCCCAATTGCTCCCTGGGCACCACAGCAAAAACTGGCTGCCCACTTCTCCGGATGTGTGTTCACAGTGTGTGTGTGTACACTTGGATGGGTGAAATGCAGAGCACACGTCACACGTCACATCACTTATATCATATTTGTCATATTGTTTGTAATTTGCATCTTTGCTTATTTTTTTAACAAGAAAGATAAAATATAATAAATGACTTTATTGTGATTATGAAATAAAATGTAAAAAAAAAAATCTCATTTCATGCAATAAGATTTTGGTCATATCACCCATCCTATCCCAACCTGTTCAGAAGTGTGAATGGTTAGTGAATGTTAACATGATTGATAATGTGATTTTTGCAAACATCTCACTAAGGAAATTCACACAGAGGTAATTATTAATATTTTTTAATTTAAAATAAAGTGGATTGAATGGTCAAAAAGCAGGGCAGGTCAAGTATTTTTTTTTTTTTTAATTAAAATAATATATAACATCGATTCATCGATATTCCAAACTTCATATAGTGTTTCAATACAACTGCACTACATTCAAAAAATATTTCAAAATTTGTAAAAGTAGTGCTTATAATCACCTTACACATCCTTCATGACCACTAGATGGCAGTCTAACTTTATATTCCAAGTAGTCTCTCACAGGAAGTTAATACTTCTGTGATGGTTTCCCATTAAGGTCTATATTAGAATCGTCTTTAGAATGACTTCCTATTTTTTATATAATAATAATAATAACTGGTTTTGTTATGTTACACAATTTTGATACTACAGCTACTTTTAAAATGTTGCTTTTACAGATTATAGTGGTTAAAGGAATATATATTTTTAAATTGGCTATTTGCTTTTGTTTTGTTTTGTGCCAAATATACTGAGTTCAGGCCAGGACTTCCAGTTTGAATAAACAAAGGAAGATAAACAATGCCATGTGCTGCTGTGCAGAAATTACACACTTTAGCCCTATATATCAAGAGGCCAAACTGTTAAAACAAAGTGCCAAGCACCGCACAGGGACTACAAAGATATGTAAACAGCTTACTTTTTAAGTTGACTTTAAACTGCAAAAGGTGAAAGCTTAAAACATTAAACAACAATGAACAAATTGCATCATATTAAAGTGAGGGTGACTGCATACTAAACATGCTGCAATAAAAATTACTTGATCCCTTGGTGTACTCACATCAAACTCATTCAGAGCGGCGGCCAGCTCGCCAATGCCAGCATGACCGTGCTTCTCGTCGGTGGGTGAGGTGGCCTGGGCAGCGCTGGAGATGCCCCCGATGGCCTCTTGGACCTGTTTGAAGACGTAGTCACGGTTGGCACGTGTAGCAGCCACATCAGGGTGGCGCAGGAAGGCCTGGGAGGCAGTGTAGAGCATGGTGGCGTTCTTCTTAAGAGCCCCTCGAGCCGCCGCCATCTCATCCCTGCACTGAGGGTCCTTCAGCTCCTGCCACACACACACACAAATAGCTGTATTTCAGTAGCTATCGAATGTTACTGTAAAGCAGCAGACGGAATGAACGAATGAAATGAGGAAAGTTTAAAGATGAAATACTTTTTCAAATTGAATTGCTGTTTGCTAGGCATCCATCCATTCCATAATTGCAAAAAAAGGCAATTTGTTAAAGATGCTCATGCATTGTGAGTTTTCACTATGGATACAATTATCACTTCTTAAAATGAAAACAAATCATTATAATAGCCATTTGTTATTAAAAAATATATACATACATACATATATATATATATATATATATATATATATACACACACACAATATAAATCCATGATGTTCTTAAATTCATTATTTAAAAAAAGAGTGATATTAAAAAACAACATAAGTGTGATATTTAATTATACCTGCTGTCTGCGAGCAGCAACATAGTTAAGTTTGACCATCTCTTTGCCAAACTCCTTAAAGCGATTGGCCAAGTCCTGCTCGTTGGTGGCATTCTTGACAGCTTCTAGAGCTTCTTCCACCTAGAAAAACACGCATTGACACACACAAATTCAACTGTTTAAACATCATCCATAGTAGTATAAAGAAAGGTAGTGTAAAAGTTCCATTAAGCACATCAACTTATGATGATTAACATAGTATTGGTTCTCCTGGGACAAATGTAATGTAAATTCTGACAGTTTTCACTCTCCGTAATGAGACTAGCGGAAGAACAAGGAGGTGCTTTCCCTTGTGGGACATCTAAAAGTTTTTTAAGTCGTATCCTACACTATAAAAGTTATCTTTCCACAACCATTAAGTTTCACAGATGTTACTTCTCAAATGTGTTTAGTGATTATATAACAGATCCTGCTGGGAAAAATAAATAAATAAATAAATTAAATAGTTAAAAAAAAAAAAAAAATGTTTGGTTAGAGTGGGAAGAATTTTGTCTGTTTCCTTTGTGCTAGTGGGGAACAAAAATCAAAAGAAAATAGCAAAAGAAATTGCAACTGGAAGAAAAAGGGCAAAAATGTATGAAAATAAAGGTATAAGAGCTAAAAGCGTAAATTCAGCCACTCTGAAATATCATTATCTACACCAAAAATACAGATACAAACTATGAAGCCTATTTGACAACCAGAGGCAGGATAAGTGTTATTTGAGAGTTATTTATGCATTTTCATAGTCTGTTGCAAAGCTATGCCAGGAGGTTGTCGCTTCGGCAATATGTACTATGCAAATAGAGAGAAGGGCTGGCGATAAAGGCAGAATATAACTTCCTGTGCCCTTGAAATAAAGGCAGATGTTTGTACTTGGATATTTAAAATAAATAAATAAATAAATGAGAGGCAGGTCTGGCTTGTTCTGGCCCAGTGGACAGTGACCAGCAGTGAAGACCAGCCAGAGTGATGCAGCCTTGAACACCCAGTCAGAATGAAAAAGGAATAGAAAAAGGACAAAGAATTTTCCAGGAGACAGCTCTCACTGGCATCAAAAATTAGGTTAAAACATGTGTAAAAGTGTAAATGTTCAGGTGCAAAAATGTTTAAAGTGGGTAGAGAGTAGGACTGTGGTAAACAAAAAAGAAATAAAACTAAACTAAAAGCAAAAAAGCAAACCAAAGAGAAAAGCAAACAACAAAAAAAAAAAAAAAAAAAGACAAATCGAACAAAACACAAAACAAAACAGTGACTATAAACACAAGAAAATTATTAGTAAGAAATAAATCGATTAATTTCACCAATTAACTTACGATCTTGAGGTGAGCCAGGAGCCTCATGACATCAGCCATGTCAGCCAGGATGAGGAGGCGAGTGACAGCGGAGAGGAGGGCGCGGGCGGCACGGACCATCGTGCCCCTTTTCACAGATGAGCAGGGGTCATCTGCAAACTCTGAGGAGGCCACGCGCATCGTCTCACCTGCACATGGACATAAAACAACCGGGACAAGATAAAACAACACGTTTCATGTTATACCACAACACAAATCCCTTGTGCATATCTAGGAATTTTTAACCAAATTAAGCTGTCTGGACATGTCAATGGTTTATTAATAGCTGTGCATCTGTTTACAAGTGAAATAAACTGTGAGTACAGGCAAGATTGCCAAGAGAGTTCATTAGTGAAACAGCACACTTCAGGGGAAAAAAAAAAAAAAAAAAAAAACATTTTGCAGAGGATTGCTGGTGTCTGGAAAACAATGTGCCAGTTTGATGTCAAACCATATTGTCCATGAAATACAGCGCAGTGCATTTTGAACTTTTAACACACATTTCAAATCTTTAACTACAAAAGAAGAGCTCAATAATATGGAGAGAATAATTTCACCAGAAGAAAGCCATTTGTAGATTGCCATAATAGAAATGAAAGGAGCTGTTTAATACCCTTGCATTAAAATTGACAGCATTAGATGACCATGCACTTTCAGAACTTTTATTTAGCAATCCATTTGCAAAAAGTTGCATTTTCATTTATTTATGTGTAATCTTTTTTTTTTTCCTAAAAAATTCCAACTATGTCAGTGTTACTGTGGCATGTGAAAATGAGCAATTTGTCTTAAGATTCATTGACAGAATCTATTAATGACCCCATAGTAAGTGGACTTCCCACCTTCCATCTGAACAGGAGCCGCAGGCGGGACTGAGTTGATTAATGAAAGCTTACAAAAACCCCGGCTGAGACATTAGCAAAATGTCATAGAATCTGAGAATGATATACAGAGATGAAAGCTCGTGGCAAACTGACTTTACAGAGCATAGGGAAGGACAGAATATTTGTTTTTAACCCTAAAGTGGCTCTGTGTGGGTGAACACTTGCATGCACACAATAAATAAGGCTGTACTTTGGCGAGTTATGTGTGAGTTCTGCTGTTTCTCTCACACAGTGAACTGAAACGACAGAATGCCAGCTATTCTTAACTGTGTCTTGCTGCTGTCCCTCCACTTGCAGAGGAAATGTCAGCACTGTCCTCTGGCTCTGTGTATTGTTGTGGCAGCTCTGCCTTCACGAATTACCACAGGCGGTTATAATCTTATTTCCATTATAGCTGTTTTAACCTCTATAGTACCAGGAGAACCAAGTCAGACATATTGTTCTGTAATTTTCATCCAATCTGTTTGAAACAATGATTATATTTGCAATACTGATTGGTGATGGTAAACACACAGAAATTAAATGCTTCAAAGGAAACTTGTTTTAAATTTTCAAAGCACCGTACAGTAATATCACATCCGATGGCCAAGAATAAATGAAAGGAAGCATTAGAGACAACCAAGCCAATATTTAATGAGTGCAATGCTTATTTCTCCAGAGAAAGAGAATCTTACACTAAGTAAAAAATAAAAATAAAAAATTATAAATGAACTTCCTTCACTTCACACTGTCAGAAATCATGTTATTCTTTCTACTAACAATCAGTCCAAACAGACCGAAATGTATGGTAACGAGGGCAGTGAATGCGAATTCATCTGTGCTGACTTAAAACTGACTCGGTGGTAGATGAGGAGATTCCCCCTTCCATTTGTAAACGCTTTGAGTACCCAGAAAAGCGCTATATAAATGTAACAAATCATTATTAATTAATATTATTAAAAAAAAAATTAAAAAAATAATAATAAACCAGATGGAGAAGACTGCATCTTAGTAGACATGATGTTGACAGTCTGCATACTTCTAGATGCTGCCTGATAAGAGAGCATGTCAAGATTTTAGACAAACACATACCTGTCCTCTCTAAAGGGAAGTAGTATTAGGATAGGTATTTTTGACATGAGAGGGGCTTTTTAAAGAGGTCAAAGTTTACCATCTATAATTTTATATGAACAATAATTAGCTTTGTTAAAAGATGATAAACTCCAAGCTTCATTGCTCTACATGCAAAACTTAAAACTGAGAAAAAAAATCATTAGCCCACCATTATTCTGTGTGGTCATGCTACATGTGAGAGAGAGAGCATGAGAGAGAGAGAGAGAGAGAGAGAGAGAGAGAGAGAGAGAGAGAGAGAGAATAACTTGGTCAGATTCAGTACCACTCCCAGATACACATGGCCCTAATCTGGAAATTATGATAGTAAGTTTTACATTAGGATGGGACTAGTGTCGTTTGCTCCCACAGATAAATTAGGAAATTAATTAAATCATTTCTTTGAAGAATTTAAGAGGAGGAAGACTTGTGAGAATGGGGGAAAAGTGCTGGGTAAAATGTTCATTTAACCATACAGCTGAGGAAAGTGTTGACAGTGACTGATAAAATGCCCCATAGATGTCAGACAGTGACTTCACTGGAAACAAGTTTACCTCTAAATAAATAAAAATATCAGATATAAATAGTTCATTGCATTCATGGCACAGGTTCAGAAATGAGAGATTGGCTAATTCCAGGGGGTTCTGCAAAAGCAGGCAACTGCTACTGAGATGCTTATGTGTTTTTTCTAGCACTAGAGACCTTGGTGCAGAGTAGATAGCATTAGCCGAATAGCCGATCCATAAGATGACCCTCAAAACTCTTTACTGCAACCGTGTTGAAAAATGACCGAAGTCTTGTTATTGTTTTGCATCTTCTGCATTGTCTTTTTGCTTTTTATTGTCTTAAATTTCATGCAACTAAATTTAAGACTCGCAGAAATCCTGTACAATGCAGGCTAACGTTAGATATTGTATGTTAGTTTAGGGTAGACTAACACCCAAAATTCCTGGTCAAATTTGGCACTAGAAAATACTGTATCTCTAAAACAGTGTGTTCGTCTGTCATTTTCTTTGCATTGTCAGTAAATGAATAAATCAATAACACAAGTGACAGTTACAGTTGTGTTCAAAATTATTCAACCCCCCAATGCTGTAAATGGTTTTAGAGAATTTAGAGTACATTTGTAATTGAATTCAGAATGAAATCCTACAAGGACTTCTTAAAGAAGCATATGCAACTAAAATGACATCAATTGGTTTTGTAATACAGTAGTAAATGTTTCTTTTGTGAATTCTTCATTGACACAATTATTCAACCCCTTAAAGACTACCACTCTGAAGAACAGAGGTCCATTGAAGTGTTTTCAATCAGGTATTGAAAGCACCTGTGGATGTCAGGGAGCAGCAATAAAGCCTAATAAGCACCAATTAGGCAGCTTTAAAATGACTGTGATACTCAGCTCCTTCTAGACATTTACTGGTGTGGTTGCAAACATGGTGAAGTCAAGAGAATGGTCCAGGAAGACAAGAGAAGAGGTGATTACTCTTCACAGGAAGGGCAATGGCTATAAGAAGATTGCAAAGATGTTAAACATACCAAGAGACACCATAGGAAGCATCATTCGCAAATTCAAGGCAAAGGGCACTGTTGAAACGCTACCTGGTCGTGGCAGAAAGAAGATGCTGACTTCGACTGCTGTGCGCTACCTGAAGCGTAGAGTGGAGAAAAGTCCCCGTGTGACTGCTGAGGAACTGAGAAAAGATTTGTCAGATGTAGGTACTGAATTTTCTGCTCAGACAATACGGCGCACCCTGCGTAATGAAGGCCTCCATGCCAGAACTCCCAGGCGCACCCCCTTGCTGTCTCCAAAGAATAAGAAGAGTCGACTGCAGTATGCCAAAAGTCATGTGGACAAACCACAGAAGTTTTGGGATAGTGTTCTGTGGACTGATGAAACAAAATTAGAACTGTTTGGGCCCATGGATCAACGCTATGTTTGGAGGAGGAAGAACAAGGCCTATGAAGAAAAGAACACCTTGCCTACTGTGAAGCATGGCGGGGGGTCAATCATGCTTTGGGGCTGTTTTGCTTCTGCAGGTACTGGGAAGCTTCAGCGTGTGCAAGGTACCATGAATTCTCTTCAGTACCAGGAGATATTGGAGGACAATGTGATGCAGTCCGTCACAAACCTGAGGCTTGGGAGACGTTGGACCTTTCAACAGGACAATGATCCCAAGCATACCTCCAAGTCCACTAGAGCATGGTTGCAGATTAAAGGCTGGAACATTTTGAAATGGCCATCGCAGTCACCAGACTTAAATCCGATTGAGAACCTCTGGTGGGACTTAAAGAAAGCAGTTGCAGTGCGCAAGCCTAAGAATGTGACTGAACTGGAGGCTTTTGCCCATGATGAATGGGCGAAGATACCCGTAGCTCGCTGCAAGACACTTGTGTCAAGCTATGCTTCACGTTTAAAAGCTGTTATAACTGTAAAAGGATTTTGTACTAAGTATTAAGATTGAATGTCACTTGGGGGTTGAATAAAACTGATAATGATGTGAGCAGAGAAAAGACATTTGTGGTTATTTCATTATAAATGTTATGTTATATTTGTCTGACCTACACGTGCCTCTTTGATTTAATTGTAAGCAGGATGACTGAATGATCAAAATCAATGTCAAACCGGCCAAAACAATCAATTTCAGTGGGGGTTGAATAATTTTGAACACAACTGTAGATCAAAAAGGATGGCTTCTAATTTCCTAATGTCCTTTGACCCCTGTTTCACACAGAGTAACAGACAGTCATGCTTGGGAGCCGCAAGCCACTTGGAACATTATGCCCAACCGGTGTTTATTAACCTCATCCCAGCTAAAGGTCAGCTTGCTAATGGTCCACATAGAGTATTTTAACACACTTCATTCTGCCCCTGCAGCCGGGGCTTGGCTCAGTCTCCATCTGTCAGTACAGCATTGCTGTGCATATTCATCATAAATGACTATATATATATAGTCATTTATGCTCATCAATGATGATTTATTTGACCAGCAGCCATGTCACCCTGTAGCCCAAGACTGGTTGCCCACTGAAGCTAAGCAGGGGACACTATGAAGCTAGTGATGGGGACACTATGCTGTCAGAAAAAGCACTGTCCTTCGGATGAGACGTTAAACCGAGGTCCCGACTCTCTGTGGTTGTTAAAAATACCAGTATGTCCTTCGAAAAGAGTAGGGGTATAACCCCGACATCCTGGCCAAATTTACCCACTGGCCTCTGTTCATCATGGCCTCCTAATCATCCCCATGTACTGATTGGCTTCATCACTCTGTCTCCTCTCCACCAATAAGCTGGTGTGTGGTGGGCATTCTGGCGCAATATATCTGCTGTCGTATCATCCAGGTGGATGCTGCACATCGGTGGTAGATGAGGAGATTTCCCCTTCCATATGTAAAGTGCTTTGAGTACACAGAAAACCGCTATATAAATGTAACGAATTATTTATTTGATAAATATACAGTAAAATTCCATTTCAGTTCTGGCAAAAGCTAACCAAAAATAGGTATATTTATAATTATAATTTATAATTTCCATGCCATTTTTCCAGGTTTTCTATGACTGTGAGAACATTTTTATAGAGCCATAATAAGATGATTTTTTTTCTTTGTTTTACACATGTATTAGTTTATGTTTACAGTAAAGTCTTTAATATAGAGAAATAATCACCACAGAAACTATTAATATTATATCAGCAAGTATTTTAAACTAAACAAATTAAACAAAGATTTTACTTCTTTATTTTTTTTTTACCTTATCATGCAGTCCTCAAAACAAACCACAAAAAAAGAGAAAACAGATTATTATTAATACAATATAATGATAGGTAATACATTTCAGCTTTTTGAGTTTAAAAATGCTTTTTTTTTCTCTCCTCCACAACCTCATAATTGCACTTCGACTGTGTTTATGGGATGATGAATGTTCTGTGAAACACCATCAATAACTGTTTGCCATTTTCATAGAGGTAATTTGGCTGAGCAAACACTAACTTCAGTCCAGACCAATGAGTATGCAAAGTTTGGAAAGGGACTTGGTGTGTATGGGAACAATCATAAAAGAAAAAAGGAAGGAGAGAAAACTAAGAAAGTGTGTGCGTGTGTGTGTGTGTGTGTGTGAGTGTAATGTGCTTCCAGATAAGTTCTGTAGATAATAGGCTGGACTTATAGGTGAAGGAGGAGAAAAAAACAGCTAGCTTAGCTGTCTCCAAACTCCTGCACACGAGCAAAAAACACTAAAGACCACAGTAAATTGCCATATTAATGACTTTAATGTTCAGATAATATGACAGATAATGCATCTCATCGGTTGCCACATGACCCTAAAAGCCTTTTATACTCTCTTAAGAAACCAGCAAGACTAATAGAGGCATCTAGTCAAGAGAGAGCATTTTATGTTTGTTTATGAACTTTGGCTAACATTCTGGCAAGGTTCTCTCAAAGATATAGACCTTATTCAGAGCAGCGCCATGACTGGTATGGAAGTGAGGCTTTGAGGGATAGACTTACTGTGTTTTCAATGGCATCTGCTCCTAATAAAGCTGTATAAAGCTCCCAGATCACTAATAATTTTCCACAGATCATATTTTCGGGAGTTTTCGGTGTACTGAAATTTCTTGTAAAGATATTTTTGCACTTTTTCTTCAGCAGAACAATCCAAAAACACATTAAATAACAGTGCAACCCACTGAAGAGATGTATGTTTATCCATTACAGCCTCGCTTTCATTCCTTGTGGAAAATAAGATCTATGAAAAAATATGTTAATAGAAGGTTCATTCAAAATTATCTGGTCTGTTATAATCCCAAAACATTAGCAGAAAAATATGAACAGAACAGAAAAAGAACCTGAACGGAAAATTCATAATGTACATTAGCAAAACATTCAAAGGGCTTTTTTGTTTTGTTGTTGTTCAATTTTGTTTGGGACAGTTCCTCATGGTGATAACAGGCTGCTCACCTTGCTTGCGGACATCCTCTACAGCTGCGATAAGCTCCTCCTTTAGGTCCTGGCTGTCCTTAGCAATCTGCTCGCCCTTTTCTAAAAAGTTCTGGGTCGCTTGCTCCACGGACACAGCCAGCACATGAGCCTTCTTAGAGCGGCCCTTTTTCTTACTGGATGGGCCTTTGTTACTGGTGTTGACCAGGGTGGTCACCTGTGGACAAGAAGAGTTAAAGATGAAGATTAATATAAAGATTACAGTGTTAAATCACTCACATTTCGACTGAACTGCATAAATTAGGTCTATCAACATAGATCATATGGCACATTTAATGAAAAGCGTAAAGCACACAAGGATGATTGAGCATAAGTTTGTTTGTTTCTAAACCAATGGGTTGGAAAAACTGCTGGGTTTGTGTGTTGCTTTCAGAATTATGAACAAGTAAGGAAACGCTCGCAACAGTCAAAGACATGAAAATATAGCATACATACACAGACCAGCAATTTAAAAAATGCAGTCAAGCGCAAACGTGTGTCCCGTGTGAACAGACCCCAAGTGTCCCCTTCAAACTCTCCATTAAATATCAAACAGAAGTTAATGTCACCAAACAAAGTCAAATGTCAAATCTTTAAAAAAAAAAGAAAAAAAAAAGTTTAGTTTAGTTCAATAAATGACCTGAATTTATTTTCAAATAATTGCAAAGAAATTTGTAATATCTTATGAATAAATAAAAAAACAAAAAAGATATGTGTATCTGTTTATAGATTACATTATATATTAAGTAAGGAATAACTGACAACGGGCCGTTGAACTCTTAGAAAATAATGCGCACCCATGGTAGTAAGAGGAGTGGCCGTTACACGTTGGGTGTGCATTATTTTCTAAGAATTCAACGGCCCAGAGTCAATTACTCCGCTTATACAGTTACCGCACCTCAAGACACTGTTCCTATGTTGTATTTCAAGACATTTGTCAGGTTTTTGTCCTTAAAACACTCTTGTGTGTGAGACTAATTTCTTACGCATCTCATCCCAAGCCATTTCAGAACTAGTAACGGAGGCTTGAGCCTTGATAGCAGACTAATACAGTTGATGCAGTTTTTAACACAGTTAAGAGAGAGAGAGAGAGAGAGAGAGAGAGAGAGAGAGAGAGAGAGAGAGAGAGAGAAGCATGAATTAGTCTACCTGAGTCTGTGCATCTCTCACGGAAGCAGTGTCTCTACTAATAGTGAAACTATAAGTTTATCGACCTCAAGAACAGCACTGTTATTACGGCGCTAGTGTGAAATGTTGTGTAGCTTTTAAGTTGCTAAACTATTTTACTGATTCGTCAGAACAGCACTGACAAAAAGTTTCTGTGCGAGTGTGTGTCCGTACTATACCGTATGTGTGAGAGTATGCGCTTTCAGGACACAGTAAAATGCATTTTGTGGCAAAAACAATGACAATAATTTGACGTTTTCATCCTATTGTTTACTATAGTTATTCTATTGGTCGTGTCATTGTGGGTTTTGTTTCTTTTGCGACTATTTGGATAATTTATCAATAGGACCTATTGATAAATAGAAACTGAAATCATTTGGCGAAGTGATATGGAACGGCAATGTGGTCAAGATCTGCCTAGAACTACTTTAGCTGTGCGTTTCCCTGAAAATAATTGCACACCTTAGAACGCTGGTCAATCAATCAGATTTGAGCATTCAACAGCCCCTGTAGTATAACTATTTTAATGTTATTTTAGAAATAATTCTCATGCTGATTTGATACTCAAGAAACACTTATTATTAATGGTGAAAGTAAGTAAAATAAATAATAATTCAAATCAAGTCAAATCAAATTCTTCCACTGAACTTTTTTTTCTTTTCTTTTTTTTTTTAAATTTACCTTTAACATCAGTGTTGTTGAATGAATTATAAGAGACGTAGCAAAATGTCTAAGGTCTGAATTGTGAAGAGTTTGACTGATTTAACACTTCATCGCAATCAAAATGCTCAACATTTCCACATTAAGCAAAAGCATATGCATTTGGACAGTGAAAAAAACTAGCATTGCTTACTTGCTTTGACAGAAGAGATTATTTGCATTGCAAACATTTCTAGCAATTTACCACATTTGTCTACACTATTAGATCTAGACATTCCCAATAAAGCCTGTGCTGTTAAGAAACATTTATGTGATGTATAGTGACTCATTCAATAGTCAGGCATTAAGCTCTCAGAGGGCCTATAAAACAGAGCTGGTTTTCACTTTCTGCTGCAGGCCTCTGCTGGGACCGTTCTCCCAGGGTAATGTATTTTCAAGGACACCCACGCTAAGCAATTACCATAGTACAACAAAGGGGTAACTTGAGTACCTTGTCCAGACTCAGCCTTTACAGCTGATAAAACTTAAGACCCCCTTTGCCTTAACATTTATCACAGTTAAGCTCAAAGCCAATGCACAGAATAACACTGGATTACATTAAGTGAGTTTAATCAAAACAAACCATAGTTGACTTTTAAAGAAGAACATTGCAAAAGATCAAAATTCAACTCAGACTGAGTTAATGATAATGAAAAAAAAAAAAAACTGGACAAAATGGACAAAAGATTGAAATGATTTTACAAGGCAAAGCTTATGTAAGGCATAGCAGTTAATATTGCCAGCAAATGTTGCATTAAGCTTCATTACAGGAACTGGAGAAATGGTATTCAATCTAACACTCTTCACTAAACAGAGTTCAGAAAGTTCAGAAGACGCATTAGAGATAAATGTACAGTCAGCACGGTCATTATCACAACACAAACACCGGCTAGGTTAACAGCATGAAAAAAAAGATGAAAGATGTAAGTAAGAAACTACGACAGCTCTGCTAGGAATCAGTTGCCACAGACAACACAAAAATATACGACCGAAGAATGCTAATATTCACCAATCAGAATCAAGTGTTCAAGAGTTCAAGTTTTGAGTGTATAAAGAATGAATAGTTTTTTGAGTCAGATCTTTCAAAATCAATTGCTAATAGCCACAGGAGATTTGTAACACATCATTTTGATTAATTTTTTGATGCCTTTATGATATTTTTGTGTCCCTGAATCTTGACAGCCAGCTTTCCCTCCTTCTTGTGCATCATATTGACAAGCAAAGTCATAATATTCTTCAAAAATTCAGACAGGTTTGGAGCTACTGTACATGATGGTGAGTGAACAATAACAGAATTGTTATTCTTGCGTTATACTTACTGAAAAATCAGTTCAGTGCTCCTGTAAAGGGAATTCCCTGACACTACTATCACTCATCAGCACACAATCAATCCCAGCTGAGACTTACCTTTCCTTGAATAACACTGTCAGTGTCAATAGCAGCGTCAGCAAGACAAATGAAGCACTAACTTTCATAAATGAACCCCAGTTCTGGAATTCTCTGTTCTATAATAATGTGCGAACAATAAAACTTTAGTCCTTTGATGAGGACAGTGGGGAAGTTTTCAGTAGTATTATGACAACAAAAGTGTAAAAAATGGTAGCAATGGAAAGACGCTCATGAATGGATGTCTATGCGAACACCTCCTACTTCCTTGCTCTGTGTAACACAGAGAGATGAAGTCTATCCTCCAGTGCCAAGGGCATTGATTTATCCATAGCGCCAGAGGCTAACCTTCCAGATGCTTGCTGAGCTGGCTTTCATCATTATCATGATCTGATCAGCACTGACCATGAAATCGGATCACTTCTATGATGTAAGTAACATTCTAGAGGGCTTTCGCACTTGAAAGCGTTAACCCCGGGTCATTCTAAACCCCGGGTGAATGCAATCCTGGGTTATATTGCTTCACGTTTCAATTTGCTATTTTTTTAGCCAGGGTTACCAGTAAATGCTGGGTTCTGTACATTCAACCCATACTTATTTGCATATAGGGTTGCCAGAGTCATTGTTTGGATGAACGCAACATGCAACCTGTTTTAAAAAAGGTTCTAGCATTGCATGTCCTCTAGTACATATTGCCAAATTAATGGACTTGTGAAATAGTCCCCTCAAACACAGAAACTACTTTCCAATTGAGATATTTCTTGACAGTCCAAAGCATGTGAATATGAGGCACGCGGTTGACCGTCAGCTGCTAAGCGCTGCCCTTTTCTATTCTTTTTTTCATTTATTTGTGCTTAATATTAGACATCATTAAAACTGACATGTCAAAATGATTCTCTCATCACAGTGGAAAAAAAAAAATGTATTAACGAATGAGGTCAACTAGTTATGAGCTGCCTGCAAGTAGTGGAATTATTATCATTAAAAAGACATTTTCCATTTTTTTAATTAATTAAATAAATCACAGAATGTTGAGATATATTTAAGAGTCAGACAGATTCACATATTGATTCAAATGTTACCACAACTGCATAACTCATGCAAAGTCCTCCAAGTCCACCTGACAACTCTAATTGGAGACACTCTACTGCTAGGGTTTTATCGGCAGGGTTTCCATGGAGACGCCCACAGTCCTGTCAAAGCCATCAACAAAAGGTCCAGGTCAAAATAAAAGTTGCACTGTCACATTATATTGCACAGGTAGTGTGGCAAAAGTCAACAAAACTATGAAATAGAACAACTGGAATTGTGGGAATTATACAGTGACCAAACATTGCTAAACAAACCAAAACGAACAAACATTGTTGTGAAAACTTTTGACTGTAAAGTGTACTTGTGCAATATTTCTTTTAAATAAATGCCAATTTTTATAATAATGCAAAGACATAATACATTTTAACTGAAATGTGGCTTATGTGCCTATACGATGCCATATATATATATATATATATATATAGGCACACACTATTATATAAGTTATTTTTAGTTACAGAAATTAATACTTAGCAATGATGCATTAAAGAAACAAAGTCAAAAAAGACATTTACATTATTTTTTGTACTTTCTATTCATCCCAAAAAGTCATGAAAACATTGTTTTCAACATTGATAAAAATTGTAATCAGTAATAATACACCAAATCAGAATATTAGAATAATTATTGAAGGATCATTTGACACAGAAGACTTTCCACCGCAGGAATAATTTACATTTTAATATAGTCATATTAAATTGTAATAATATTTCACAATATTACTGTGCATTTGAACAAATAATTGAAACTTTAATATATTCTAAATAAATTCTAATAAAACATTCCCTTCTGCAACAGATTTTGATCATTTTCTATACAAACTACAGACAATTTCACTAAGATGGATGATTTGGCTGGAAGTGCCGTGGGAAAGCTCATTATTTCCCCATGAAGATTCCTAAGACTGTGTTTCAGGTGTCCATGCCAAAATGATCACAGTTGCTAACAGCAGAGGATGTCAAGGGGAAGAAAAGACACCATCTAACAGACAAAAGTGTGAAATCCCCCTGTGCTGGAACTTAGGAAGAAGGATCCGTTTCCACCAGCCAGCCCACAATCCTTTCACAGTGTCAGAAAAACACAGAGGGTGGCAGTAATCCTACATGGGGGGCCTAAAAGAAGGGGAGTCTGCTTGAGTTGGGAAACCTAATTGAAAACCTCAACCTGAAGTGACAAATGAAGCGGGACAGCCATTCCACCTAATTCTTATTTCAAGAAAGTGCTGGTGGAGATGAGGTACTCTTAATAGTCATGCATGACAACAACGAAAGTAAGTATAATATTTTCAGTGTCAGTACATATTCTTGAAAAAAAAAGGCTATAGGGAAAAAAATAACAGGATAAAAGAAAGAACAAAATGGTAATGGAGAGTGTATACACATCACATACTTTTTTCCGCATAAGCAACAAAAATACAGGCAAAAAAAGCCTCTTTGAATTTCACATGAAAAGTGTTAGATGGTAAAAAAGCATTTATGTTACACTATTTAACTATTAATTCACACAGAATATCATATGATCATTATTCTCTGAATGTCACAATAGGCATTTTAAAAGCTCAATAGAAAACATGGTCAAAGTAGAAACTGTTTGAACTGAGTGTCACATTACAACAGTTGACCTGCAACAAGTGCATTGGGCAACACTGAAGCAAGTCATGTGGTACAGCCTCTTTAAAAGTGTATTTAAACAAGTACAATCAAACTGGTGTGATTGAAACATTTAGAGTGTGAGGTAATCAAACTACTCAATTCAAATCTGCATTTGTGCAATTCCATGCACTGCATCACTGATAAAAGAGAGATTGATAACTGCAGCCAAAAGAGAGAAAAATGCCAACTTTACCTTCACTTCCACAGCTGCTGTATTAGAAACACCTTTACAGCCATATTAACTAGTGTTTTGTAAGTTAATGAAAAGGTAATAAAATACTAAGTAGTGTTATAATTGTACATAAATTAAAAAAAAAAATGAAAATATAAAACATTTAGCAAGATTTACAATGCTGATGACCATTAAAACGCATCATCACAGTCCGTGAAAAGGGTCCAAAGTCATTTTTATTCAATGTTATCGACTAGTATTAGACAAATATAGATTTTTTGATGGCCGATGCTGATATCTTAGAGAGCAGGGTCACTGACGACTGATATAAAGTCAATATATAATATATCACACTATACAAAACACATTCATAACTTAATATTTACTAAATTAGAAATAAATTGTATGAAAATTAATTATACAAAAAGCATAATTTGAACTTTGAATTTTTTTTTTTTTTAATAAATCTGTAAAATAAATACCAGGTAATTCTGATTTTATTTACAGTACACAGTGAATACGATATGGATATGGATTTACCAAAGTTTACAAGGTTTCTGAAATAAATATTTTATTAGATATCCACAGACATATAAATGCATATTTGCTGAATGCTGAAGAAAGGTGATTAAATATTATAGCATTTGCCTTTATATTATTAATAACAGAAAAGTAAACGACATTCTACTTTTTCGTATATTTTTTTAACTGTTCTGTTTAAAAATGTATTAGGCAGAACTGTTAAAGAGAGAAAATACACTAATAAAGACAGAGAATGAGAGCAAAGATGCTCAGGTGCTAATGCGGTCAAAATATAAGTCCCAATTTCGAGACATTGGCCAAAAAGAAAAACTTACAGGGCGAAGTCGATAATTAAAAAATGCCAAATATAATACCACTATTACAGACATTCAGATAACCACATAATTTAGGGACATTTTGAGCAGAATTAAAGCAGACAATTGACTAAGGAACTCGTGCAGCAGCCAGAAAGCACTCAATATGGATTCAGCATCATTCTAGCTACTATCTTGAGATGTGACTGTTCCACTTTGCAGTTTGATTGACAGGCAGTCTAACCAATCATAACCCTGAATCCGCCATTTTGTCTGACAAAGCCGTAAGGGAAGTATAGTAGATTAACTTTGGTGAACTTGAACTTGAAAGATTGTGTGCACTTACGTCTTTCCGCGCTTGAAACAACATTCCTTCGGATGTTCATTCATGTTTATTTGACGCTATAAATAAACTAATATGAAGAGATGTTTGGTTCACGAGCCGATTGAAGGAGCTACAACGATCTGTCATGACACATTAAAAAGCCACTATATGGTATTTATTGTTTAAACTCCTTTAAAAAATTACAATATTTTAAATATGAAACTGTTTCATATCAAAACTAACCTGCACTGTCTTGTCTGTTGACACGTTGTCAGTGTCCTCTTTGCTCCGCGATGTATTTTTCACTGCATGAGAACGTGATGTGTGGCATGAGAGCGCATGACTTGTTGGACATAGCAACAGTAACTAAAGGGGGCGGGTCTTTGCGAAGGGTCAATTGTGCTTTGACAGATTAGTTAGACAACTGGCCACAGAGTGATTCAGCATTGTGAGAATTCAGTCATTAATTATGGATCTCAATAGATGTCCGACGTGTACATGGCAGGGACTTTCTCCAACAGCGAAAAGGAGAAAAAGGAAAAAATGCTGACAGAGGAAAGGGAGGGAAGCCCTATGGGATGAGAAGTCAGAAAGAAAGAATGAGGACATGTGTGCTTGAGCTGTCCCGAGGCCCAATTTGAGAGACATATCATGCCGAGATGAAGCAGGTGGCCTGGAGAATAGACTGACAGCTCAGTGTAAAAGCACCTATCTATCCATGCGATGAGATCTAACGCTTAGTCAGGCTCACTTTAGCCTGCAAAACCATGCTCACAGCCAGACTGGAGACATGATGAGTTTCACTTCAGTAAACCAAAGAAATAAACATCCGTTTATTTAAAACAACTACTTAGTGTAGTGGAACCAAGAACCGCTGAGGGTCTGAGCATGATAAAACTGTCAATGGCACATTAAAGGCCCCAAGTGTGCTAAGTGACCTGAAAACTTTAAATGAGGTCCAATAAAAGCCACAGTCCATCTCGAAATCATCACTAGCTACCGTTGCCGACCTTTCCCCACGGTCCATAGACCTCTAACAATTCTGTTTTATCAGTAATCAATAATACTAAATGTTCCACAAGTGATCTCCTTGGCTCAGAGGGCCCACCAGTGAATCCAGCCCCATATAATTAAAAGGACACCACAACACTGCTCAGATTTCAGCAGGCTGTTTTCTAAGCCTGCTGCTCGGGTCTTGGGACAATCTAATGCTTTGGCATTAACTGAAGCCTTCAGCAAAACATTTTTTGGTTTAACTACAGAAGGGGAGGAGGTAGTAAAAAAAAAGAAGAAGAAGAAGAAGAAGAAGAAGAAGAAGAAAAGAAAACATCTCACAATGATGCAGAAATTTACACTGAACCTGAAGCAAAGACCAGAACTAAGCAAAAAAAAGTATTAAGCTGTTTTTGTATTTGCATTCTATTGCCAAATTTACACTGTAATGGTGCACAGAAAAACTTCTGAAGTGGCATTTAGGTGTCTCAGAATGTTTAATGCTGCTCAGAGGTGGCATAAATGCATTTACACTTCAAAAAAACAAGTGTATACTTTGATACTAGGGGCTAAGGTGTGATCAGAACAGGCATAATTTAATGGCTTTAATGTGGCATTGTACAACATGCTGGGTTAAAAACAACCCAAGTTGGGTTGAAAATGGACAAACCCTGTGATTGGGTAGTTTTAACCCATGCAGGGCAGTTTTATGTAAAAGGGCACCTATTATGCACCTTTTTTACAACATTTAAAATAACTCTGATGTCCCTTGTGTGTATGTGAAATTTAAGTCAAGGTACCCCACAGAGAAATTCTGTAGCATGTTAAAATTGCCACTTTTTGCTGGTGAGCAAAAGTGTGCCGTTTTTAGTGTGTGTCCCTTTAAATGGAAATGAGCTACTGCTCTCTGTCTAAGAGGACGGAGCTTCAAGAGCTCATTCTGTCAGAAACTGAGAATTTTTGCTGTTTGGAGATGCTATAGTTTAGTTTAATTATGGTTATAACTTATGTTGTCATCTTGCTTTTATCCACTATATTAGCAGAATCCTGTTGTCCTGGACCCCGTCCGAATGATGGCCAAAACTTTACAGATGAGTTTTATGATGTATATTGTACTCCACACAAAATGAAGCATCTGTTTTCACTCCAGAAAATCACTGTAAGAGCTTAATAAAACACAGTGCAAGTGTGCATTAAAGTATTATCCATAAATCTCTCTCCCTTGCATTATTCAACATACATAGAGAAGTAGCAGAAACACTTGTTACAATTAACAGTAAACAAATATGTACAGACCTTATTTCTTTTCGGGGGTACTTAATAAACTAGTAAGCTTTATATTCATAAATCAGCTCTGACGAACTATAATGAAGTGCACGCTCTCACCTTCATTACTGCCGTATCCAGCATCACTCTGGAGACTATAAGCTGGATCACGAACAGTTGGTACTGATCCGTCCTTGAGTAAAAGCTTTTTAGCAAAACCTGTGTTTTGCATTTTCCCTTTGTAATCACATTCATTCACAAAGCAGTCTGGTGTAAAATTATTCGCAAAGACATAAACGAATTTAGGTGTATGGGAGCACGTGCACTTCAAAAATAACTAATCCAGTGAGTCTTCACTCTCTGATGTCAGGATTACATGGAGATTGTTATGTTCACCCTTACATCCAACAACAAAACACTTAAATTGCTTATGAGACATTCTTGTTGAAATTAAAAATCAGTCACATAATTACTAGAGGCAACAATAATAATCAAAAGGTGAACATTTATTAATAAGCAATTTAATAAATGTTTATTGTGTAATTAGTATGCATTAAACATGTCAATACATGTTAATTTGGGCTCATTTTAAGCAAGCAATACAATATATATTTTTTTAAACAATAGTTAAATAATACTACAGCAAGATGGCCAAACATTCATTTGCTGGGTTAAAACAACCCAATTGCTGGGTTTGTCCATTTTCAGTCCAACTTGGGTTGTTTTTAACCCAGCATTTTTGAGAGTGCATCTACATTAAATTCAGTAGGCTGGCACAGAGCATTAAAAGTGGTCTTAAAAGTGGACGTAAAATAGTTTTTGTTTAGTTCAGAATATGATCTCGACAAATGCTGCATTTCCACCCATGTTTGGGTCAAATTTAGATTTAATTTTTTTTAATTATTTTCTGAAAACCAAACAGTTGGGCATGGGTCAAAACATTTTTTTGCGCAGTTTTTTTTGAGTAAAGCATTACCAAGAGGGTTATGTAATCAGATTACTTTTCTTCCAGGTAACTAGTAAAAAAGGTTAAATTTACGTACATCTGTAAAATAGGGCCTTTACATTTGCCAAAAATAAATGTTTGTTATTAAAAAACAAACAAGTAAGCCAAGTCCAAGGGAGAAATGCAATATTGTAATGCATTATTTTTAAGTAACATTCCCCAACACTAGTTACAGTTTTAACTGTTAGCGGTTATAGTTTTAATATGATTATTATTCTGAATCTTGGTAAATGCTGTCAGCTCTGTAAAACTGTGAGATTTGATTTTTACAGTGGTAACAGATTTGTTTGGAATTATGGATTCTCATTGCACATAACTCTGAACCACACCTTGGTTAGAAAGTGAATCATACTCAATAGAATAGAATTTGCATTAAGTGGTTGCATAAAATGCTCTGTAATGACTGAAAACACTGTATTGTGAACCCTATGCTCCGAGTCAGTTTCAGAAAATCATCTTCAAAAACAGCACTGGCCTCTGGGTTCCACACAGTGAGAATATATCCATATTTACAACTTAAGCATGAGGTGCCAATTCTAAGTAAAGACCATCAGGTTTACCAGTAAAAATAGAGGAGAGAGATTTCATACATTATCTTATCAGCAGGATCTCAACATTACCTCTGCTTTCCACCTTATCTTTCCACCTGTGTGTTGAGAATCCATTCTCAGACAGATTTCCAATCCAGAATTCCATTCAGAGAGAGCGAAAATGACATTGCCTGAATAACTAGCACGAGGACGACCATAAATATCATTCCTGATTGAAAAGCAATGTGAGCGAGCGTGCCACTGCTAAAACAATACGACTTCCCTGAGAAGCTCTGACCTGAGGTGAAGGTCAAATATACTCTCAGTGAGACGGGAGCCCTGCCAAAAGAGGCTGGAGAAAAATCCTTTGTTTCTCTTCACCCACTGGATTTAGTCAGAACACGTTATCTCCTCAAGGAGAGGGAGACAAAGCGGATGCCAAGCAAGACCGCACTCATGCCATGTACCAAAACTGCTTTCAAATTAAAACATGGAGACCTTCTGATGAGTAGAGTCACACTTTTTACCTGCTTCAATCACATTAAAGTACAGTGTCAGAGTCCAAATTACAAACCAACCAACACAAAGAACTGAAACAATTTACAAATGTAATAATAAAAAATGTTTCTTGAGCACTAAATCAGCATATGAGAATTATTTCTGTTCATGTGACATTGGAGACTGTAGTAATTGAATCACTGGAATAAACTATATTTGAAAGGCATCATATGATGCCCGTTGATTATTTTGATTATTGGGTGTAATTGAATAGGTTAATATGCTTTACTCCTTATTTTTTTATTTTCGCATACTACACAGCACCTCTATTCCCAGTCTGTGTGAAACATGCTGATTTCTACAAAGTATCTCCTTCAGGCTCCACCAGGCCCAGTGTGTTGTGATTGGTCAAATACCTTAAGAGTGTGGCAGAAATGTAGCCTCCCTTACCATAATCCCAAGCTTCAGTTTCCAAGGCTTTAAAGGTGTAATATGTAATATTGAGAGCTAGTGGCTAAAATGGGTACTGCAGACCAAATTCAAAATATTGGAGAGGGTTGTTTCTCCCGCCCCCTCTTTCTCAGATCCGACGCTCATGTGGGTTGCCAGTTTGAGAACACGCAACAGGAATGAGCGCAATGGACAATGGAAGGCGACGAGGCTTACACAGTAAGCTATTGAGTTTTAATATGCCTCTGGACATAGAGCTTTTTAGGTAGAATCGGCCTTTGTTTGCGTGCTTTGAGTTTGCTGATGCTCCCTTCCATTTGGAATTTGCCCACCGTCTCTCCACTCAGAATTTTGCTGCCCCTCATAGATGACTAGGGATATTAGGTTAAAAGCCTTTAATAACACACTCAGAAGGTTAATTCAACAAATTCAACAGATGCATTAACAAAAATGGACAACTGAACACTGAAAAGACAGCAACTCGAATACCAAGCTAATGAGGCAAATAATGATAAACACCTGTGAGTTTAAATGAAGCACATGACAACTGAAGAGAGAGGGGATACTGAACAAACGAAAACAGGAATTAACAAATACAAACTAAGAGTCCATGAAACTAAAAACAAGGTAACTTAGGCCATGTCCACACGAACATGGGTATTTTCAAATCCGCAGCTTGTCGTTTGGCCGTTCGTCCTCATGCAAACACAGTATCTGATCACTGAAACTTTTTTTTTTTTTCAAAACTCCAGTCAGGTGAATAATTTCAGAAATTCCCGTTGCAGTGTTGTCATTTAGCCAGTGTAACCAGAGATTTTGGCTTGTGACGTCAGAGTGCGCACTTTGCTTCACGTCAGATTGTGCGCCGCTGTCTCTGAGGTGAGCCTGTGCAATGGCGGGCGTAGCCAAAATATTGTTGCTAGTAACCTTTTTTTCAGGCTTCTGATAGGCTTTATATATAGCTTTACAGTTAGGGTTATATCACCACCTGTTGGTTTGGCATGCTCTTGACAGCGCTTGATAGCACATTTTTGCATTTTTATGCACTCGGTTTATAAAAATACCTGTGTATGTGTGGCCTCGGGCTAAAAGTCAGTGCCACATTTGTGTATTTAAAAGAATATTCAGTGGCAAATAACTTAGAGAGGATTTGATTTGACAGTAAAAAGCCAGCAATGATATTGTTAGTTCTCATTTTGACTTATCAATGTGGCCTTGTTTACATCAGCAGAAAAAAAAAATTGTTCTTTAGAAAAGTGTGCAGGACAATTTTGATTGTCTAAGAAAAAAAAAAAAAAAATCCAGACGTAGCCAGACGGTCTTGTTGATCCTCAAATGACATTTTCTTCCAGTGATTTCATGCCCACATTCCTTGACAAAGCCTTCCCTCAAACAGACAGGTTGCTTGAGCATTTTTGGTTGATCTAAAGATGACCAGGCAGACTCTGCAAATGCAGCACTATTATCTAGTGCTTTGAGCTTAGACTACATAAGAAGTGCTGGCTGGCAGATGACTCAGCTTGTCACACGAGCCTCGACAGAATTATGAGGCGGCTATACCGTGGCTACACGTCAATTCTGTGTTAGTCACAGTCAAGGACTCCAAAAGAGCAAGGGCGCTCGGAAGCCTCTTACCCCTGTCGCCCGTCCTTCTTTCATGTTTGCAGCATGGCAGAGAGAGATTTCTGCCTGCTCGTCCTCCCCCCTTCATGTTTTCTCACTCAGTGCTTGCCGACAGGGGCCCAGAGTTGATTCATTCATATTCAACGACCCAAGAGCTAAGGTTTTAAAATACACAGAGCAAACTGACACGTACAGGCGGCCACGTGGCAGAGCCAGAAAACACATTGATCCTTTTAATTTCCCTGATCAGTTTGAATGCTACAGCGAGTAGGAGTGGGAAGTTCTTGATTGCATCAATATTTTTCTCATCCCAAACACCCAGAGCTGTTGTATCTGTGATTGTGCAACGATTTGAGAATTGGTTTTCGCAAACTGTAATTAGAACACGATCCATCACGGCTGAGATCAGAGGCAAAAATTATTTTATTGTGGAAAAAAGCTGATTTTTATTTATTTACCGTTAAACAGTAAAGATTACACAACATGCTGCAATATTTGCACTAAAAAAGGAAATTAAATAAATGAGCTCTAAAATTATTAAATAAAAACAAACATCCCATCCCCCCTTTTAGCACACTTGCTCAACCTAGATTAGTCTGCCTTAATCTAAATTAACAAAAAGATTAGGATAAGGAAAAAATAACAGTATAATTATATCAAGGGTGTTTTCACCGAGGAGGCAATGGAGACAACGCTTCCACAAAAATACACACTACTATTCAAAAGTTTGGAAAAATTAAGATTTTTTAAATGTTTTTGGAAAAAGTCTTTTTTTATTTGATCAAAAATACAATATGCAAAATCATGTTGTTTTATTTTAATAGATTGAAATTATGAAAAAATACAATGTATGTAATAGTTTTAAAAATTATTTTAATATTATAAAATTATGAAAATCTGAATTGTACCCCAGTCTTCAATTTGTCAAACACATTTGCGGAAAAAAAAAACATAATTTGTCAATTTGACACAAACAACAGTTTTGTTATGACAACTCTCTGAGTGTTTGGCATGGTAAAGGGTACAGGACTTGCTACTGCCAATGCATACATGAAACACTGCTGTGATCAAGTAAGAGATGCTGCTGCTGTACAATATAGCGTACATGAAGTACCCATAGCAGATCTATACAGGTGGAGCTGGGGAAGGTGGAGGGTTTCTGAAGGGTGCTGTAGGCAATGCTACCAAAGTATTTTGATTGTTGAGAACGGAAGCTTATCAGGAACCAATCAGTTGTGTCCTATACATAACAATGTGATTATGAGAAAGTTGAGTTTTAATGACCTATTAGCCTGCGCCATCTAGACTTTCATGGCAGAACTGTGTATTTCAGTAGGATGCACTGCAGATTCTCCATTCATTTCAGAAAGGATATTTGTCAAACAATGAAATCTCCTGTTTGATAGAGAACAATGAATTTGTGAGCTGTTGCTTCCCACTAAACATTCCTGATGAACCACTGAGCTAGCATGAACTTGTGAATGTTTTGAGCTGTCTGAATGAAGTGAATCAACTAAAATGATGTCTATGAACAAACAGTGAGAGACAGACGCAGAAGACATCTGCAGTCTGGAGTCACTGCATCTGCATCTGCAGACAGAATGATGGACGATCTGTTTCAGATTATCTGTTTAAACAACCTTGACTTGGGAAAGTCATAATCATATCTATTAAATAAAAAGCATGTCTCTTTGGCGCTGCAAATAAGCATACAAGCTATTCTAAACAAGAGTGAACAAAAGGCAAGAGGATACTATCCGAGAGAACATTCCTGTCCATATAATTCCACAGGAAGTGTTAACATGAAGCTTACATAAGGCATGGTCTGGTGGAATGAACTCAGGCAAGCACAAAAACCATGAACAGGCTCAAGTTAATCTGTTTATTGAAACTGGCATGTCTACAAGGCTGTGTGACACGCAAGATTTCAGAAAATTTAATGCCACTGTCAACCCGAAATTAACATGCCACGCGTTGCTCCAGTAAATGCACTAAGTGCATAGAAAATGGATATGGAAAAACAACGAATCAAATGGTAAGACAAGTATATAAAGTAACTCTTTATGCAGGGTTCAAGCAAAAAAAAAAAAAAAAAAAAATTACCGTTACTATACTTGATGTATTAACATCATATATTGCATTTATGCATGGAGGAATATTTGATACAATTGTCCAAAATATAAGATTACTTAAGAATAGTAAGACAGTATATTACATATAGCATATAATAAACTAAAGAGTTTACCGTACATGCTCTTTGTGTCGTATTGATAAATGTAAAATCAACATATGCATATACTGTATGTTTTGTCACCTTTAGATAACCATAAACCTAATTGTTTATTCCCATTCATGCTTCACCACATTTTGTACTGTCTATAGAAAGGTTTAAGTGCTTGTAAATGTTTAAGTTATGAAAAATGATTCCCTTAAAATAATGAAACAGCAAACATGAATATGAATCATATGACATTGATATATTTAACTTTTGCATGAAGAATCCTTTCTTTGTAAAAAAAAAAAATAAGTAAATAATAATAAATAACCAATAGAACACAAAATAAACAATTAATAATAATAATAATCATGTTTACAACTGTCAAACTTTCACTCAGTGAGGACTTATTCAGTTTTGCACTATTTCCCGCCACTAGTTTGTTGTCATGGTTTCTGATTTGAGTCATCACTGTCAGCTGTGTGTCATTAATCACCTCATTTGCGCCTATATTTTAGTTCCCTTGTTTCTGTTTATTGCTTTTGGGTCTTGTCAGTGTATGGATGTGTTTCGCTGCTCTGTTCATGTGGATTATTTGTGTGGATTTATTAAAGTCTTCTGATTTACCTTCATCTTCGTATTCATGTGTGATCTAGCTACATGTATCCATGAAAGAAGACATGACCCAGAAGTGCTGTGAGCCACGTCCTCCTGGGTGTAGGGAGTCTGTGGCTCCCTCGGATCGTCGGCTTCACCTGGGTCAAACATGGCACCACCTTCGCCACAGGCCGTCCACTGCTCTCCAGCCCTCCATCCCTATGGCTAGTTTCACCCGCTTTATGCTCTGCTTCCATCTTTGGTCAACCCAGATCCACCTCTGCCCACCGGATTCCTGCTTCCATCTCTGGGGGTCGTTTCTGCGGCTCCGTTGCAGTTGCCAAGGTCTTCAGGGTTCCTTCGCTACATCTGCTTTTCGGCTATACGATGGGCTCCACCTCCTACGTTGCCGCCTCTTCAAGTCCATCTCCATTGAATCGTCTGGACTCCATCCTCCATTGCTCCTCCCTCCAGTGACTCCACCGTGGATTCCAGTTCTAACTGTGGCCTGGGTCATCTCCTGCCTGTCCCATTGGATCACACCATGTGCACCACCCTGGGCACCACCCTGGGCTTTTCATTCATTCAATCCCTCTCCCGGACTCTTGTCCTGCACCTGAGCCTCCTTCATTCATCTCCCTCCACGAGGTCGTGGAGAGGGCCAGGAGGGGGCGTACTGTCACACTTTGCACTAGTTTCTTGTCATTGTTGTCACAGTCCTCATTGTCAGCTGCGCATTGTTAATCACCTCATTTGCACCAGTATTTTTGTTCCCTAGTTTCTGTTCATTGTTTTCAGGTCTCATCAGTGTAAGGATATGTTGATGCTCTCTCCATGTGGATTATCTGTACAGATTTATTAACTTCCGGTTTACCTTCATCTCCATGTTCATGTGAGCGCATACATACCCGTGATTTCTATGTATGTTTTATCTCTGACAGTAAATTCATAATTATAAAAAAAGGGAAATATCAACATACAACGGAATTTCATTCTGGCCTATTGGCTGGGTCAGGTTTACTGCTGATCTAACTGGTCTAGCATATATAAATAAAAGTTCAGTGGTGGACTGTATGTCGTTGGCTGACTCTAAAGCATGAAGATTTTTATGAAATCAACTCAAAGTGAGAGTTTTAGTGTAGCATGAGTGCTCAGAAAGGGTGGCATTTTAAAGCTAGCAACATGCACCATATCAATAAATAAAAAGACCTCAAAAGTGACAAATAAAGAATGAATTGACATAAATGGGTCAGAAAAAAACCTGCTATCCTCACAGGGTTGGGAAACATGTGGCTCAAGTGCCACACTGCATTAGTGGAGAGGACAAGATCTTTTATGGTGTCTTGTGTCATGTCTTTGCTGAGGGGGAGGAGACACAAGGTTAAGTTTTTCAAGCTTTGAAGCTAGAGGCGAGAGTAAAAAGGGAAAAAATAAACCAGAATGAGACACATTAGGGTTCAGGGTTTAGGCTTAGTCATGACCAGCTAAGCTAAAATATAAATGAGTGCATTAAGCTAATATTAAAAGAGTGCAAGAGTACTTGCACTCCACAAAACGAAGAAGGCAACAAAGACTTCTCCAACAGAGTAGTAAGAATGAAGACGACAGAAACATGATAAATGGCTGAAGCCGTGGCCTATCACATGTGCTCCAGACACACAGAGCCATGGTACCCATGAGAGAGATGAATATGCCCTGTTTCAGTACATCCTCCATCATGTCCCAAAACTATTCTCTCTTTCATGTTTAAAATGATAATAATAAAAATAATAATAATAGATTCACACTATCGGTTTCAGAAAAAAAAGAGTTTAAAGTACAAAATACCATCTTTATTTACTGACCACGCATACTTCTTTGGGGCTCCTCTTTATAGTCCAAGCCACGCCCCTTTTGTTAAAACCATTACAGTCATTGGTGGGTAAGTATTCGGGTGAGTACATACATTTTCATAACACCAGATAAATATATACACATAAAACAAAATATTTATAGAAAACAAAATCCATGCAAAAATAACAAATATAAATGTAGACATAAATAATAATAAATACAACAACAACACATTTCCATTATCCCCCGTCTAATAAACAAAGACAATGTACGAGCCGACATCCGGTTCCTTCGCGCCGAATTAACCAGACACAGAGGACCTGGCAATATTTATCTAAACATTTTGCGATTCATTAATACACACACCCACACATATCAAAATAAAAATATATACTTGCATATGATACAGCTATACTTTTATATTAATTGTGTAAAAAAAAAACTATAATAATACAGTAATCAATATCTTTCATGTGATCATTTATGACGCATTATTTAATCTTTTATGCAATTATCTTATTATGTATAGTTATTACATCTATTAAATAACTTAAATAACTTTTCCAACATTTATGAAAATAAAAACTGAAACTGTACTACTAAATGCCAGCCATACTCTCTTGCTAAGTTCTTTAAGAACTTTAATTGCCTTTCTGAGGAAGCCAAATGTTGGGGTGGAACCAGGCAAGTCAATAATGAGCAATCAATGACAAGAACAGTTTGTATCGCCCCAGGCCACTCTCATTAGTCTGTTTGATACTGCTAATATACCCTCAGCTAATCAATCTCTGATACCTTTTCAAAAGATCACCAACATCATCTTCACACGATTATGATCTGGAGTCTCTCAGCCCCAAGTTTAATATTTACACTGGCTTCACCCTCTCTCTTCAGTGACTCAAGTATTGATGCATCCACCTCAAATCTTGAGGGTGAGCACTGAGCATGACAGGTGCGTGTTAGCGAGGGAGTGACGTCTGGAGGGGATCATGAGAGATAATACAAAGTGCACTGCTTTTGTGCGTGTCTTATTTATGAGCTTTCATAATAGAGAAGGAGGGTTGGGATGGAAAGCACTGGAACATGGCATTACATCAGAGGAGAAGGGAAATGGACATGTTGGCTCTGTGTTGTGCTCTATAAGCATGTGAATGGCTGAGTGTGTTTTCAAAGACGCCCTCCTGAAAGCATCCACATTCTCTAATATGCACATTTTATAACGAAGCACCACGTTCAAAGGACTGACTAATACCGTGTGCTTAGTGTGTGATGTAATCCCTCCTAATCAGGCAATTTATTAATGATCTGAACATGCAGGGTACTACCAAGAGAGAGAGAGCGAGAAAGACAGAGAGAAAGAGAGAGCTGGTGAAACAGTTGCATTAAGTGAAGTAGCTTCCTCTGCTGAATATGGTCCTTGCATAATGCCGGTTAAAGTAAAATGCTTTCTTCTTTTATGATCCCCCCCCCCCCTGCAAGAAATTGTGTAATATATACGGTATATGATCTTGCCCTTCTTCACTTTATCTCTCTGTTCTCAAATGTGCCATAATGTGCATTAAACCAGTCGTATGGGTCATTAATAAAGTGCTTAAAAGATTAGCTAGTTCACTTCTGAATGAAAATGTCCCGATAATTTACTCACCCCCATGTCATCCAAGATGTTTTCTGTCTTTCTTTCTTCAGTCAAAAAGAAATTAAGGTTCAGTCCAGTATTTTTGTTCTTATTGTGGACTTCAATGGGGTTCAGTGGGTGGAAGGTGCAAATTGCAGTTTCAATGCAGCTTCAAATCTCTATACATGATCCCAGACATTCCTAGCAAGACGATTGGTCATTTTCTAAAAATAAAATACAATTTATATACTTTTTAACACAAAGTCTTGTCTTGCACTGCTCTGCAATTCACCATGCATGACGTTATCACGTTGGAAAGGTCACGCGTGACGTAGGTGAAAGTACACATCCACTGTCTATAAAGCGAATGTGCAAAGATTAAGCCAAATGCCCTTTACAAAAAAAGTTAAAAGTTGAAGTTGGAGGAGAAAATTAGATGGATTTTTTCGGCCTACTGCAGTTCTTTCACTTGCGTCACGTATTGCGTGGTGGATCGCAGAGCAGTGCAAGATGAGCATTTGTGGTTATAGTATACAATTTTTTAGTATATTTTTTTAGAAAATACCCAATCGTTTTGCTAGATAAGACCCTTTTTCCTCGGCTGGGCATGTGTAGAGGGCATTGAAGCTGCATTGAAACTGCAATTTGGACCTTCAACCTGGTGAACCCCACTGAAGTCCACCATATGAACAAAAATACTGGAATGTTTTCCTCAAATACCTCCATTTCTGTTCGACTGAAGAAAGAAAGGCATGAACATATTGGATGACGGGGGGGGGGTAAGTAAATCATCAGAAAATTTTCATCGTGAAGTGAACTAATCCCTTAAAGGGGTGGTTGATTATTATTATTTTTTTTAATTAATTAGAGTGTAATTTTGCTGTTAAAGCATAAACAACGTCTGCAAAGCTACGATGCTCAAAGTTCAATGCAAAGGGAAGTATTTTCTTTTAAAGAATTTTCTATTTAAGGACTACAACAAACGGCTGGTAGGGATTACAACGAGATTCTTCCAAGGTTGGTGAGGTCACTAACCGTACAATTTACATAAACCCTGTCCCTGAGAACATGGAACAAAAGGTTGGGCTGCTTTAGAGAAGAGGAAGAGTTGTTGTAGAGTGTTGTTGCTATGCTGCTTCACAAACGAGGGTCAATTAAATTCTGGATTTTCACAATAGATTAACATGATGGCACATGCTAGTTGATGAATTGAATTAACTCCACAGCAACAACATAAATTTATGCACTAACCGTTCAGAAATGTCCATATGCATTCTGTAAGTTGTAACTTCTTCGTGAGTCTCTCCATCAGAGAGTTTGAACAATGGAAGGCTGAACACCGCTACTGACAATTGTTATTTTGGCTGCGTGAGATTATCCATTTTTGTTGCTGAGCAACCAAAGCACAAGCTGTTAAAGGAAAGAGGCCGGGAGCAGCAGCGCATTTGCATTTAAAGGGATATACAAAAACTGCACAGTTTTGCTCACACCCAAATAGGGGCACATTTCACAAGCTATAATAAATTATCTTTGGGAAATTTTGAGCTGAAATTTCACAGACATATTCTGGGCGTTATAGGTCCCCTTTAATTAATAGAGTCCTTATGTTTGAAATCCATTAGTAGGGCTCGACTCTTTCTCAAATTCCTCTCTTTCCTCTTTTCCGCTGCAACGGAAAGTTTCTCTGCGGTAAACATGAATCATAGATCATCTCTCCTACAAACAAATGCAAATAAGGTCGAGTTACACCAAATAAAGTACTGAAATATAGCTCAGTAAAGCCTGAAAAAACAATAACTAAAACATAAAAAAATATGAGGTGAGACTTTGGTGGCACTACACGAACAGAAAATTAGGCCTATTTCTGAAGTCACAACTTCAACAAGATCTCGGACTGACTCATGCTTGATAAATTACACAGAACTTTTATTAAATTTATTAATTTTGTTTAAAAAAAAATCATTTAAAAATTAACTGTTCTATCTGTGTAACACAAAGAGAAAACATTTAGGAGAACGTACTGGTTCTTTTGTGGCCCATTTGGGTTTTGGAATGACGTGAAGGTGAGTAAATGATGACAGAATTTAAATTTTAGGGTGAACTATTTTTTTAAGCTAATTAGGCTATATATTAGCATTTAAATGCTGTTGTATTCCCAGTGTCCAACAACAGAAGCCAACATCAGTGCCTTTCAATATTCTCTGCACTCTCCTTTGAATGGCACAGCCTGGTGGGACACCAAGCCAAACAGCACAAAACCCCATTCAGCTAGACACGGCTTTGCCAAAAATTGTGATTATGTTGTCTTCACATCACCCTCAAGACTGAGACATCAAGTCAGATGCTATTTCCTTCTGTCTGCTGCCAGCCTTTGGTGTTGAGTGAGGCCTAAAAAGTTTTAACATTAATTTTTGTATTATCATAATATTGGCAGCAAAATGGAAAGTACCCTGAAACTACAGGAATTGAGTGCAAGAGTTTTAACATAATATTGATGCTGTATGCCTTTTTCACAATGTACTTCTGACGTGTTATATACATTTACCTACACGTAGCTGCAATTTATAAACATTTAAACTTGAATGAATTTAATGAATGTATTAAAGTAAAGTAAAGTACAGTAAACATTTTTTGTTAACATTTCCAGCAAATAATTACTATAACATTGTTACAGCGGCATAAACCATATATCATAGAAAATATATTCTTATCCATGGCGATTGAAACTGTAAAATGTGTTTTGTATTTTGAATAACATCATTTACGAGTTTAATGAGTAATTTTAAAAAAGCATTAAGTAATTAGTAACAAAGTCAGGACCTAAAGCTATTACTAAATCTAATTATGGCATCACCACAACACTAGCTGTTCATTTTGCTACATTCAGAGTTCATTTACTACAAAAGGAAATGCATTTACTTCCTCAATCAACATGAAATTATTGCTTTAAAAAATCTTTCAGACATAGTTGGAATTAAATTAAGCCCATTAACACATCCCCAGTGGCTAATGTTTATGCTGATGCATCTATTCTAAAACCACGCAATATTCATATTCCACTGAAACACAGAAGGGCTGAACCGGCAGACGTAGTGTGTCGTCTTCGCTTTGTAACCACATGCACTTCAAGTAGCATCTCCGGTTGGACTTAAGTTGATTAGATTGCGGCAAAGCACAGCTATGAAGAAAAACAGCATGGTTGGTCCTCACAAAATAGCACACAACACAGCACTGTGATTTACTCCACTGGAAGGAGGAGTAAAGATAGAGAAAGAAAGAGCAAATAAGATAAGGAACACTGGAGAGCCGAACTTTGCAATGGGAGCTCTGAGCTTTGCCGATTATAAGACTTTAAACTCAGTTACTTGCCATTCAGCAGACAATTTTTTTCTAAAGCAATTTATAGTACAATTTATAGTACAGTAACTGCAGAGTCAGTCATTCTGGGACAGCGCAGGATGAAGTGCCTTGCTCAAGGGAACAATGGTGATTAGACAGAATTGGGATCTCAGTAACCTCCCAGTTCCTGGATCGCACCCAGATGGAACTAAACTAGCAAATCTTAGTCGTAACAATAAAAGTGGGAAATTAACGTTCACACCAGGCAAATGCTGGGAATTTTTTTTTTTTTTTTTTTTGTATGAAAAAGTGTGTAATTGTGTCTTATCCCCATTGTGTCTTTGTCAAAAAAAATAAAATGCTCAATTTTCCTTTGAACTAATGTAACAGCTGATACAAGTGTATAAAAATAAATCCAAGATGGCAGACAAAGCTAAAGAAATGGATTATTACTATGTAACTTTTTGTAAGCAAAAATCTTAAACTGGACCTGAATCTGGTAAAACTAGAAATTGATTATATTAGAAACATACAAACATTAAACTGAAGCAGAATGTGTTTGTTGTAGCTAAACTATATTATTTTACCCAGTACTTGCATATTCTATATAGAATTATGCTTAATTTTGTGACCTCCTGAGATCGAGGAGGGGATCCGGAGATCTGAGGATGATTTGGAGCTACCGAGGGCAGAGGCGGGGCCTGAGGTAGGGCGTAGCAAGCTGTAGTCAGAGTGGAGAACCAGAGAACAGCAGTCCACAAGTCCACAGCGGAGGAAAAGTGATGACTGACCCAGGTGGAGCCGAGGGAATCCGGCAAGGCCAAGAGGCTGATGGTCCACTCTGAGGACGAGGGCAGAAGGAGCACAGGCGCAGGAGCCAGGACGGCAGGACCATGGCGCAGCGAGGCTGGAGGCGGAGATTCGAGCTCCTCATGCCCAGGAGGCCCAAGATGGTGCCACGCTACTGAGAGGACGTGGTAACGAGGGACTGAAGGGAGATGGGGGTTGTCTGGGTGGCAAAAATGGCTGGAGACTGGGGAACAGACTGAAGTCCTATGCTAAACCCCCCAAAAAATAGTGTCTGAAATTGGCTGGAGAGATAGTGGGAGAGGCACGCTGGGCGGGACAGGCAGAAGACTGACAGGTTCAGGCAACAGTACTGGAGCTAGAAAAATGTCCTCTCCACACTCAAAATCAAAAAGTGACTCAGCCAACAACTCACTCTCTGTAGTCGGGGGAGGGGCAGGGCTCACTTCCAAACATTCGAAGTCCATCATCACATCGCCGTCGTGCTACCTACGGTGGACTCAGGTCGTTGATCCTCACCTCTATGGTGAATGCTGATTCGCAGGACACAAGCACCCTCTCCACATATGTCGCAAAGCTCCATCGACAGCTGTGCACGTGTTGTGCCATTGAGTCCGACACATAGGCATTAGTCTCAACTTGCATATGCTATGTAGATTTATTATGCTTGTAAGAATTTATATTAGCAACATGCTAACGCTAAACGCAGTAATTTGCTGCATTTAAAATGTATTTATCCAATACTTGTATAGGTTATGTAGTTTTATGCTTGTAAGAATCTATATTAGCAATGCTCACACGAAAGTCCATTATGGTTAGGATATTGCCTTTAAATGCTATGTAATTAGTACATAACACAGTTCAGGTTTTCGAACAGGAGTCTACATACATTGGAATCTATATACGTGCAAACAAAGGGATGTTGGCTGCCGCATCAGCACAAGCAATAAAAAGAGAGAGCAAGAGGATGCAGCGGGAGTTTGAGACCAAGCAAGCCAAAGGGGCAGTCTGCGTATGTGCCCTTGAACGTTCTGCCTTCTCCGCAGCGCGAGACCAAAGGGACTGCTTTGAATTGCAGAAAGGTCAGCCAGAAAGATTGAACTATCTCCAACAGAACTGCATATACACTGCTCACAATCTCCACCACACACAGCTGAGGCTCTGGATCAATTTGCCCTTGCCTGTTGCTCTTGTTCCTGTTGTCTGCAGATAAATGAGGGTTTGCACACTTCGAGAGCGTTGTCGTACCAAAATATTCCATCTCAAGTTTAGATCAAAAAGGATGGTTTTGGTGAAATTGCATTGCTCATGAGATAAAACAAAATGCCAATGACAGCAGCTATGCACTGACTGAAGGAAACTTGTAAAAGTGCATCAGCACACTCTTCTAGGAATCAGACATGCAAAGATGAATGGCCAATTTCTTAACACCGATTTGTCTTTGTGCCATTCCATTACAAATCAATACCTGAGAGTTTATAAAAACCCACCCTGGACAAATGCATCTCTCCACACTTCAATCGCTCACAGTTTATAAAAACCCACCCTGGACAAATGCATCTCTCCACACTTCAATCGCTCACAAACAAAATGGGGTTGAATTCCCATGGAGGCTAAGTTATACGAAAAACACTGACCCCGGGTTCAGCACAAAAGAATCCTTTTTCCCCCCAACGTTAAAAGTAAAAGGTACAGTCAAAAAAATGAAACGCTGGATTAACTTTATGTCAACAGGTTCCACGTAACTGGGTTACTTTGCATTTAATTAACATTATTTAATTCAGTAAACTTAATTCAGCTGCATTTAGTTGAGTCAGGTTGATTCTTAATTTTGTCCATAACTATTATGCTCAATTATCATAAATTTAATATAAAAAATTAAATTAAGTAGTCATGTTTAATTGATTTGTTTATTTAGTGAATGTGTTCAAGAACAATTTTCACTACTTCTACAAATGTAAAATAACAAGAATATTTTTTACAAAATGTTTTCTCTGTAAAGATTCTTATTGTTAGCCAGAAGATGATTTTGTTACATCCATGGCATGCCCAAAATAGATGTTTTTTTTTGTTTGTTTTGTTTTTTGCTTGTTTTTTTTTATTATTATTATTAAGGCAAATTTATTTGTTATTAGCAGGTCCTCAACTCAAGCACACACTTCAATCACAATGGTAACCCTCAAAAAAACTAACATACCAGACATTCTAAAACATAAACATAAAAGACCATTAAACATTAACAAGTCTCACAATTTTATCATCTTGATTAAAAAAAAAAAAAAAAAAAAAAAAAAAAAAAGCATAAAATAACATTTTATTTCAACACGTACTCTCCCTATCCAGCCCTGTGCAAAACATGATGGGAAGGAGAAATCCTGTTCCTAGTTTTCCAACTTAATTGAAACATGTTCTTTCAAAATGAAAATATTGAGTTGAGCCAAAACACAACAGTTTCAATTCAATTTCACACAGTGCAATTGTTTGAATGAGAAACCCAATGCAATGGTGTTAAATGAAAATGAATTTTTAAATAAACAATATTGTAAAATCATATTTTTTGAGTGTATGGGGGGCAGTAATAAAAACAACTGAATAAACAATAATCTACCCAATCTTTGCCCTCCAAAACAAGACTTTACGTGTCCCACAGTTACTCTTTATGAAGTATGTGCGGCTTTTCATTAGAAAAGAAATATCTCTTAGTGAACTTCAAGCTAAACTGCCTTATTTTAATGGACATCAACATTTCCTACCTGCTTATTTCAATGGAAAAGCTGTTGCAATGCAATTTTTTTCCAGGAAAAAGAGACAGAAAAAAGCTTTTGTGGAAAGGCGGCATGCTATTGAAAAATGAAAGTTGTCATTATTCTTTCACCCTCATGTCATTCTGAACCCATAAGCGGTTAATTTTCTCATGGAACACAAAAGAGTATTTGAAAAATCTTCGCACAGCTTTATAGTGACTATTTCTTTGGGGCAAACTATTCCTTTAACCACAGGTTGTGACAGCAGGGTAGCACAACGTACAGCATTTTGGATAAAAGCATCTGCTAAGTGTATTTATCATTTTATTGCCTGCACTTAAGCATCATTTAAAAGAAAGAAAAAAAAGTGTAGAATACAACAATACAAGTTTTTAGGAATATCTAGTATCAAGAAATTGCTTTCTGTTTCTCAAACTTTAGAGTCAGAGAAACTTGTTGATCTTTCAAGGCTGGACATGAGAAAAAAAATCAATGCAGGCGGACATGCTAAATGAAGTATTGGTGAGAGTATAACTCATAGGTCCATCTTTTCTGAGTTGAACTCAAGCAGACTGTGGTCATTCATCTCGTATATATTGTTTTAACAAGGAAGTCTATCAACTCGTATCAGGATAGAATCACTGAAGTAACACATTTGTGATTTCACATTGCGTTCACAGCTCAGGTGATAAATTGGCTCCAAAACTTCCGAGTTATCCTCCGTCAAGGAATGCTAACGGAAAGCTTTCTCTAAGTAATCTAAGCCTTTTTGATGCTAACATACTAAACCTTGACTGCTTCTTTTGAACATTTCTAGACTACCAAAGCCCATCCATGACACATTCACCTTTGTTCTCCTTTATTTGTAGTATTGTTTTTATATGAGCGTCTCTAGGGTGTGCTTCCATAAATCCTTCAAACAGTTCAGAGTCATATGCCGCGTTTGGTCAGGAGGAAAGATAGTGAGCAAAGCAGATATCGGTCTTAAATTCTGTGCAGGTTTCCTCTCTTCCTTGCTATTCTGTCTCCATTAAACTGCAAAGCTCTTCAACATCAGTTCAAAAGTACACCTAGCAATCTCACAATCCAGAAAAGCAAGCAAATACTGTTTCCTGTCCCCTAAGGGAGGATCCTGTATTTGAATGCACTTTGGGGGGCATTTTGCATGAGCTCAGTGTCCCATTCTGCCCTTTCGTCTTTCAAAATGCCCCCAAAAGTGCACTCAAATACAGGATCCTCCCTTAGGGAACAGGAAACGGTATTTGCTTGCTTTTCTGGATTGTGAGCATCAATGCTGCATGAAAGTTTAATCTATGAAGAGAAATACATTTCATGGATGATCGGTGAACTCATTTCGGGAAGATCCATAAAAATGAGCTTAGATTAGCAGGCTAGAATTTATGACCCGAATACCTTTAAATGAACGGCTTTGTTGGAGATCCGTTACCAGGGACCTCCACTCGTTTTGCCTCCGGTGAACATCTCGACGTGTAGCTCTTTGTTCAAAAGGAGAACATGTCGTCTGCTCCATGGTTTAAATTGCACTCGGGGCGTTTCGAAGAGATTATATTCTTAATCATTTGCAGTTTCATTGTGGATTCGTTCAAATGCAGTTCTGCAAGAAATGGATTAGGTGTTTAATTCAGACCAGGGAAAAGGTTTGACTTTTGAATAGAAGCGGAAATGAGACACAGGACTGTTATTTCCCTAAAGGGAAATAGTACTTTGACAGTGTAAAATGTCAATCTGTAAATCCACCCACACTTTCTTGATGTGCCATAATGCAAACTAACAACTCATGTTCTGCTGTATTTCTATATTTAAACCAAGCTTATTTATAGCAAAGCAAAAAAAAAAAAAAAAAGGTTCAGAAAAGAATGAACCCGACAATATAAATCATGTTATTTAAGTTAATTAACTTCAAAAACAGCTAAAGTATTCTAAATAACTTTTCCACTTTTAAAAAGTAGAAGCTATACCACTTTTGCATCAATCAGGGAAACGTTAACAAAAGTTAGTCAGTGCGGTTTTAACCCTAGAATGCATAAAGGGCTCAAATTGACTTGCTGTGATCTTTGAAATATTTTATCAATAAAAAAATGTATTTATTAGAAAAATTCATGCCATGAATACCTCCAAAAACTTGTTTCTGACCTTCATATAGATATATTAAAAAATCTGTGTAACATCAATTATTTTAATTATTTCACATAGCCCCGAAATGTTGATAATTTTGGTACATGCATTCTAGGGTTAAACAGATTTGCTAAAATCAGATCTCAAAGCGGTTTTCAGGACAACATCTTCTAAATGTCCTCGTCCTGACTAATAAGCTCCCATATTCCAACCTAAAGTTCAATGTCATCCATGTGCTACTAATAGGCTAAATGAAAAGGGCAGTACAATGCGCATCTAGGTTTAACAATGTACACATAATTGCCCTTCTTACAGTCAGTTATTAAGGATTCAAGAAAAAGGGGTAGGACCAAGAACCATGTGACTGCATGTGTTTAGAGCTGTTAGTTGTTGTTGATTCACTGGTCAGGCTAGTGCATATTTTATGTACTCTGTAAACATTTGTACTGGTCCCACATAGATACAAATATAGAATAGATCTATAGATAGATAGGTGTCATATATAAATCTGCAGAATTTAGAACAATGTTGAATATTACATGAAATCACGTGACAGTCCACATGCCTGAAACAATTTCAAACTGACCCTGTGCCATCCTGACTGCTGAGCTCTGCTTAAGTCAGGAAAGCACCAACCAAAAACCCTCAGATAGATTGCCTGAAAGAGGGAGCATACACTCTTAATCCTACAGCTGAGCGCATGGCTGCAAAAAGTGAAGGAAAGTGTGCAATAATGTGGGAAGAGGAAGTCAAAGTCCTCAACGTCCCCATCACGGTGGCTCGAATACATCTAAAGGGCAGGATTACAGGCAGGAAGAAGAGAGATTGTGAAAATCCCTTCTCTGTCCTTGATAACTCCACAAGAATGCATGGAGAATCAGCTCCTTCTTTATTGGGATTCCAGAGTCAAGGGCATGAGCGAAAACGTACAGATGGCGATCAGTCCAGTCAGTGCAAACCAAAATGGGATCAGCTGTAGTGCAATTAGGCGAGACTCTAAAAAATGAATTGGATTTAATGAAACTGGTTGTTCTCTAAAATGTGCCAGCAGATAATGAGAACTGTACAGAAAGATATGGACAGCAGGACAGAGAAACAAAGACATTTTTTTTGTCAAATGAGATAGCATTTATTGGCCAGATTGTAAGAAAAAACCCACTTGCCATGTGTAATCAAATAACAGCATCCAAGACAGCAGGATTGCTACTTCCATCAGACATCTTTCTTGACATTCAGTAAGGTAAAGACAACAATGATTAGACTAAAAGATGAACAGAGTTATGTTGTGCAGTAGATTCACCAAACAAAATTGCAATAAATTGGAAGAATAATAATTTGAACAATCTCCTTGCTCTTTGCAAAAAACAACCTAGGCTTATTGGAAAATTGTGCCTCCATACCTACTTTTTTGGACAACTCAAATACCATACCTATATGTGATGTTTTATTAACAAAGTTCGGGAGGAACACGTTCAAATGATCTAACTAATCATCACTCCAACCTGCAGTCATTAATCAGCAATCAACATGTCCACCCAATCAGCATGAGCGGAGACCTATATTTATTGACGCAGTCGACTCTCCTATGTATTTGGACAGTTTTCAGCATCCCTCCACCACCCTGTCTCCTCACACTTGCCTGGTTACTTTCCTAAACCAGAATACGGAGGGAGTACTCTGGGTTTGGGCCAAATGCCGAGCTCGGAGCCCTCTCCTCGGACAGCACGCCAAATACGCATACTAATTACTCTATCTGATTATTAAGTGTGAACTCGTGGAATACACAATACAAAATAGGTGGTACAGCATTCCACCTGCAATGCAGAGCATTTGGGTAAGATTTCTGTGAAACACAGCTCAACAAAAGAGTGCAAAGGTGTGTAAAAGTAAGGTAAAATCTCATGGTTGCTTCAGCAAATGCGTCTTTATTTCACATTCTCTTTCTTTAACACTATCGATTGGGTTTAAGGTTTGGTTTAGTATAGGGGGTATGTTATTTTCAAAAAACATAGAGCATTAACCTTTTAGCACATTGACTTTTAGACATTATATTTTCAAATTGTCATGATATGTGCATGAAACAATGTAATAAAATGCAAACACAGTCTCATTTCTTGGTTTCGGAGAAAACACAAACAAGAACTTTTTAGTTACTGCAGGGAAATGTGCACGAAGCAATGTAATATTTTTCATGAGCCTGGATTGACAAAAACCTCTAATCAGTCAGAGATATTGACGTTTACAGCAAATTTGGTTTTTAAAGGGATAGTTCTTTGTTCTGCTGTACTCAAGATATTTGGAAGAATGTTTGCAACCATGTAGATTTCACTACAATAAACTAGCATAATAGCAAAAAACTACTATGGTAGTAAATGGGGGCGAAATCTGCTTAGTTACAAACATTCTTCCAAATATCTTCCTTTGTGTACAGCAGAACAAAGAAATGTACACAGGTTTGGAACAACCTGAGTGTGAGTAAAATAATTTTAGTCTTTGGGTGAAATATCCCTTCAAACCCTTTATAATTTCTACCTGTTTTATTAAAAACACTTTAAGGCATGATTTTTTTTTAGCTAATAAAGCATTTTTTAGCTAATAAAGCATAATCGAAACTGCATTTCGTTGCCTTGTACCTTACATGTGCAGTGACAATAAAGTTGAATCTAATCTAATCTAATAATCAGTTTAAGATGTTCAGGTAAAATGCAGTGGATCCATGCAAAATCTAGTATCTCATTTCAATCAGAATGAAGAGAGGACAGTTACCTATAAAAGTAGACTTACAGTAGAAGACAGTTATCTATCTAGGTAGCTCGCTAGCTTCTGGAGCAGAGCAGCAGTAAATTTCGAAAGCAGAAGAGTCAGAACACTAGACCCGTCTAATATGTTGCCCATACAGAAAAGCTGTCCTCTCACATAGACATTTAAAGGACGCTTGTCTTTTGATCTGAGATTCTTTCGAAGCAAAGTGAGGTCTTGGTGTTTCATCTAACACATGATCCGCTCTCTGCTCTCTTCATCTCTGACTTTGTAACCTGAGCGTTTAATGTTAGCATCCTGCAAACAGATTAAAGATATCCTGCATGGAATACGGAACAAATATATCCACGAAGAAACCTGGAAAAATATCACCAACTACTCATTAATGAAGCCTCAGGTTGTTTTCTTTGCAAATTTCTTTCTTTATGAAATATGTTATTTCACTAAAAGGAAAGATTGCCAAGCTACTCTATGAAGCAGAATCATTACCTTAATATGGTCCGGAGTAGATAACTATTATGCTGGGGTGAGCAGTAGGACCAAAATCCTTTTTTTTTTGTATTTGTCCTGGAAACCCCAAAAAGTTTATATATCAAATTAACATGTCCATTGGCTCGGAGCAAAGCGAGCGTTTTTTAATTCATTCCAATGGAAGCTGAGATTAACGCTCAATCACGAACGTGAACAAATACACCATTTTTTGACACACTCCTCAGCTACTCAGTCACTATATTTTCCATGTCCAACTGAAATTTAATTTTTATTTGTGTACTAAATGGCTAAAAATTGTATTTACAATAATATTGTTGTTCCCCCGAAGTTAATTCAATGTTGATTTAGTTCAGTTCAATAACTGTGTATAGTTCATCAATTATGAAATGAGTTCAATTGAGCTATTATTCAGTGACGTCATCATCCAGCTCAGTTCAGTTCCAATCCAACATGTCAGTGCAGTCAAGTCAATAAAATTGCTAAATATTCCCAAAAGTATCATCAAAAGCGATAGTGGCAAGGAACCTAAACTCCATCAGGTGACAGAAACAGAAAGAAAAAAAAAAAATACTTAGGAAAATCCAGGCTTAGTTGTCGGACCAGTTATCCTCTTTTGATTCCAGGGTGCATCACAAGTCAGATTGTGGATTGATATCATTCTGAGTATTCAGAATATCAAATCCAGTTTGTAATGCTTCTGGGTTTCAGGTCATATTTATATCATAAACGGCTGTATCAACACTAACAAAAGCAAAATTTTACTACAGTTCCTGACAAAAGTCTTGTCGCTTGTGTACAAATTGACCTGAAGTGCCGCTGAAATATATTTCTAATCAAGATTTTTTTTGACAAGAAATGGCTCATTTTAATCCCAACATCTTTTGAAATAATGTTTCAGTGCAAAACGAAACTGTCAAAAAGCATTCTAATATTCACAGCTTGGTAAAGCCCATTGAGTCAATTTTTTCAAAGACATAAGTGTTGTCGCCTTGTCATCTGAGCTTCACCTGCGACTAATAATGGATCAATTAGGTCTCAGGTGTGTATAAAAAGAACCCCACTACACTAGACCTTCACATCAACTGTAACTAGACCTCTGCAAAGATGCCTAAGATTCACCCTGAGACTAAAGTTTTGACTATCAAGAGGCTGAAGACCAGATCCACTGCTGATGTGGCAGGCACCTTCAATGTGTCTCAGCGTCAAGTACAGAGGATAAAAAAAAAAAAAAAAGATTTGAAGAGACTGGAGACGTTTTTTACAAGCCCAGGTCAGGCAGACCCCGAAAAACAACTGCTTGAGAGGACCATTTGCTGGCTCGAAAATCCAAGGCCAGCCCATTTTCCACTGCAGCAGAGCTCCACGAGACCTGGTCACCTTAAGTCCCTGTGTCAACAAGAACAGTTTGTCGGATTCTGTCTCGAAATGGCCTCCATGGTCGAATCACTGCCCAGAAGCCAACACTAAACAAAAGACAATTGAAAAACCGTGTGGCATTTGCCAAGGCCCACAGCCCGCTAAAAGGATGGATGCAGGAAAAGTGGCAGAAGGAGGATTTTTCAGATAAATCTTCTGTTGAATTACACCACAGTCGCCGGAAATATTGCAGGAGACCTACTGGAGCGCGCATGGATCCGAGATTCACCCAGAAAACAGTGAAGTTTGGTGGCGGATAAATCATGGTCTGGGGTTACATCCAGTATGGGGGTGTGCCAGAGATCTGCAGAGTGGAAGGCAACATCAATAGTCTAAAATACCAAGAAATCTTAGCTACCTCTTATATTCCCAACCATAAAAGAGGCTAAATTCTGCAGCAGGATGGTGCTCCATCGCACACTTCTATCTCCACATCAAAGTTCCTCAAGGCAAAGAAGATCAAGATGATCCAGGATTGGCCAGCCCAGTCACCAGACATGAACATCATTGTGCATATGTGGGGTAGGATGAAAGAGGAAGCATGGAAGACGAAACCAAAGAATATTGATGAACTCTGGGAGGCATGCAAGACTGCTTTCTATGCTATTCCTGATGAATAAATTGCATGAATCCTTGCCAAACCGCATGGATGCAGTCATTCAAGCTCATGGAAGTCATACAAGATATTAAATTTGGATCTCACAGCACCACTACTTAATTTGCTGACATTTTTTTGTATTTGCAGTAATATCTTTTTCAATTTCTGTATAGGCGACAAAACTTTTGTCTTGCCAAAATTTGACCTTTCTGTCTTGATTAAATGATAAATCTTACTTCAGTACATTAAACATCATTTGGGAGGGTTTTAGCTTTTCTTATGAGCTATTTCTAACACCAATTGATTGATTAAAAGTCAGGTTAATAGCAGGTGTTTCTACAAAATAGATAAGCAACAACACTTTTGTCAGGGACTGTACTGTAAAACAGCCAATACAATTGGATGACTGCTGAATTTAGAATAGTAGATACATAATTATTCATAAATTGACCATTTTCACTTTCTAAAATGCTTGCAAGATAAAGCAGCAGTTCTGTAAAGACTATATGGCATAATACTTCTTACTCAACTATTTTATCCTTTGAAATAGCCCTATATCAAGCGTACACAACCACCACCATCACCACATTCTATATCAAGCTTATCCCAAGTGAACTATATGACAACAACACAGCTGAAGAGGGGGATCAGCTGCAAGATCAATGTGCATGCAGCTTTCAGGTTAGCAGTAGGAAGCTAATCTCCGTAAAAACGGCTGAAGGACGGCAACAAATTGTTTAGCAAAACTCTGCTATCACCAAGAGAAAGCAACCATAAGACCCTGCCAGTCAATTACGGAGAGATATTATCAAGACAGACATCATAAATCAGCGGTTTTTAGCGAAAGGAAAAGGAGAAAAAAACGTTTAAGCATCAGAAAGCAACAAGGAAGGAATGACTTGGAAGACAGCAAAAAATTTATGAGGGGAAGAGAAATTAAGAATAAAAAGAGAGCCTTAAAGATAAATAGATGAAAAATGAAAGATGTATGAGAGAGAGATAGAAATGCTATGGTAACAAGGTACTGTAGCTTTAAAACCGCCTACCTTCCTGGTTTCAATCAATGCTATCAAGGCCACAGAAAAGCATCTCCAGACTCCAATCAAATACCTGTTCTGAGGAACAAATGTCGACCATGTCAATAAACGGAGTATTAAAGCCAGCACAGAGGAGTGAGACTAGCAGAGCAGATAAACATACTTCAAATAAGCAAATATAATTCTAAGCTTCAAGATAAGATTAATAAGATACACAATTGGTGAATATATTTAAATATACGCTGCTAGTTTTCCGCATTAAAGACCAACCGTGAGTGAGATTATTAGCCCTGATGGAATCTAATGCTCGATGGAATCAGCTCAGCATATCTGAAGTGAATGAATTTACATTTCATCAAAAATATTGTCAAACGGAGGAGAACGAAACGGATAAACATCCACCCACTCTTCCCTGGATGCAAAGCGTGTGCACATCTTATTTGAAGAGAGTGCAAGAAAAGTTTCTGGGTTAGAGCTCGGTGAGGTTAAGGTCAACGGCATGCTCTCGCCTGTATGTTCTGACATGAAAAGAAACTCAGGTGTCCGCTCCGCAGAGTTGGTGTAATCTTAAAAAGTAAGTTCACCCTAAAATGAAAATTCTGTCATTAATAAGCCTACTCACCCTCAAGTTCTTCCAAACCCATGAGACTTCCGTTCATCTTCGGTACAGAAATGAAGATATTTTTAATGAAATCCGAGCGATTTCTGTCCCTTCATTGACAGCTGGTCATGAAGAGGTTCATAAAGAGATTGCAAAACTAATCAATATGAATTGAGTGGTTTAGCCCAAATTTTCTGAAGATACACAATTGCTGAAGAGATTTAATGTAGGCTTTTATTCACATGAAAACATTCATCAACTCACACATCAGTTGTGGTAAACAGAAGTTCAAGCATGTTTGCTTGACGTTCGAGAACCAATGAGATTCATTCTCCTGTTATGCAGCACGTTTGAGCTTGAGCCAATGAGGTTTTTTCCCTCGCATCAAGCAGGTTCAATGTTTCTAAATAAAAAATGTTTTTCTAAATTCAATCTGTTTATCATATAAACTGATCATGTCTCTTCAGAAAGTTTGGAAGTTATTTTGATTAAAGATTATGAGTGCGCACAAATAAAAAAAAAGAAAAAAAAAAAGAAAAGTGCACTGATAAATTATTTAAAATACACATTATATTCCAAAAACAAAAAGGCTGTTTTGATTTCATGGTGACTTATTCTCAAGAATGTATACTTGGAGAGATGTTGAGATCCTGCTTCTAATTCAGGATGACAACTTTTTTCTGCAGCAAAGCAACAAGAAATTGTTTCACAATCTGATTGTCACAGATGACTGTCTCCATAAGCTTTAAATATGTCTGGTGGGTGGAGGTGTTGAGAGGGTGTAAACCACTCCAGTTAGAACTGGATCTGTGAAAATTAGAAAAGTTACTGGAATCGTTGGGAGTAAAACGTATAAACTACGCTATTTATTGCCCACATGATACCAATCTAAACTAGCAAATCTGCAATTTAAAGTCAGAGATTTTAGTATGAAGTCAAGCACTTCATCAAATTCTTTCAAGACCAAATTAACTGAGCCATAGGGTATCCATATAAATCCATATAATCTGATGGATTAAAATTCAAACAAGATCCACAACCATTAATATCTTCGAGTGTAGCTTCTAAATAATGCTACTGCTTTTGGGCTGCCTCTCATCTTTTAAAGCCACCTGCTTGCCTTATTTCAGTTCCCCTGGGTAGCAATCCAAATTCTTCACCAATGACGTTCAATATGTGTCCCTTCACATGAAGAGATATGCAAAAATATCACCTGATGTTACTGTGACGAGCACGGCGGGCGAGAGCCGTGGGGGAACGGCGCGAGGCCGGTGACGCGAGAGTTAACGAGCTTCAGGTGCTCGGCGCACCGGTCTCGTATCTCCCACGGAGGAGCTCCGGAAGCATAAAGGAGGAGCGACGACAGTGGAGGACGAGAGAGGACCAGGCCTGGATTTTATGTTGTGTTTTATTTGGTTTGTGTGGGCGGCAGTCGCCGTGAGGAACTGCCGCCCTTATACTTTCGTTTCATTGTTTGTTTATTTGATTATTAAATATGTTGAATGTTCGCCGGTTCCCGCCTCCTTCTTCCCGTATTTATGAACTTTGTTACACTGGTGCCGAAACCCGGAGGAAGGAGGGACATGCTGTCGAAGAGCCCTCGCTGCTGAGGGGGATCGCGGTGCTGCGGAGATCGGGCAGCGCGGGAGTGAAGACCGCGAGTGGCTGCCCGAAGCGGTGGTGCTGGAGCGTCTGAGCAACGGGTGGGACGGAGAGCTCGCTGCCGCGCCCCTGGGACGAGGTGGGGTGGCGGCCGTCCAAGAGGGAGCGGAGGAGCCGCCGCCGTTCGCCGGGGGCCGAAGCCTGCTGCCTGCCGCCGTAACGGGGAGGAGCCGCCGTCCGCCGTGGGCCGAGGCCGCTGCCTGCCGCCGGAGCGGGGAGGAGCAGGGAACGGCGGGCTCGCTGCCGGCTGCCCTCATGAGGAGGAGTCATCGCCGGCCGCCAGGGGGCGGAGGAGGATCGGGCCGTCCACCGAGCGTCCAGTGCCATCGCATGGCACCGCGAGGAAGAGCCTCTCGGCGGGCTGAGGACCGAGCGGCAGTGTGTCTGGGAGCCGGACCAAGAATTTTTTTTTTTTGTTTTGTTTTCCTCTCTCCACTCTCTCGTCCTGGTCGCTCCTTGTGCTTCCGTCTCCTTTTCTCTCGTCTCGTCTGTCCTTACCCCCATGCGCTGCGGCCGCCGAGACTGGGCCCCGGGGGGGGAGTAAGCGCAGTCTCGCGGGTACCCCCCGGCCTGCGAGGGGCGATGGGGGTATGTGACGAGCACGGCGGGCGAGAGCCGTGGGGGAACGGCGCGAGGCCGGTGACGCGAGAGTTAACGAGCTTCAGGTGCTCGGCGCACCGGTCTCGTATCTCCCACGGAGGAGCTCCGGAAGCATAAAGGAGGAGCGACGACAGTGGAGGACGAGAGAGGACCAGGCCTGGATTTTATGTTGTGTTTTATTTGGTTTGTGTGGGCGGCAGTCGCCGTGAGGAACTGCCGCCCTTATACTTTCGTTTCATTGTTTGTTTATTTGATTATTAAATATGTTGAATGTTCGCCGGTTCCCGCCTCCTTCTTCCCGTATTTATGAACTTTGTTACACTGGTGCCGAAACCCGGGAGGAAGGAGGGACATGCTGTCGAAGAGCCCTCGCTGCTGAGGGGGATCGCGGTGCTGCGGAGATCGGGCAGCGCGGGAGTGAAGACCGCGAGTGGCTGCCCGAAGCGGTGGTGCTGGAGCGTCTGAGCAACGGGTGGGACGGAGAGCTCGCTGCCGCGCCCCTGGGACGAGGTGGGGTGGCGGCCGTCCAAGAGGGAGCGGAGGAGCCGCCGCCGTTCGCCGGGGGCCGAAGCCTGCTGCCTGCCGCCGTAACGGGGAGGAGCCGCCGTCCGCCGTGGGCCGAGGCCGCTGCCTGCCGCCGGAGCGGGGAGGAGCAGGGAACGGCGGGCTCGCTGCCGGCTGCCCTCATGAGGAGGAGTCATCGCCGGCCGCCAGGGGGCGGAGGAGGATCGGGCCGTCCACCGAGCGTCCAGTGCCATCGCATGGCACCGCGAGGAAGAGCCTCTCGGCGGGCTGAGGACCGAGCGGCAGTGTGTCTGGGAGCCGGACCAGGAATTTTTTTTTTTTTGCTTTGTTTTCCTCTCTCCACTCTCTCGTCCTTGTCGCTCCTTGTGCTTCCGTCTCCTTTTCTCTCGTCTCGTCTGTCCGTACCCCCATGCGCTGCGGCCACGGACTGGCCCCCGGGGGGGGAGTAGGCGCAGCCTCGTGGGTACCCCCCGGCCTGCGAGGGGCGATGGGGGTATGTGACGAGCACGGCGGGCGAGAGCCGTGAGGGAACGGCGCGAGGCCGGTGACGCGAGAGTTAACGAGCGTCAGGTGCTCGGCGCACCGGTCTCGAATCCCCACGGAGGAGCTCCGGAAGCATAAAGGAGGAGCGACGACAGTGAAGGACGAGAGAGGACCAGGCCTGGATTTTATGTTGTGTTTTATTTGGTTTGTGTGGGCGGCAGTCGCCGTGAGGAACTGCCGCCCTTATACTTTTTGTTTCATTGTCAGTTTATTTGTTGATTAAATATGTTGAATGTTCGCCGGTTCCCGCCTCCTTCTTCCCTTTCTACGAACTTTGTTACAGTTACCCAAACTCCATAATGTACAGCAGAGATAAAATGAAATACATAAAACATTTTGCGGTTTTCATCAAGAGTTTGTTCTCGGAATGCTCAGATCTAATTTCAGAAAAGCATTCAGACTTAAAAAAACTACAATATTCAAAATGTATTCAAATGTTCTTAGCTTTCACAATCTCACTGTAATTTACATCAGGGTTTTTGGAGGACAACTAACATAATTTCAATGCAAAGGATTCATCCACGCAAGAAAACATCCAAGCAAGCAAACATCAAACAAGCACTAGAGGACACTGCCAAAAAAAAAAAAAAAAAAAAAAAAAGAACGTACCTGCTGGAAATGGTACTGCATATATGGAATCTCATTGTCTGTCAATCATATTTCAAACGTGCTTTTGAACTGCAAGGCCTCTTTCTCCCAAAGCAACACTCTGATTCTCATGTCTATTGGTAGCTTGGCAGAAGAAAAAAACACTCTGCTTAATTCATTACATGCTTAAAAATATTCCCTGAGATTCCAAACATAAGTTCACCAGCCCAACTCGGACCCGAATAATAATTTGTGTATTACAGTTATGGACAAACGACAACATATACATATAAGCCTATTCGTAGCTTGACAAAACTGTGTAAATAGCTACATTTTCCAACAAGTTACTGTACATTGTTGTCGCATACAAAGCCGAACAAAGCAATGCAGCTATAATCCAAACACAGCATTAGGAGACTGAATCATTTTTCTGAACGGACTAATTCAAACACTTAATATGAACAAACCTGTAAAAAATACATCAAATAAAACAAACATGAATTAATTAATTTTAGCAAAATGATTCATTTGGACAGTTAATAAAATGAACCTATTTAACAATACATTTAAATAAAAAAAAAAAAGATTAAATAATAAACATGAATTAATTAATTTTAGCAAAATGATTCATTTGGACAGTTAAAAAAAAATTAACCTATTAAAAAATAAAATAAAATAATCAATTAGGACTGATTCATTTTAGTGAACTGATTTAATTAAACGCTACATATAATCAAACCTGTTAAAATAAAACAGTTCCACGTACTGATAATCTTTAATACAGAGGTTGCATGAAATGAGACTGTTTTTGTTTGATGCTATACAGAATGTTCTTTTAGGAAAACACAAGAAAATGTGTGCAGTCTTAATACTAGTCTGGAATGTTTAAAGCCAGACAGGTGAAATACAACAAACCTAAGGCAACAAAGACTATATCAAAATGGAGACATCAACAGATCCTTTCTGCTTAGAGCAATGCCTGAATGAGTGACCATGACTCTGTTCCGAGAAAATCCTACGTGTTACATGCAGTAAGCAGGACCTGCGGCATGTGCGCACACCTCTTGGCTGATACACAGACGTCCTTGTTGATACATACACTTTGTGATTCTAACAGAAGCTGTGAGCTCTATTCCACTGTCAACCTCACAATAACACTTGCAACAGCTCAGACTCGCAACTGTGCCTCGGCTGCTTCAAAACTTACGATCTGACATAATCAAAATGCACTTTCGCAATAACCAGCTGGAAACCTTTCAAATTTAAATTTATACACTCTATAATTCAATGCCATGCAAATTTAAATTGCACTGCATTTTTTTCATCTGCCATTGTAGACTTGATACAGTGTGAGCTCGAGAGTGAGGCCTGACCACATCTGAGTTGATGCTGGAATAATGGAATCAAGCATCTCTAATAAAGCACTCGAGGAAGCCTGTCAGGGAGCACTTACCCCAGATGACAACATGGAAGGAATAACGAGCGACAGCGCAGCCAGATCAGAGTTTTAGTTTGGTTTGATTTTCTTCCATTCCTTTTCCTTCGGTTACACTTTGTGAATGTTCAATGTTGTTTACACCAGTTTGAAGGTTATAGAAGACTTACTTAGTTTAAATATAATTAAAAAATTTTAATAAAAACTACAAATTTAATTAGATGTAGGCCTTGCTGAAGTGTTCAGAGTGCTTGTAGGGTGTTTATAAAATTCAGCTTTGCCATTAAAGCATACATTACATTTTAAAATACATTAAAGAATGCAGTTATTTTAAATTGCAATAGTATTTCACAATATTACTGAACTTTTCATCAAATAAAGCCTTTCACAGAATTACAAAAAAAAAAAATATATATATATATATATATATATATATATATATATATATATATATATATATATATATATATATATATATATATATATATATTAATTTCTATCTAAAAAGAAATGTATTAAGGGTTATAATAATAGTAATAACAATAATAAGGGTTCCAATAATATTATAAATACTTTTTAAATACTTTTTGTGCGCCATTACAAAATAACGACTTTTCAACTGTATAGTGATTGACAATTTCGAAACACTGCTTCGAAGCTTGTGAATCTTTTGTTTCGAATCCATGGTTCGGAACGCCAAAGTCAGGTGATTTCAGTAAACGAGGCTTCGTTACGTCATAAGTGTTTCCAAAATTTCAATACTTCATGCGACTTTGGCAGTTTGATACGCGAACTGAACCACTGATTAAAATCAAAAGATTTGTGAAGCTTTGAAGCAGTGTTTTGAATTCGGGCATCACTATATTGTTGAAAAGTCTTTTTTTTTTTTTTGGGGGGGGGGGGGGGGGGGGGGGGGGGGGGGGTTGGCGCATAAAAAGTATTCTTTTCGCTTTTTAATATTAATGTTGAACCACTGTAGTCACGTGAACTGTTTTAAATATGCTTAGCAGCTCTCTGGGCATCTGAAATTATCTTGCTGTCAATGGAGGACTCACTGAACCATCGGATTTCATCAAAAATACCTTAATTTGTGTTTCGAAGATGAACGAAGGTCTAGAGGGTAGAACGACATGAGGGTGTGTAATTTTATGGGTGAACTAACCATTTAAATTCCGTAAATAAAGTATGAATAAAAAGTCCGCACAAGGATACAACAAGGTTGTGTGTATGTAGGTGTAAAATATTGATTGCAGTAGTGTGTAACAGCAGGGCATCTGGCTTCTTGACGCTAGCAGTCCTTGGTGTTGTGATAAAAGGAAATGCTCATCTCTGTACAGACCAACACAAGCCCTCAGAAACATATCCTTCAAATCGACTGGAGAAACAATTCCACTTCCTTCTCCAAAAACACAGACACACGTGGGGATTTGGAAAGATGTTTTCATTTCTACTCCTTTCATTCACTTCATCAGATATAGGGAAAGACATAAAAAAGAAAGTCTTTTTTTCCCTCTATGCAGTAATATTTAACAAACCTTCAACTTCAGGGAAGGATTGACTCTTGCTAGCAAACTATAAAGCTCTAGATGTTTCAATGAAGTATTCCTTCTTTAGAACAGGGTCAGTAAACTCTTCACATTCTGAAGAACTACTCATTAAAACCAAGATGCTTCAGAAAATTGCTTGCGCTAACAACATGAACAAGGCCAACACTTTCTACACACACAATTAACTGAAATAAAAATCAAACAAAGCAATGGTTGTTACTTCATGTTTAAAGCATATATTTAATTGCTGTTGAACACAACACATTTAACTGGCATAATCAAGCAAACGGCCCTAGAGTAGCCTATAGTCTAAGCATAAAAAACGTATTTAGTGATTTTTTTAAAAATGGTTCTTTAGGAGAACAGACAAGTTATTTGATCAAAACTTCATGGGCTCTTAAAAGCAAAATAAAGTTCACCACCAGCACAGCATGGAAAGTGGCATCATTCTCCTACGGAGTATGTTTTTTGATCTTGTTGAGACCTTTGGAATGAACAATAAATAATAGAGATAAGTATAGAAAACTACAAAGAGAGAGAGAGAAAGAGAGAAAAGAGTGAAGCTGAGCTTAGGGCCCCTTGTTTAGATTAATTTAGTTTCACTCATAGACATATTTCCATAGAAAGAACAGATCTATGAGTGCGAGGAACCTTTTGGAGTGTGATTTTGGTGTATTTCCTGCGAACTTATGAAGCAAAAGAGTTTCAAGTTTCATTAAGCGAACTGTGTTTTTGTTTTTTTGCTTTGTTTCATTACAGCACTTATTGCCAGCTAGAGTTAGTGTGATAAATTACAAACGCTAAGAGGGAAAAACACAGATGAAAAGAGTCTGGTTTAAGTGGCTTGTCCTTTTTACACAGGTTTTAACCCCCTGGCCTGTTAAAGAGTCCATGAAATCAAGTTTTGTTACTTAATCGTCATGGTCTTTTACAGCTTTAAGGTTATCTATATGCTAGTGTAATTTTCTTCATTGACCAGGACAGTTTTTAGAAGATATCTCAGGTAAAGTTGAGACGGGAGATGAAAGAGGTGAGGAAACAGATTGCATGCCACTTAAGGGGTTATCCAAACAAGGAAAAAAAGAGGCAGCAACGCAACGGCTTTCATGCATAGGGTAAGATAACACTGAACAAGGAACTGAACAAACTGAGGGGTAAGGGGCCGTTTACACGGCACAGTTTTCAGATAAACACAGAAAACTTTTTACGCGTTTTGGCCGTTCGTTTACATGACAATGGCGTTTTGAAAATGGGCTTTAAAGTGTACATTTTTGAAACAAAACCATTATTGTCTACATAAATGCTTATTTGTGAAAACTGTGACGTCATGCACATGCATATTACATGTTCAGTCTATAGGAGCGTAGTGTTACAGAAGACAACGGAGAATAACAGAAATCACTTTTAATAGTGATTTGAATAGTAATAGTGACGCTCTGGGAGCTCAGGCGCTGGAGGGTCTGGCGCGGGTGGACAGCGCACTGGAGAGGGATCAGGGACTGAGAGCACTGGAGAAGGCTCAGGGCCAGAGAGCACTGGAGAAGGCTCAGGGCCAGAGAGCACTGGAGAAGGCTCAGGGACAGGGAGCACTGGAGAAGGCTCAGGGACAGGGAGCACTGGAGAAGGCTCAGGGACAGAGAGCACTGGAGAAGGCTCAGGGACAGAGAGCACTGGAGAAGGCTGAGGGATAGAGAGCACTGGAGAAGGCTCAGGGACAGAGAGCACTGGAGAAGGCTCAGGGATAGAGAGCACTGGAGAAGGCTCAGGGACAGAGAGCACTGGAGAAGGCTGAGGGACAGAGAGCACTGGAGAAGGCTCAGGGATAGAGAGCACTGGAGAAGGCTCAGGGACAGGGAGCACTGGAGAAGGCTCAGGGATAGAGAGCACTGGAGAAGGCTCAGGGACAGAGAGCACTGGAGAGGGCTCAGGGACAGAGAGCACTGGAGAAGGCTCAGGGACTGAGAGCACTGGAGAAGGCTCAGGGACAGAGAGCACTGGAGAAGGCTCAGGGACAGGGAGCACTGGAGAAGGCTCAAGGACAGAGAGCACTGGAGAAGGCTCAGGGACAGAGAGCACTGGAGAAGGCTCAGGGACAGGGAGCACTGGAGAAGGCTCAGGGACAGGGAGCACTGGAGAAGGCTCAGGGACAGGGAGCACTGGAGAAGGCTCAGGGACAGAGAGCACTGGAGAAGGCTCAGGGACAGAGAGCACTGGAGAAGGCTCAGGGATAGAGAGCACTGGAGAAGGCTCAGGGACAGAGAGCACTGGAGAAGGCTGAGGGACAGAGAGCACTGGAGAAGGCTCAGGGATAGAGAGCACTGGAGAAGGCTCAGGGATAGAGAGCACTGGAGAAGGCTCAGGGACAGAGAGCACTGGAGAGGGCTCAGGGACAGAGAGCACTGGAGAAGGCTCAGGGACTGAGAGCACTGGAGAAGGCTCAGGGACAGAGAGCACTGGAGAAGGCTCAGGGACAGGGAGCACTGGAGAAGGCTCAAGGACAGAGAGCACTGGAGAAGGCTCAGGGACAGAGAGCACTGGAGAAGGCTCAGGGACAGAGAGCACTGGAGAAGGCTCAGGGACAGAGAGCACTGGAGAAGGCTCAGGGACAGGGAGCACTGGAGAAGGCTCAGGGACAGAAACAACTGGAGAAGGCTCAGGTACAGAGAGCACTGGAGAAGGCTCAGGGACAGAGAGCACTGGAGAAGGCTCAGGGACAGAGAGCACTGGAGAAGGCTCAGGGACAGGGAGCACTGGAGAAGGCTCAGGGACAGAGACAACTGGAGAAGGCTCAGGTACAGAGAGCACTGGAGAAGGCTCAGGGACAGGGAGCACTGGAGAAGGCTCAGGGACAGGGAGCACTGGAGAAGGCTCAGGGACAGAGACAACTGGAGAAGGCTCAGGGACAGAGAGCACTGGAGAAGGCTCAGGGACAGAGACAACTGGAGAAGGCTCAGGGACAGAGACAACTGGAGAAGGCTCAGGTACAGAGAGCACTGGAGAAGGCTCAGGGACAGGGAGCACTGGAGAAGGCTCAGGGACAGGGAGCACTGGAGAAGGCTCAGGGACAGAGACAACTGGAGAAGGCTCAGGGACAGAGAGCACTGGAGAAGGCTCAGGGACAGAGACAACTGGAGAAGGCTCAGGTACAGAGAGCACTGGAGAAGGCTCAGGGACAGAGAGCACTGGAGAAGGCTCAGGGACAGAGAGCACTGGAGAAGGCTCAGGGACAGAGAGCACTGGAGAAGGCTCAGGGACAGGGAGCACTGGAGAAGGCTCAGGGACAGAGACAACTGGAGAAGGCTCAGGTACAGAGAGCACTGGAGAAGGCTCAGGGACAGGGAGCACTGGAGAAGGCTCAGGGACAGGGAGCACTGGAGAAGGCTCAGGGACAGAGACAACTGGAGAAGGCTCAGGGACAGAGAGCACTGGAGAAGGCTCAGGGACAGAGAGCACTGTCCAAAAGTCTATTAGCCAATCCACTTCCTCATCCGGCATGTCCATCTCAGGCATGGTACTGGCGGGTTGAGGGTGTGGCTTTGGTGCAGCGACCAGTTGCTAATTGCGCTCGCGTTGCGGCCGCCATCCCACACCGAGGATCGGGAGCGGTGGCCAAGAAGATTGACAGGCAGAGGATGGTGTCATATTTTAGAGCGCTGTGGGGCCGCGCCCACGAACAGATATGGCCAGTCTCATTGGACTGGTATGTGGAGGGTATTGGCGCGGGTTGACTGGGAGAGGCTGCGTGTGTTCCCGATGAGACCGGATGAGAGCCACAATCCGCACGAACCTCCTCTACCTCGAATCCAGAACCGTTTAGGAAGAGGATTAGATTGATGGATTCGAGTAGGGAAAATTGGCAGGGAGTCTCACAATAACGGATCGTCGCCTCATCCAGACCAATACGGAAACACACGTTTAACATTGCGTCATCCCAGGTCACCCGACGAGCAAGTTCGACAAATTCCTCCGCATACCTTTCCAAAGGACGACCATTCTGCCGCAATCCCCACAGGCTGTCCTCTGCCGCGATCATCTTGACAGACGGAATGTCTATAAACTGTTTCGGTCGTTCATTCTGTTACGTTCTTGCTGGGTAAGGAGACGGAAGACAACAGAGAATAACAGAAATCACTTTTAATAATCACCAAACAAGACATCTAAACCATATATAACGAATGACAAAGGAACAGAAGAAACACAGGGCTTATATAAAGGAAACACAAGATGATAATGAGAATAATTAATGGAATGCAGCTGATGGAAATTAACTAATGATGATGGCGGGAACAAATAGACAAAAGGAACACGTGACTGAAATTGAAAGTAAACACACAGAGTCCATGAAGACATTCACGTAACAAAATTAAACAGAAGACAATAAAACTAAACATAAGACTGTGACAATATCTGCATTTAAAAATCGATAATGTTTTTCCATTGTGGTTGCTGAATACCAGATTACGATGAATCCCTTAAATGGGCCAATTCTATATGGATAGTGTAAGCCCATGAATAATGTTAATTAAGGTTTCTTTCATAAAAAGTACTTAAACTGAAAATGAAAAATTACTGTAAGATGTAATGACCTTGAAAGTCTTCAATGCATTAGGCTATCTGTTAAGTTTTTCCCCGTTATTAATGAATATGTAGACTTAAGCAGAATCAAATCATACTTTTTGATAAAAAAAAAAAAAAAAAAAATAGTCCACATATATCTTCCATGTAGTCATCCCATGCAGGCGGCAGCATAACAACTTACATTGGGTTGTTAAATCCAGAGGGCATTGCTCAATCAGTGAGTCACAAATCCCTGGTGTCCAGTCCAGTCCACACCCTGATGGGCGAGTTTCTCCTCATCTGTCAATAGAGTCATGACCTTGACTCATTGCCAGTCTACACCAAATGGCCGCAATTTAAATCACTTTAAAAATTCAGCACTTCAACAGCCTGAGTGCATCGTCTGTTGTTAAGATACCGCTTTCTGCAACATGATTTAAGCGCCACCTCAGCTGAATACGATGAACTATTGTTTGAATTAGAGACAGCCATAAATCAAAATGCCTGCATAATTTTACCTCAGGATAGATATACTGTAGAGAAACAGAGAGAAGGAAGAGCCAGAAAAACTGCACAAACACCAGAACACAAATATAACAACAGGCGATCTCACTCTCTCACAGTCCTGCCTCTTAGTCCTTTGGCCTCTTCTAAGCAGTTTCCTTAAATAAAAGTGGAATACATTGAGACCAGGGTGCAAAATTCACCAAAAGCCTGTCAAGGCACCGCTTCTGTACACTGAGATCATGAACACGAACACACTAGAGTTTCTCCACTTAGGCTGCTGAATCCCAGATTAAGACGAGCCCCTTATATATATATATATATATATATATATATATATATATTGTGTGTGTGTGTGTACATCTGGTGCGTGGCAAGTGTGTTAAATGCGTTTATAATTTTAATATATGTAGTAAACTAATTATAACTGATGTGGTACCACAAAAATCATTATCAGTCAGGGATTACAGAATCAATAGTCACACATATCTTGAAGCTATTGATGAAGCATAACAGCATACGACAAAGTAGCTTTGTGCCATACAGATCAGAACAAAAAGAAAGCAGTGGAAAGTATTCCTCAGCTTTGACCTTAAATCTGCACTCATCTCTCTTACAATGCTTATACCTTTAACTTTTCTCAAGGAGACGGGTTCATTTCACAGAATACTTTGTTGAGGCGACACTCCAATAAAAGCTGCGTAGGAGTGCATGTGTTCGCTTAAGAATTCAATATCTGTCGCTTTTGTCCTTAAACAAACTGAATTGACATTCAGTTTGACAATAACCAAACTTATCATGTCTCATAATGTTACTGTTGCGGTCTTAAAGATCTTTTCCCTAGAAATGAGAGACAATTCGGCGTTTGGAAAGTATAGTTAGTTGGTATTCATGTCCTCATAGGGCATCTGTCTGAGACATCACCCTTTCAATTGTCTATTTGGTTTGCATGAGAGGTGCACAAAGACATTTGACTCTAACTTGTATATTAGGGGAGTGTTTTTTTCACAAATCACGGAATAAACTGACCCGGCCAACTTCAGTACCTCTTCCTCTTCACTTAAGTTCACTTATTTCCAGAAATCCTCCTGAGATCATAATAAAGTAAATGGAGAATCGTAGTCTCATTTTCAGCCGGGATGCCGATTCCAAATAAAGTATTAACGCCATGTTAAGAATTCATTAGTGTTCCCACGATTTCTTGTGCCATATGCCTGCATTATGTGAAAGAACAATGGGAAAGCTGAGGCGAACAACTTTGGGGAGTTGTCACATTGTGCTGAGGAGTTTGCGAAAGAGAGAAACAACAAGGGAAAGAAAGGGAGCTTATAGCAAGGGTCGGGAGATGAAAGCTGAGAGCTAAATTCCACAAAAGCTTTAAATTGGCCATATCAATCAGTCTCTCACCCGCAGAGCAAATGTTTTTCTCTGCTTGTTTATCTGAAATCAAACTCTTTCTTCCAAAGGCTGCATCTTATGTTCTGAGCTATTACACGCTTCCTGTACAACATATTGCAAGAGGAATGGCTGAACAACTATTTTATTTGTCATTCGTAGTGAGTTGAGTGATATCTAGGGCTCTATGTTTTACACAGTATCTAAAACATGGATGCAATTGCAGATTCTTGTTTGGCAAAATTTGGATGAATGAATCAAAAGATACGGCGTACGCTTAATCAAACCATGATATGGACTAATGAACATGCAACTGACAATTGCACAGACAAAAAATGAAAGCAATTGCTCAAACGGCATTTGATTGCTTTTTAAAAGATTACTTACATTGTTAAAGGTCTATGCATTCATTTAATAACAGACGACACAGAATTTCTGGAGGAAAAAAAAAAACTAATCACACTTTATATGGCACTACTATTGGTAAAAAGTTAATAAAATTATTAACGTGTAATAAAGTATTAATGTTTTATTAATGGAAACCAGAGGAATTAAAATGAAAACAAAGAATTTTGGAAAAATAAAACAGGTTTGACAACCAAAAGTAATATACTTTCAAAATTGACTAATCGATTTAAGGCTGCATAGCAATGTATTCAAAAAACGATTAATAATAGAAAACTTGCCCACCTGACTAATCAATCAATATAGTATGTACAAATCTAAAGCTCGGTCAAAAAAAGTGTCAAAATCAAAGTAATAAAAAAACGACACTACTTTATCTGCACCCTTGAAACTTTGAAGGGGTGGTTGATTATGATTTCATTAGAGTGTAATGTTGCTGCTAGAGCATAAACAACATCTGCAAAGTTACGACGGTCAAAATTCAAAACAAGGGGAGATATTTTTACAGAAATAGCTTTAAGGACTACAACGAATGGATTAGTGACATTACTAACCATACAATTTACATAAACCCTGCCTCCGAGAACACGTCTTACAACAGTTACACAACGAGCGATTTATAGATTATCATGACAGAATATGCTAATCAATGACTTTAAGATAGTTAACTCCACATCAACTACATAAATTCATCGATTAACCATTCAGAAACGTCTTCTTGCGTTCTGCATGTTGTCACTTCTTCTTGAGTCTCTCCATCATTGTCTCACTCTGGTTTGAACATAAAAGGCTGAACGGTTTCTGACATTTTCAGTAACAGCTCTTGAAACTCCGCCCTCTTCTTAGGAGCAGCAGTTCATTTGCATTTAAAGGGACACACACAAAAACAGCGCTCACCCTTTTTTTGCTCACCGTCAAAGAGTGACAAAATTAACATGCTGTAAAAAATTATCTGTGGGGTATTTTGAGCTAAAACTTCACATACACACTCTGGGGACTTATTTTAGGTCTCGTAAAAGTGGCATTATATGACCCCTTAAATGAATTGCAATGTTTCTATCAAACAAGGTCTTTGTAAAGCAATAAGAACGACATATATCAAGGTATTTTATATTCACATAGTAAATCCTCACATCTGATAAAAGACAAAGGCAATCAGCAAACTAACCAATTATCCAATTAGCACAAACAAGAAGTCAGAAAGGAAGGCATATCTGGTTATTTTAACACCATCCATATTTCAAACTTCACTGTGTTTAACAGACCACAGGGACACTTTATCATATAAATTACTAATCCGGTTATTAGTTGTTGGACCAGTCAACCTTCATGATCCCACCTATCCCCTATTGACGGATAATATCCTGATTATGAATTAGCTGAATGTTCAGAAACCCACAGGGCAATGGCATTTTAACAGTCACCTCCTTCGAGATCAAAGCAGCCAATTCACATAATAGTCAAACAGACTGTTGGCCTCATATCTTAAGATTTTTCCAACCAAGCTTTGAAAATTCTGCTTCAGGGCTTTTTGATACAGACAACTGGACTCTCTGTCCTCTGTGCTGTGCATGGTAAATGGCATCTCTGTGAGAGGTCAAGGTACATCATCAGATCAAAGCATGTGTGAGTGAATGCAGAAGAGAAAAAGAACAGAGACCTGGATCCGTAATACAACATCTATTGATGCTAGTTTATTTAGTTAAAATAAGTTAACACCATATAAGTTGGCATCCATGTTTACAACACAAGTGTTTAGGGCAGGACATGGCTGTTAATCCCAAAACTTTACAGAGTGTATTAAATTAATTATTAATTAATATTAATTAATACAATAGTCATTAATGTTGTGTTATAAGATCTAACACTTCCTTCAGGCAACTAATTCCCTGAGAAAGACATAAAACATTGGTTTAAAAATGTATAATTGTTCAAAATACAGAAAATACTGTTTAATGGGAAATGTGATTTTCTATCAGACAATGACGAGCTCTGCTTTTTTGAAGGGAAAAGGTCTGTATACACGACCGTTCAAAAGTTTGGGGATGATCAATTCCATTGATTTATTTTTTAAATGTTTTGAGCTTCTTATGCTCACAAATGCTAAAAACAGTAATATCGTGAAATATTATTAGAATTTAAAATAACTGACATATTTTAAAGTTGTATGTATTCCGGTGTGCAAAGCTGAATTTTCAGCATCATTACTCCAGTCTTCAGTGTCACATGATCCTTTAGAAATCATTCGAATATGCTGATTTGGTTCTCAAGAAACATTTTTATTATTATCAATGTTGGAAATGTTTCTGTACGAATTTAAATGTCCTGTAAGTTTCGATCAATTTAATCCATATTTGTTGAATAAAAGCATTCATTTCTTGGGAGAGAAAAAAATATTACTGATCGAAAACTTTTGAACGGTTGTGTAAGTTGCCCTTCTTAGTACATGGTGACTATATTACCAGTAAAACCTGTCATGATGTATCTAAGGACAAAAGAAGGAAGCTTTGAAGAGGTTCTAATTTTTTTTGATGACTTTACTATTATTATATCATAAGGAAAATAGTAAAAGCAAATAAATTTTTGACTGATGGTATGGAAGTCCAAAAAGTTTTCTTATGTGTTCATTTGCAAACTTTGCTTTTATTTTAAACCCAACAAACACTATATACCCCAGACACAAGTAAACAAAGAAAAAACAAGAGTAAAATGAGATTCCTGCTGTGACTTCTGGAAACTGAACAATGTAATATCCAGCATCGACCTATATTCAGCCTGCACTGCTCTAACAAAACCATAGAACAGTTTTGTACACTGTCCAGTAAACAGCCAATACAAGCCCAACTTCAAAAATGCCATCAATGACATTATGATCATCATTGATCTACAGTAAGTTGGTTTTGAATGCTAAATATTTGTTATTGCGTGTTGGTTTGGACACTAATATAGTTATTTTTGGTGTGAAGAGGCCTTCACCCAACCCAAAAACATATATAGCACAGCTAAGGCTAAAATTACCAACAAAACCAAGTTGTACTGAGTTTGTTGGTTAATCAACTGGACCTGCAAATACGAAACTGCAAGCAATATAAATCTAACAGGACATTACCTGTGTGACCAATGGCTCCAACAACCTCTCCACAGTCAGCGTGCGAATCTCAAGACTCTTGGGGTCCCATTTTAGCAAGACTGGGGATGTAGCACTCGTCATGTTTACTGTGGAAAGAAGGGAGATGAGAGAAAGAGAGGAGTGAATTTTTAAAAGGGTGAAAGTAATGTTAAAAACCGAGGATGACATTTTAATAGGACGATAAAAGGAAAAGGTGCAGACATCACAGACTCAGTTATCAGTTTCATGGTTCATGACTTTCTTAACAAAATCAAAGCCTGGTGAGCCTGCCACACATCTATTATTAAAACAGAAAAGTTTCTCCATTGAAAAGTCTTTTAATGTTACACATCCATCACGGGAAAACGCTAAAATTGAGACTATAAAAGATTCAGATGACACATTATATTACAGGCTAATGACTTCCGAATGAGTCTTAATGTGGGATCCAGACATTGTTGTGCAAGTCAGACTGCATCTGTATCTCACTTTTAATGAGGAAAAACAAACAGAGAGACTAGAGTGATCATAATATATTAACCATAAAGGGATCTAAATTCCTCAAATAGTAATTAGGAATCTAAAATATTATTGAAAAGTTCTCAAACTTTTCTGTTCATTTGATATCTGAGTTTCCTAGAAATGGCATAACCTTTGGTATAATAATTGAAGATGTACACATCAATAATATTCTATTTCAGGAATTGCTGTAGCACACCATTTCAAAACAACAGAAATCTAGCAACATGAACAGAAAGTACTCCAGCACAGAAAAGAGTAAAGTATATAAAAGAGCTAAAGTGCCATTTACATTCTGTTTACATTGCCAAGACAGGCATTTGGAGATTGCCACAGTGTTACTGTGAAGTGCGAGTTTGCACTCTTCATGATAACTTATTTAAGTGTCGGCCATCAGCCACCCTGCTAGAATCAGCTACTGAAAAACGATTTTGGAGAACCACTGCTCAAAAACTAGAAACCCTCCATCCATGATGTCTTAGGTTAGTTAGTATTGACTTTCATTTTGTAGTGGGGATCCTGTAATGTAGGCGTTTTCAATTATATTGTCATTCATTGGAGCACTGGCCTAGATTCCCCCCTGCATCTTTAGATCCCGTGTACAGATACTCATTACAAAAAACACATGCGTGTACGAAGCCCAGCTCCAGGCCCTTTGAACACTGGTAATGTAAGCAGGTGGTTCCTGATTAAGGTAGACATCTGAGGTACAGGATCAGGCCTGCGTAGCAGGAGGGAGAAAAGTTTACCTGACTGAGGGAAAACGTAAGAGAAAAAAAGCCTTCAAGCTGTAAGAGAATGTCACTAAAAGAGTGGGAGAGAGAGTTTGCCATTTCCCCAGAAACAACCTTTACAGTTTTTCTTTCTGTTCTTTATATTTGAGTTCCATTCCACCTCTGATACAGAATAGTTCGGGAATACTGATGTTACATTCATAAATCGGTGTGTTTGAACAAATCTTACTCCAAAACTTACTGCGTAAAACAGCATTCAAAAGCCGATTATGAAGGAACATTTCAGTTTGTGGACTTATAAAATGAACATACTTCTACTAAACAAATCACTGCTTGGCTGGTTTATTTCATTATTAATTATTATTATTATTATTATTAGTAGTAGTAGTAGTAGTAGTAGTAGTAATTATTATTATTGATTAGATTTTATTTTTATATTTTCAGTTTTAATTTTAGTATTTTTTTTTGGCATTCATTTTTAGCAATTTCATTTTTATTAGTTTGGTTATTATCTCTATTTAGCTTAATTTTTTTATATATATATATATATATATATATATTTTTTTTTTTTTTTTTTTTTTTTTTTTTTTCGCTTTATTTCAATTCTGGAGACAGTTCACATGGAAGAACATGAAATAATTGTAATAAAGCAAGATGTGAAATTACACACAAAAGGATAGCCTTACATCATTTGTAAAGTACTTTAACGAGAAAACATGACAGATATAACGATGTGCTGAACAAGGGACGATTTTTTTTTTCCTCTTCAGGGGTTTCATAAAGACTGTGTTCAACGATGTGCCATAATAGTGTCACATAATGAACATCAGATAAAAATGTATTATTTTTCCAATACGAGAAAAGAGAAAGTTTGCTTGAACACACAATGGAACAGTCTGATGTGAGAAGAATCGGCATGAGATCAAACCATCATCTGCTGTTTGCTCCAGTCACGGTTCCTCGCTTGCCAGTGAGCATCACCATTCTTTTGTGCTCAAACTGTGTTTCATATTTCCACTTTTCTGATGTAGCTGTCAGTGAATCCTCAAGAGTGGCTCCCAATAGTCTCAGTCACCATGTCAAACACTCCCTAAAGCACAGTGTCAAAACACACACTCCAGAGTCCTCCACAACACAACAGACTACACGTTCTGCTCAGTTTTACACCTTAAAATTGGTGTACACTTTACCACTTCAAAATAAATTGGGTCAGTGGGTCTCTGCAGCACCTCAACTTCAACAAAAATCCTCTTCATTTCAAGAACCAACACACACATATATATATATATATATATATATATATATATATTATATATATATATATATATATATATATATATATATATTATACCATCAGGTTTATTAATTCAAACCATACTATCAAGGCTAAAAAAACGTAAACTCCAAGAAAAGTGAAATAGATGTTACATTTATTTGTAGGAAAGAAAAAAGGTCTGTTTTCACAGTGAGCTGACCAGTATATTTCACAGCCACCCCCAGAAAAGCACGCCGGAAGGAAGCTGTGCAAGATCTATTTCGGTTCCATTATCACGGAATAATACTTCAATTATCCTGCGGAAATGGTAACAGGAATAATTGCACTATTTGTGCCTGGTTGCCAGGATGATAATAACAGCAGTCACAATGAGGAGCGTGAAATGGCAGAAATGCGACACTTTCATACATGCATTTTCTACACACTGGAGTCCGGACGGGTCAGCAAGCTGATTGGTTCAGATCCATTACCTTTCAAACTTTTTAAACTAGCAGAAAAGCCCCAGAGAATGACGCCATATAAAGATATATATTGCGACAGCAGAGTAAAACATTATGTAGACACAGACATTACAAAAAAAGGCTTAAGAAGCCAATATATTGGTTGTTGTGTGTTATATCATCGAATATAAGCCATTTATCATAACTGACCTACAGTTAACAGCAATCCTTTTAGCAATCAAATCAATCTGGCTGGAATAGAAAAAATATCCTTTTTGGGGAAATTACATATGGGTTAGAGGGCATGATTAATTGCATTTACCATTTAAAAAAAAATTAAATCCCACTAGATTACGAAATCAAACAGAAAACCCTCTAATAAATAGTGCTAAACGTCTGGGCTGTAAACCTGTGATGCCGTGTGATGCTTAAACACTAGAGAGGATTAGAGACAGCTCAATCAGACTCATCGTGACCCCATCACACACACACACACACACACACACACTTTGAGCACAGACTAAAGCCAGCACAGCCATTTTTGACCTCTTTTGTCCACTCCAACTCCTCACGCTGACCTCAATATGCCGATGCTAGTATGTTTTGAGAAGTTTGTATCTGAGACTGAGAAAGACAGAACAGAAATAAAATATGAAAATGAATGAAACGTTGTATGTTTGTGCATTCAAGAGAATGAGGACACTGGATCATCGGAAATTTCAAAGGGCGGCTGATTCTGTTTTGCATATGCCTTGCCTCGCATCCTAAATTTAAATCCTGAGCCTAAACTTCAGAGATCCTGCCCTGGAGTGATGAAGATTAAAGCTTAGATTAACCCATGCTAAACTTCATTAAATTTAGCCTTTTTTACTGATCTGGTCCCAGCATCTCTCCAAGAACTCAAAAAATATTCATTGACGGCCTCATTGTCTATGAACAGTTTCAGGTTAGCTGGTCTCAGATCTGTGAAATTTAAGAAGAAGAGGAAGAGGAAGAGGAAAAACAACAACACTTTATTTAACAAAACAACAGTGAATCTACAATACTAACATGTAAGGTTGTCTCAATTTCTTTGCTTTCCATAGAGCTTTTATTTTGTTGAAAAACACAGCAAAGCCTTAAAGCTTCTCTTTTGTTGCCAACAGACTTACAAATGATTCTTATTAGAAAATGTTCAAAAACTAGGGAACGAATTACTATATCGTTAGCATGATTTAGTAAAACAAGGAAACAAATTGTTATATCGTGCACACAATTGACTTAAATGGTGCTGATCTACTGTTTTAGCAAGTCATGGGAACAAATTGTTAATGTCCCCATGAAATCAAAACAAAACAAGTTTTTTGGCCTTTAGTACGAATGTGTTAGTCTGTGTATTATCTATAAGCTACAACACTCCAAAACAATGACAAAATGGACATTTAGAAGATATAAGCATTGAAAACTTGATGACATCACTCTGCACTTCTCATCAGATTTTCTGTCCAATCAAATATTCTCTAGAATTTAAAACGTACCACCCCCTATAGACAGACGCTGAAGCTGCGGCTAAAATCGGTCGCTTGTTCACACACTTGCTATTTTCTTCATGGCACATAGTGCACTATTTAGGGGATAGGGAACAATTCAGAAAGAGTAAATATGCTTTCCATCAAGGCGAATGTCATGTGCAGGGCTCTGCCAAAATGAACTTTGTTTTAGCCTGATTTTGGTTTAAATGATGCCACCCCAGTTTTTTCTTGGATTTTACTTAAAGTACATCAGGGCTCTTAGAGGTGCTGAAATCCACCAATTCTGCCTGCTGCGCAACTTCCAGAAGTCACTGATGCGCAGGTTTTTATTAGGGATGTGCAAAACCAAATATTTTCAAAACCGACCACCCGGTGGGTCGTCTGAATGAATAATCAACTAGTTGGCGGAGCATTAAAGAGGATGAAGTTAGAGACTGAACTTCTCTGAGAGGGTTTTAGCTTGCTGCTGACAGTCTAATTACTGTTAGGCTGTTAACACGCTGAAGCACAGCACTCTGTCAGTACGCAAGTCTGGCCCGCACTACAGTAGGTGGTAGCCGTGAAACTGGTGTCAAACCAAGAACGTTCTCCCAATGTTCTTGTGCGCCGGAATTTGTCTCACGGCGTGAAGGACTTTGCTACATGTTAAGGAGGAGGACAAGAGGGCGTAGCTGCGTTTGACAGGAAGCAACTTAAACCCACTGTTCCATTTCACAGTACATTTTCTTTCCACCTTTCTAGCCAACAGAAATATCTCCAGTCATTCTTTTTTTTTTTCTCCACAAACAGTTTTTTTTGTTTTTTTTTGCCACGGGGGCAGAGGAGAGCGAGAGGGGACTGAGAAAGATGGAGCGAGAGAGTGAGGAGGATAAAATGACAAAGTAGAGGACAAGAGGAAATGCAGCAGAGGAAACAAATAAAGAGAGAGGGAGCATATCGGATACAATAGGAAGAGGAGGAGGATAGAGAAGTATTAGAGAGAGAGAAATGATCCAGAATAAAGAAAGCATACAAAGCAGATAAAGGGTGACAGTCACATTACAGCGGAAGTCTCTGGAACATGTCAGTGGCTGATGGTGAGATGCCCACAAGGACAAAAGGCAATGCAGCACAAAAATAAGGATTTTTAATCATTTTTAGCACAATTAAAAATGTTTAAAAAACTAAAAATGTTGAAAATGTCTATCTTTAACTATGCCCTATTTTTCGTTTTTTTATTAAAAAGAAAATCTGAGCAAAAAAAACAAAAAAAAAAACACTATTGTGACCTGGTTCAGGGAAGTGATAAAATTCTGTGTTTGTGATTTATATTTGAATGAGAGTTATTCATTTGTGAACAGACTGATACTCTATCACACTTTTTTTTCATTATTACATTTGCACGCGACTCTGTAGTCACATGGTGGCCAATTCACAGAATTACAACCCCAAATGTGTTTCTCCAGACTGTTACCCAACATCTTACAAACGATAGACCTATTGAGTATAAATCTCTATTTGGCTGATCTCTACTGAAGAGATTACTCATTAAAGGGACGGGTGGTTTGCTTTTGCTGAGAGCAGCTCTCTTAAAATAGTCCTGACCACAGAGAAACAACTGGCAAACATGCAATAAAGTCATTGCCGACACAGACGCAAAAAAAAAAAAAAAAAAAATCCACACTGCCTTTCTACTTCTGAATGTGTGTGTTTACATGTAAGCTGGACATTCAAGGAAAATAAATTATATTGATAAGATTACCTGATAATTAATCAGCTGGCAAAACTAACAATGAGATACCTTGTTTGTGTCACCACAGAGACAGAACAGGCACAACACAGACTGCCACTACAACAAATGCACATTCCTTATCAGCCCACATTCTAGCAAACCCTCACGAAATTCCAACTGGAACGGCAACATTTCAAAACTGTATCACCATGAGGTCATTGTTTGAAATGCAATTTGTCTTTCTAATATTCAGAAACACAGCTAACAGACTCTTTCACACTGATACAATATATCTAAATGTTAGTGCGGACTAATATGGACATTTTTTTTTTCTCTGTCTTTACATGTAAGTGTGAGGCTAATCAGAAAAAAAAAAAACACATAAAAAGCAAATTGGTCATTTATATAAAAGATGGCTCTTTCCTGTATAATTGGCCGGTTTGGGGGCAGTTTGTGGACCAGACCAGTTTGCTTAATTTGATGCAACAAAAGAAAAAGAGCTGATAATGTGAGTTTACAGTCGCTGAATGTGAAATAATGGCAAGAAAAAAAATAATTGTAAGAAAACACGTCTCTCTATTGATTTTCTTAGTGGGCTTCATTCAAAAACAGATGCACAGTGTGAGCAGTGCAGTGCCATTAACAAGTAAAAGCCTCTTAGAAACCAGTTCATAAATGAATCATTCAAAAGGATTCAAAAAATCAGCAGTTACCAATTTAAAACGAATCCGGTAGCTGTTCCCGATTCAACATCTGACTCAATGAACTGCAAATTACCATAACACTCAGGTAATGTCCATTTCAAAAATGAAGCAAGTTTTGTATACTTTAAGGTTTCTGAAACTCAAATCAAAATCATTATTGATTTACGGATCATTTGACAATGTATAGTAGTTACTGTAGTAGTAGTGCAATACAGGGAGTGCAGAATTATTAGGCAAATGAGTATTTTGACCACATCATCCTCGTTATGCATGTTGTCTTACTCCAAGCTGTATAGGCTGGAAAGCCTACTACCAATTAAGCATATTAGGTGATGTGCATCTCTGTAATGAGAAGGGGTGTGGTCTAATGACATCGACACCCTATATCAGGTGTGCATAATTATTAGGCAACTTCCTTTCCTTTGGCAAAATGGGTCAAAAGAAGGACTTGACAGGCTCAGAAAAGTCAAAAATAGTGAGATATATTGCAGAGGGATGCAGAAGTCTTAAAATAGCCAAGCTTCTGAAGCGTGATCATCGAACAATCAAGCGTTTCATTCAAGATAGTCAACAGGGTTGCAAGAAGCGTGTGGAAAAACCAAGGCGTACATCCTTCAAGAAAAACATGATTTTCATGCAGGACAATGCTCCATCACACGCGTCCAAGTACTCCACAGCGTGGCTGGCAAGAAAGGGTATAAAAGAAGAAAATCTAATGATATGGCCTCCTTGTTCACCTGATCTGAACCCCATTGAGAACCTGTGGTCCATCATCAAATGTGCGATTTATAAGGAGGGAAAACAGTACACCTCTCTGAACAGTGTCTGGGAGGCTGTGGTTGCTGCTGCACGCAATGTTGATGGTGAACAGATCAAAACACTGACAGAATCCATGGATGGCAGGCTTTTGAGTGTCCTTGCAAAGAAAGGTGGCTATATTGGTCACTGATTTGTTTTTGTTTGGTTTTTGAATGTCAGAAATGTATATTTGTGAATGTTGAGATGTTATATTGGTTTCACTGGTAAAAATAAATCATTGAAATGGGTATAAATTTGTTTTTTGTTAAGGTGCCTAATAATTATGCACAGTAATAGTCACCTGCACACACAGATATCCCCCTAAAATAGCTAAAAGTAAAAACTAAAACTTCCAAAAATATTCAGCTTTGATATTAATGAGTTTTTTGTGTTCATTGAGAACATGGTTGTTGTTCAATAATAAAATTAATCCTCAAAAATACAACTTGCCTAATAATTCTGCACTCCCTCTATATTACATTTTAAAAAAAAAATAAAAAATATTTGTCTCATCCAGCTTTCAGAAGGGCTTACTGAATTCTCTAAATGTGATAAAGGCCAAAGTCAGTTGGACAAACATGTAGCAGGCCAGTCTGACTAACAAGCCCATACCAAACTAACACAGATTTCAAAAGAGGATTGTGAGCAAACCGTCCATCTGATTCACTAATCCTCATTCAGACAGAGAATGAGCTCTGGGCTCTGTTTTATTTCAGGCCGAGCAGACGGACAGATGCTCCCAAGGCCTGCGGTAACCACAGCTATTATCAACAGAGCATTGTCTACAACCTCAGATGAGATGCCGAGGGGAATAATGACTAGTACCATTCGACCGGTCTTGTTTGCTCTGCCGCAAGACAGTCGTTATAACGATCCAGAAATGATTCCTTTGTGATCGGAACAGTAGTGCACTGGACAGAAAAGCTTCCTTTCTGATTTCACTGGGGAAAAAATGCTTAAAGGCATAGTTAACCCAAAAATGAAAATTCTGTCATTAATTCTGTCGTTCCACACCCGTAAGACCTTCCAAACAACAAAATAACAACTTTATTAAGCAGTTTCTAGTGATGGGCGATTTCAAAACACTGCTTCATGAGGCTTTGAAGCTTTACGAATGTTTTGTTTCGAATCAGTGTATCACACGGCCAAAGTCAACCATTGAAATTTTGAACATTTCGAAAAACTTATGACGTAACAAAGCCTCATTTACTGAAGTCATGTGACTTTGGCAGTTTGATACACACTCCGAACCACTGATTTGAAACGAAAGATTCATGAAGCAGTGTTTTGAAAGCGGCCATCACTAGATATTGTTGAATAAAGTCATTATTTTGTTGTTTTTTTGGCACACAAAAACTATTCTCGTCGCTTCATAACATTAAGGTTGAACCACTGTTGTCACATGAGCTGTTTTAAATATGTCTTTAGCACCTTGAAAGTGTTAATTATCTTGCTGTCAATGGAGGCCTCACTCAGATTTTATTAAAAACATCCTAATTGTTTTCCAAACATGAACGAAAGAACATGCTTTTGAACGATGAACGTTCAACATTAATACACTACTGTTTAAAAGTTCGGGGTCATTAAGATTTTTTTTTTTTTACAGAAATTAATACTTTTATTCAGAAAGGATGCACTAAATTTACCCTTCGCCCGGCAGTTTGATTGACAGGCGATCTGACCAATTATAACACCGAATCCGCCATTTTGTCCGACAAAGCAGTCAGGGGAGTTAGTAGATTAACGTTGGTGAACTTGAACTTGAACAATTGTGTGTATTCACATCTTTCCACGGCGCATGAAAGAACATTCCTTTTCATGTTCATTCATGTTTATTAGATGCTATGAATGAACTAGTATGGTGTTTGGTTCACGAGCCGAATTAAGGAGCTACAGCGATCTGTTTCGACACATTAAAGACACACTATACGCTATTTATTGTTTAAACTTCTTTAAAAAAAATTACAATATTTAAAATTCATACATATCAAAAGCAGCCTTCTCTGTCTTGTCTGTCGACGAGTTGTCAGTGTCCATTGTGCCGCCATGTATTTTTCACTGCGTGACAGTGCATGGCTTGTCAGACACAGCAACAGTAACTAAAGGGGTCAATTGATAAAAAGGTACAGTAAAGACATTTACAATGTTCTAAAAGATTTCAATTTCAAATAAATGCTGTTCTTTTGAACATTCTTTTCATTAAAGAATACTGAAAAAAAAATGTATTGCTGTTTCCACAAAAAAAAATAATAATAATATTAAAAATACCGACCCCAAACTTTTGAACGACTAACTATTTACATTCAATCAATCTATTTATATTTCAATAATTGGTGTGCTTTTTTATTTTTGTATCAACTTTAAGAAATAGAACATCAAAATTTTTTTAATTTTTTTACATAGGAAACCCTGTATACCCTACTTTTTTTGTTCTTTTCCATGCAATTGTTTAGGGCACCACATCACCTCAGAGCCATGATCTAACCATCACACGAACCAATGCTCTGTGAGCTTGAGTAAAAGTATAATGGGGTGAATTCCTTTGCTTCTTACTGTGCTTTCAAAGGAAATGCAGTGATGTAAAATTGAACATTACATCTGCACATATCCAGTATACATGGGTGTTAGACTATTTAAAATAGGCCAGAAACCAGAAACATCACAAGCTTGCATTGGTTATAGTAGGCAGCTTAAGTATTTGTGTAATGCATCAAAAATAGAAGTGAGGCATCCATTTAAAGTTCTACGTAATGCAATCAGGCATTCGCGGCACAAACAGCTCCAATAATTATAATGGGAGCAATCTCATGATGTCATAATGGCCTTTGGATATTTCACCTGTCTGCTTTGACTGTCAGCTTTTCTTTTGCGGCACTGATAAAGGGTATGCAAATCAAGTTACCTTCTGCTTTATATAATAACCAATTATCACAATCATGGAATGATATAAAAAGCTCTCATTATGGGACTATGGTGACGAAGATCAGCCAGTTCGCACCTGATGTTTTAATAAGCTTTTACAGTCACAAAGGACAGTCTCACCACTTTGCATACAAACACCCAAATTCCATTACCCACGTTTTTACATTTTTTTATTGCAAATTCATGCATAAAAGCACTCATACGGCAGTTCTCTCTCTTTCACAGTACCTTGCTGTTTACTTAGATTAAGTCAAAGCTCAAATTGAGGTTAATACCTAGATAAACACATGCAGTCATGTAAAACAAGGTCAGGACAAGCAGCTCAGACTGGAGCTTCCATTTTCCCAATATTATTATAAAGTACTGTATCTCGTAATGAAATTCCTTTAAAAAAAAAGGTCCCTGCTCAGTGATACGAGACCGTTTCACTGATCACACTGACCATTAGCTTCACATCTCTGTTCTGTTAAGAGCAACCTCAGCCAAGAGAGCATGTGTATGTGTGTTAAGCCTAAAGTATACTTCAGTTTTTGGTGCGAACGCTAAGCGTGTGTGTCCAACGAACGCATAACCTTTCAAAGCATTCTCCTTTTGATAGCGTGTGTGAACGCAGGCAGTCGACGCATCCACAGTAGAAAGTTTCATTCTTGTCTAGTGTCTGCACTATTTCTCTCTAGAAGTTATGAGCGATAAAAAAGTGTCGCTTTAAAGCTAGTTGCAGGTATCTCTTATCCCCTCACGCCCGTGCCGGTCAACGTTGCCGCCCATTTCTTTTGCAGTCACAAGCAGTTTGTTGTTGCTGGCTTTTCGTCTACTCTGTTTCTTTATCCACTGTGAAACAATGGCCTAGGCCAGTGTTGCCACCTTTCCAGTCAATAAATCACACATCAAACACAAACAAAAATAACTATTTAAATGTCTAAAAAATCTCAAACTTGTGCCACACAAATGAGCATTCATCACATTAACATTAATGTTTACTGCTAAGTGTCTCTAACCATGTAAAATTTGACATAATTAAAATGACACTTCAAATATACATTAAGAATATCTGGCTACACGCATGCTGATGTTGAAATTTACGTCACAACACATGTGCACAGTGCATATAGTGTACACATAAAAAATAAAGTATTCCACTCAGTTTATAATACTATGTTCATAGTCAAAAAGTGTTCAGTTAGGCTACTTCAATAATCACCAAAACACAAAAACACATCATACCAAACACTTAAACTCAACTTGTCGTCCAAATGAGCACCAAGGTTTAGCATGAGTGCTAATTGCTAAGTGGCTCCAACCATGAGAAATTTGAGAAAATAAAAATGAAAACATTCTCATTCAAGTATGTTGTATGCTGTACAGACTTTTGGTAAGCTATTTGTTTAAGGAAAAGACTCGTTATTAAAATGCAGGAAAAGCACTTTCCATTTTAGATGTCTGTTATTGGCTTGTGCTCCAAATATTGGTTATTTCGTCGTGTCTTGAAGAGGCATAGAGATAACAAACAGGTTTGAGCTAAATGGATGAGGGAATTTCTCGGTTTATTGCTCTCCGGTGACAAATGACATGCACGAGAATTCCAACTTTTTATAGCATTTCATTGCAAAACAAACTGACAACAGCAGCAAGAGTCAAATTACTCTCCACAGCAATTGCCTTTGGAGCTGAAGCTAATTAAGTTTCCGCCAAATATTTCTGGGAAAGGTAAATGAGCGCTGACAGCTAATTTCAGGATTCGTGAGTAAAACTATTCAAGGATTAGTTTGCACAAAAGGACAAATCTTTATTTTACTCATCCTCATGTTGTTCCAAATCCATTTGACTTTCTTTTGTCTGTGGAACATGGAATTTGTACTGGTAGCTCTTTTCCATGCAATAATTATTAATTGCCCTTACGGAAAAATAAGATTATTCAAGTGTGCTATTAGTACACTTTTTTTTTTTTTTTTAATTAAAAATAAGAAAGTATACATTCAGTCTACTTTTTTATATACTTAAAATTGCACTCAAGTACACTTGACTTATACTAACAGAAAAGTCTAAGTATATTTATTCTCAGTCTTTTGATTGAGATATACTTAAAAGTATTATTAAGTATTCCAAGTATACTTAGCTTGTAGTTGTGTCTAATCTTTTGATTGAGTAGCCTAATTTAATATAGTTTTTTTTTTTTTTTTTATGCATAGTTTTACATAAAGTCTTATAAACTTACATTGTTTTAAAATATTGGTTTAAAAAGAACACAGGTATGTTCCTCATTCTGAGTGTCTGAATTTTGGTGTAGGCTAGTCTAGTGATAGTGTACATAGGAATTTACTTAAAATTGATTTAATTTATACAGTGGGAGGCGCTGTTACGCATGTTCTGAAAGAGTAATCTCGGGATCAAAACACAGGAAAAGAAGAAGCTGAAATAAATGATTGCTCAAGCAAGCGTAAAATAACACGATCAAACATTAAACAGCATGTAAATCACAACTGCCTTACGTTACTGAATGAAATGATTAACCCTTGAAGAGGAAATGACAGTGAAGGTGTGGGGGTGTTAATGAACTCGATCTACTCCATCTATGTTTTAAAATCTGCACCATCGTTCTGAATCTGATCTTTGACAAAAAAAAAATTCAACTTTTTGTTTAAAATGTCGCCTTTCTGTATGAAACTCACCCACATTCAAGTATTGATAAAAAAGGATGGATATAATAAAATGTTTATTAAATTAAAGTAAATTTGAAGGTACATTTCAAGAAAAAAAAAATTATATCTAAATTTGAACATAGTAGTATACTGAAAGTGCAAAAATAACATATAAATAGTAATCTATAAGTGTGATGTTATGTTCACTTAAAGAAAACTTAGAAGTATACTTGCAGTATAAAAAAAAAACTAGTAGTTTACTGAAAGTACACTTCAAAGTGTACTTTTATGAACTAAAAAATGTACTACTATAATTAAAATAGCAAAATACTAGTATACTTATAAGTTCACTTGAAGAACAGACGCAGTTCAAATGAGAAACGTAGTTGGGAACTAGTTGTGCACTTAAAGTTTACTACTTTTACACTTAAACGTATGCTTTTACATACTAAAGTGGGCCAATTTAGTCGCAAGCAGTATTGAAATAGTACACTTAAATTTACTAAAGTATTACTATAAAAAATACTTGAACATTAATTAAGTATACTTCATAAAACGAACTTGAAGTATACTCTTTTTTTCGTAAGGGAGGGCCTGGAGCTTTCAAACTAACTCAAAAGCTCCATAAAAGGGGTCCATACAGAACACTGCCTAAAAAGGTAAAAATTTCATTATTTCAATAATCTCCTCTCCAGTAAGAGAGACCAGATCACTGAATCACTGAACTGATTTGAGAATTGATTCTGATTCATAAACAAATCAGGCTTCGTAAACGAGAGTAGTGATTTATTTAAAAGATCCGTCTCAAAAACAATTTGTTCATGAATCAGACACTGCTGAAATCTCACAAATGTACCAATAAAACCTAGCACAGATGTCAAAATGTTCAATGAATAACTTTTTCTCTGTTCCTTACACGATGATAAATTATAAGAGAGAAGAAATGAAATAGGGCAAATGTCAGAATGAAAATCTTGACTGTGCATTCAGTGAATCTCTTTAACACACAAGTGAATGAGCTCTGTCCTCGGTTTTGATAACAGACATATTGCATGAAGATGCCAAAGATAAAAATGGTCTATTTTGAAGATTAATATTCAGACTCCAAAAAAGGATTGTTGATTTCATTAACGGTGTAATGCATACTGGGCATAAAAAGCACATGTCTAAAAATTTGATTTGGGAGTAGCTGATTTTGTTTGTATGCCACAACTTGATTTCACGGCCAGAAATCAATTGTGTTTGTGGTCAAAATGACAATTGCCTATCAGAGAGGAATCCTAATAATAATTGAACAGAGATTAAAGTGTGCAGTTTTATAGATGTTCTTAAATTACAGGTCACGGTGACTTCTACAGTCCTATTGATTTCCCTCAGTAATAGAGCTCAAGCCAGGCAGGAAGGGGGAGTTACCATCTGTCCAATGCTGCGACTGCTGACACCTCAAAAGGAGGTAAATGGGCTCAGCTTGCCTAAAACACCCTGAAGTACGAAGACTGGTCACTTCACTTGATCTGTATCTGAGTGCTTCAAACGCTAATGGTGGAGCTAAAACATTCATTGACCCCATGATAGATTTTGGCTTAGGTAACCAAAGTTAATTAAGAAAGTTAATTAATGTTGAAAATTACAAAGATAGAAGGTCAGGGAAGTATTAGAAGAAGAAAAAAATGAGAGCTGAAGGAAGAGGACATATCTAAAAGACAATGGAGGCCAGCTCAGTATAATATACTGTGTTACTTCCTACAAACACTGTGGAAGTATTTGTGCTGTAGAATTTCCCTCAGGGGTGCTGAAAGCATGGGGAGAAAATGAAGAGAAAGTAAAGAAAATGTGTAGAGAGGGGAGAAACTAGGGCTAGCATCATCTTAGCCAGACCTTTTCCCTGACTTGAGGCAAAAAATGTGGTAATCGTTGCATCTTTTTTTGGAAATGTACAGAAAAGACCTCCAGACCAACACTGTTTTTTTTGTTTATATATATATTTCAGTGTCGACAATGTTTTCCAAATTCATTACATAGTGTCTGAACTAGTCAGTGCAACCCCTAAAAATTCCATGATCAATGTGAAAAATACGATAGTTAATGCTTAAGGACAGGGGCCTGGTGCATTGTGGGGAAGGAGACAGACTGGTGCAGATCTCTCTAGTCTTGAAAGTAAAAAAAAAAAAAAAAAGTAAAAAGTCATACAGAGAAAGAAATGTCCAAAAACTCAGAGTGCGAGAAAAAAAAAAAGTGAGAACTGAAAAAAACTGAAAAATGTGTATGTAACAGTGACAGAACGTCACAAAAATTGTTGTACCATGGTATTGTGTCATTTTGTAAGTTTAAAAATGATTTGTACATTTAAAAAACTTAGAAAACTTTTCAGCAAACAGTTCTTTCAAAGAATAACCTTTTTTCTTATTTTGAAGAATATTTTAATAATCTCAAGAACTTTTTTCCATCATCAAGAGTGCAATGGAAAGGTTCCATGGATGTTAAAGTTTCTTCATGAAACCATCACTAAAGAACCTTTTTTTTTAAGAGTGTAAGGCAAAACAAGATCACAGTTATGTTATCTCTTCAAATATATATAAAAAAGTTAATATAATGTTAATATCAGTAAATTTCAGTTTAAACTTGACATTGAGGAAGGTGCAACACGGTGTTGGAAGGTCATACGTGACTGAAACATTTGCCATTAAAGCAGTGGTTTTATCTAGCAATTTTTGTTCGTTTTTTCTTCATTGATAGAGCCTTTTTGAATCATTCCCCTTGGAGTTATATATTATCTCTTGGAAATATACAATTGCTTTGAATGATGGTCTAAATTTGGACACCAAAAACATGGAGGACTTTTGTTGACAAAATTCTTAACTTTTCTTCTGTCTACATACAACATGTAATTTTAATTAAAAAAAATTACTAATAATACATATTTTTATAAATTAGTGCAGTAGAGGAACACACAACAAAAATTTAAGGTACAGAAAGGGAGAAATGAGGGAGGAAAAGAGAGGGAGATTGCAATGCGACAAAGGAGATGAGATGAGTACAGTGGGATGCTGTTTTCATGTTAGTGGAAGAAAGGAATTGAGGAAAGCAAGGAGGAAGAGATGACAGAAAAAATGAGGCTGAACTGCTATAGTCTCAGAGAGCTTCTGTTGACTTGTCACAGTCATACATACAGAGCGAAAATTTAAAAGGTTTAATAGTGCCATTTAAAAGTCTTCAGGGAGACGCTACAACAAAACTGGTCAGATTACAAAACAGCAGCTTTTTTTTGTTAAAGTGCTTGGTGAAATAACTTTTCTTTTCACAAACTGAATTCTGAAGCAGATAAAGCTAAATAAAACTGTCAAACTTTTAAAAAAAAGTTCTAACATGCTTTGTGTATCCAGTGTTGCTTGCAATATCTCATAAATTGTGATTTGTTTGTGTTTCTGAAGTTATATCTTGCAGCATCATGCTTCAGTTACTTCTGGAGCGCTGCAGGCAGTAGCTCGCACCGTCTCTAAACTCAATGGCGCCGCTGTTTGCAAACGAGAACATCAGAGACGTGGCTTTCCATTCAGCATCTCTCAGAAAAGTACAGACAGTGTACCGCAGTCTTCCTCTCAGAAAAAATGCTAATCACATGCAGACTTTTAAAAAGCAACTGTATCTCCAGGTAGATGCTGCCCTTTTGCACTGATCCACCACCAACATGCTTTTCTAAAATTCTCCAACAATATGGCTCTCGAAAGACCAATCTCAACTGACAACAAGAGCAGTTCATGTAATGCGTTGGTGGCTACACTTTTTCCATCCAAAACCTCTGCAAATATCAAGAAGTGGACATAGGACCATATAGAAAAATTAATAAACCAGGAATACTGTTATCTAAATGATAGCTTTTAATGATGTTGGGCAAAATGTAACGCTGGATGACAATGCAAAATGACTTTTAAAAAGTGGGAAAAAAAAGTGAAAGTGAAATGAAGCCAAGAATGGTATCCCATACTCAGTATATGTGCTTCTTCACTCCATCCAAGCACACACACAGAGCAGCTAATTTTTGCTGTGGCACCAGGGGAGGCAGTTGGGATTCGTGCCTTGCTCAAGGGTCTATTGAGGGAGGAAGAGAGCTCTGTACATTCACTCCCCCCACCGACTGTTCCTGCTAGTACTGAGACTCAAACCCACAACCTTTGGATTACAAGTACGGCTCTCTAACCATTAGGCCAAGACTGCAACACCAAGTGCTGCCTCTTTTATAAATGAACCTGATGACCTGATAAATCTTTATCGAAAAATGCACTTGGGCACATTGATGTTAATGGATATTTCAAGTCTTTCCACATTAGTCACATTAGCCAGAGAACAATGCATACGCTCGTGAGTTCAGCATGTCAGCAAAGTGGAAGTGTCCATGAAATTTGCATATGGTTTATGGCGAATGCCCAAATGAATACAATATATAGTCCTCTTAATTAAATAAAAGCATAGCCTTAGATCACAAAAAATAAACCTCATTACAACATTAAACATCTTGATCTTCACAGCTATTTCGTTCAGTCTTTATTTTTGCATCACTGGAAAAGCACTTGTGACTTTTAACTGTGGCAATGAAAGTTTCAAAGGTAATTTTACCTCTTTATTTAAAGGCTTATCTCAGTCTGAAAACCACTTTATGGGCACATTTATAAGCAGATTCGCAAACACAAAAGCAATTAACTTAATGAATTATTCTGAAACTGCAAATAATGCTGATCATTAAATCTAAACAAATGTTTGCTGCTTTTTTTTTCCAAATCTGTTTAAAATAAACCAAAAAACAGGTCTGGAAAGGTTTTTCTCCTGAAAATGTGTGGAGGATGTATACTGACAGGATCCCCAAAGGGTATCTGGACACTTAGACTACTGTTCAAAAGTTTGGTGTTGGTAAGAATTGTATTGTGTATGAAAGAATTCTCTTATGCTGCACCAAAGCTGAATTTATTTATTTTCAGCATCATTACTCCAGACTTCAGCGTTACACGAACCTTCAGAAACCATTTTAATATGCGTATTGTTCTCAAGAAACATCTTCAAACAGATGTGATGTTTAAAATTTTGAACAGCATATCTATAGATTCATTTAAAAATCTAACAAACTTCTTTTGTGTGAAATGCTTGAAAAGTGTACTAGTGAAATATTTATTTAATCCAAAAAAAATAATTACAATTGATTTGTTACTTTGTTCAAATTAACCTAATGCACAACCATCCTTTTTAAGACCACTGATTTATATACTGCAGATAAATGGATGGATGGATGTACATACAGACAGACATACAAGTAATCGTCTGGTGTGGTGTCACAAGAAGACAAGATCTGTATAGATGTTCGCACACATTAAAATCAATATTCTGAACAATGCATGCTTGGATTTTCCCTGTCATTCAGTGTCGTGAGCACGCCTTCACATCGGAAAGCCTCGCCATCTAGCTGGGTGTTTGTCTCGCAAACAGAGCCCCTCACCTCAGCCTGGAGACACTATAGCGACCAGATTCACACTCAAAGAGCTGACACAGGGCAAATCTGCTGTCCTGGTACTCATTATAAAGCAGCTTATTTATGTGCTATGCCAGTCCATTTGAGCATAATAATAGCTAAAGAATTAAAATGCATGTTTCAGCGTGAATTCAGGAAATTGCTGCTGAAACTGCTCTATGATAAATACTGTGCATATGAAATGATTTAAAATATCAGTGTCATATTCCATGAAAACAGAAAGCATGTGACCTCTTGGACTAACAGGTTGGCTTACAGTGCTGAGAAAAACCCCTGACACGATTGTGAAGACTGTAATAGTGCTGCACACCTCCCTGTCAATCAAACGCTCGACTTCTAAATGCAGCCTCGCTGTTGCCCTTTCACACCCATTTGGCTTCTGCTTACGGCTACTGTTACGGCATGGAAACTTACATTTACACTGCAAGTGAGCAAATAAAAACCGCCATCATGATCAAGGAAGCTGTCTAAACCGTAGTCAGCTTCATTGATTAGAATAGGAACATTCAAGTTTGCGGCGTCGCCAACAATATAGTGTGTTACAATGCGGCACCACAGGGAATTTAATGCTTACAAGTACACTTACAAACACACACATATACATATACACACACACATACATACATACATACATATATATATATATATATATATATATACACCCACACAAAACATGTTAATCCATTTAAACCCACTTTAAACTGTACTTTAAATAAATAAACATTAAAGGCTGTATGATTATTCTATGCAAACCAAAATAAAAGATTTCTGCAAGAGAACATCCATTACTTGTATTGGTATATACTATCATAAATAAACCCCTAATTGATAAACTGGAAATATGAAATCACTATATATATATATACCCTGGCATTAACTGCTAAAAAATGTACAACTATGTTTTTCACTGCATAAAACGTTGCTGCATTTAACACTGCATATAAATATTGTATGATAGCAATAATCATACACAGTTTGCATTTACGTTAGGGTCTGAAATTAAGCAGGGCTCAACGCAATAATGTCCCCAAAACATGACAAAAATGTTCCATACACTGTAATGAATTCCTGTAAAAATTACAGCATCATTTTACAGCCGCTGGCTGTTTTTTAGTAATACAGCATATTGCTGTAAACTGCAATGCATTCTAGGGTCACATGTTGGTTTGACTCAAATTTACAGAATATTGCTGTAAATTGACAGTTCGTAATTTAAAAAATACAGTTATTTACTGTAATCAGAGAATACAGGGAAATTCTGTAAATTTTACAGTAACTGGCTGGCAACCCTGCTGCCAGTATTATACTGTAAAATTTACAGTAATTTTTTAACAGTGGACACTTAACATGCAAATTCCTCTTTTTTTTCTGTATTACATTTCTAAAAAAATTATCAAATTTAGTCATAGGTTTCCTGTTTAATGGTGGCCTAACTGATTCAGCTCAGTGAATTGCAAATAACAGCGTGTGAATTATTCAACGACTTTCAGGGAGTCGACTATTTTAAAGAAATGCCGTCCTTTAAAATCACATTTAAATGCTTGTATAGGTTCAATTGAAATGTAAAGGTAACTCCCCAGCCTTTCTGTCGACTGTCATTTACACCCCTAGCACAGTTAGCTAAACGTAAATAGGTTTAGAGTCTATTTGGCAACAAGTGAAAATATACACTTTGATTTGTAAATACTTTTCTCTTACTAATAAAAATGAATACCATTTTGAAACCTATATGTACACTTTAAAGGAATAAATAAAAACTCTACCTTTCGTTTGACTAAATAAGCGGAGTCTGACACATCCTACAGTATTTAACATAACATAAAATGATGTATAGCCTACTGTTTTTTTTATTATTATTATCATTTCTCATAAAAGGTAATAAAATGCATGAAAATCGCTCGCATGGCGCAAATATCATTCTATAGCAGCTAAATAGAAAGTCTTCATCCAGCAAGAACCGGCAAATGTCATAAAGCCCAAAGTTGTATCTTTTTTACAAAACTTTACTATTTGCTTCTTATAAACGTTCAGATCCTAAAAGCCTCTTCAAGCTATCATTTAAATGTTAAATAGAGCACAATAGTAATTCCAGACAAAGAATAACGGGACATTAAAGACGGGAGGAGAGAAGGTGTCTACAGACGAACCAATGCTTTTATACTATTACAATACACCATGCGTATGCAAAACAACGCCCGTCATCACGCGGACAATTTTCTGCAACTATTCTGTTAAAAGCAAACCATTATTTAACATAATCTGGGCTGGTTAGCCGGTATGCTAGCAGGCTGCAGATGGGAGGCACTGGCCATCACCTCGGTGCTGGAATAACTGTATTTATCCAGCTGAGGGATGCATTAGACCATCGCTTCAGGGAATTTACCTATGTATCTCTCATCTGACATCTGATATTTTTTTTTTTTTCCCCCCCTATCTGACTTTTGATATTCAGTCTGAAACGCGCAAGCCTCGCCTTTCTGACACATCTAATAACGGGTTCTTGTTCCAAAGTGGCTTCCATTGATCTTACCTTCAGTGATGACAGCCCCGGTGCAGGAACAAAACACTTCCGAGGAAATACGATAGTGTGATTTATTTCCAAATGGACGGCTTTCCAAACCTGGCCAGTAAGTTGAAACAACCCCCAAAAAATCCGCCGGCTCGCCTCTGAAGTGATGGAAGCAGAATGAATCCACGCGTTGCTGTGGGTATCTAGGAAATGCTCGTCTCTCTGCCGCTCCCTGCCAAATAATGACCCCTCCCACCGAATCCCCAGCCACAAACACGACAGGTGCTGAGTATGCGCGCTCCCTCCTTGCTAAATAGTGAGCCGCGCGGATGCGCTCTAATGCGCCTGCGCAGTGAACGCGGCGAGAAAGAGCGCAGCCTGGGATAGGCGGGGCGAAGATGGTGCTGCGCATCTTTGTTAAATAGTGATGCTCAGCTGGAGGATGGAGCGCGTGCTCAGTGGTGTATGCTTATTGGGAGTTTACCACTGTTTATTAAACAGGCCTGCTGTGTTTATGAAAGCACAATTTACAAACGCCAATATTGAATAATATCGATCGATCGATTTTTTTTTTTTTTTTTTTTTAAATTAGGCTACGTATAAACAAAAGTACTAAAAAATGTTGTTCACTCATAATTAGGTTTTTTTTTTTTTTTTTTTTAATCCAATAATGATAGGCTACTTATTTTCAGAGCTGTTCAATTTAATGCTGACATACTGTATGTCAATATTCAATCATTTCAAATCAACAATAATAAAATTCAATAATTTAAAATCAATTATTGTCAATAGGCTAAAGGCTAATTCTGATTAAGTGAACTAATACTTCTTAACACTTTTATTAATCGACTGATTGCCAAGCTTTTTTTTTTATTATTATTATTAATTAATCATTTTTTTTTTGTAAAAGCTGTTCTCAAAATCAAAGAAAAGTCTTATAATCCTCCTCGGACACATTTTATAAAATCTCAGAGCGGTCATTCAAGGTTGTTTTATGGCTCTAGTAACTACCTTTGCATAGAAAAGATTTGAGTGAAGATTCAGCAAAAATTATTTTGTTTGCCAATATATATAAAACCATACATGATAGGCTACAGCAACTTGGGCATGAGTAAATTACACAATTTTATTTTCTGGGAAAATTAATATTCCTATAAATTGTTTGAATACAAGCCACTCTCTATCCTCAGTGAACCCAGGGTTGTGAACATCATTGTTCTTTCAGGCATGTGTTTGCCATGCTGTGTCTTGCTGTGCCAGTTATACATCAGAAGGCTGTTATAGCCACAGGGATAGATATATTCATAACAATGCCACACAAATCCTGATCAGCTCTCAACAAGCAGCTTTGCAGAGTATAAAAGCAAATCTGCAATCTGATTATATCAATTAGTCCACACATTTTTAAATGTGATTTCACTGGACAAATAGTATATATATATATATATATATATATATATAGTGAATGCCCTGAAGCCTTCATACAGCCTTACTAGTATAACAGCCGGGGTTTTTTTGTTTTGTTTTTTTGCTGATACGCACAGTTCCACCTCTGCCAGAGATTGGCAGTATGCATAATAAATGTGCTGAATAAGTGAGAGGTTTACATATTCATAAAGCTGTATAAGAGAGTGTACCAGTATAGCAGAAAGACCTTCTGTTTGTTGGCAAAGACAGACAATTTGGAAGGTTAAATCCATTATAAAACTCATGATTAAATGATCATGATCTACTTTTGGACTATGCTCTGGCAACATTGGAAAATCCGTTAAAGAAATTGTTCAAGATCAATAATGAATTTCTGTATTAAGTCAGATCTTTTCAATTAATTAGTTGTCTGCTGAAAAACTCGTCTAAATGATTTGTTCATTATTGCACATATGGAAGCTTGTTTTTCCCACGGCATAAAAGATTTTTAAAAAAAAGTAAATTACTAAGTAAATGAGACTTTTTATCTCAGTTTTTTTTTCACAGGATTGTTTGTTTGGTCACACTTTAGATCAGGGACCAATTCGTATTATTAACTAACTATAAATTATGACTTTAACTTCAATAAACTCACAATTACTCCTTATTAATAGTTAGTAAGGAAGTCGTTAAGTTTAGGTATTGGGAAAAAGGGATGTAGAATATGGTAATACAGAATATGACACTAATCCGTGCTTTATAAGTACTAATTAACAGTCAAAAATATAGTAATAAGCAACTAGTTAATAGTGAGAACTGCAACTTAAACTAAAGTGTTACTGTTTGTTTATGCAGTATCTCAAAATTCTGACTTTATAACTCACAATTCTGATGAAAAACATCTAAATTGCAGGATAATAGCTCAGAAATCTGGAAAAAAAAAATAAAAGTCAGAATTGCGGGACAATAACTCTGACTTTTTTCCCTGCACAATTGACCCTTCACAAAGACCCGCCCCCTTTAGTTACTGTTGCTATGTCCGACAAGCCAGGCGCTCTCACGCCACACATCATGTTCTCATGACGTGAAAAATACACCACAGGGCAAAGAGGACACTGACAATGCGTCGACAGACAAGACAGGACAGGTTATTTTTGATATAAAACAGTTTCATATTTAAAATATTGTAATTTTTTAAAGATGTTTAAATAATAAATACTGCATAGTGGCTCTTTAATGTGGCTCTTAAATACTTAATGAAGTATCTGTTCATACTAGTTCATTTATAGCATCAAATAAACATGAATGAACATCAGAAGGAATGTTGTTTCAACCGCAGAAAGACGTGAGTACAAATTTTTGAAGTTCAAGTTCACCAACGTTAATCTACTAACTCTTCTAACTGGTTTGTTGGACAAAATGGAGGATTTAATTGGTCAGATCGTTTGTCAATCAAACTGTCGGCGAAGGGTCAATAGATGGGTTTCAGTCACATGATTATGAGGACGCGCGAAGGTGGGGCGATTTCAGATGGAGGGCAGGAAGTAAAAATGGCAAAAATGTCTATGGAGGAAACCGTTGCGGAGAGTCCGTATTGTACGAATTTAGTTTCAAGAAATAGATTCAAAGAATTAGTGAACATATGTTGGACATGACCCGTGTTCCCACTGATCCCCTCTGATTGTGGGTTGTTGTCAGCTGGCTGCTTCGGTTTGGAGCTTTTGGCTGTCTGCGTCAGATCTGGGCTCTCATCTGTCTGTTGGAGATCCTCTGCACATTCCAACCTTTGTTGGTCTTCCTTGAGCTTCATCCTCTGCTCTCATTTAAGAGACGCCTCTGATTTGGGCTTAGTTTTTTGGTAACCTAGGTTGACCGCCGGAGTCCAATCTACCGACTCAACATCACCCAAAGCGCTAGGGCAGCCTAAGGGTGTGTTCACACTTGTAGTTTGGTTGGTTTGGTTAGTTTTATCCAGACCAAAAAACAAAAACAAAACATATAGTCCTGGTCCGCTTAGCGTTCACACTGGCATTTTTAACAGCCAACCTTAAGTTATTGAACTAAAGGCATAGTGATACGGTCACAACCTGATTGGTCGGCTTTTATGACGTATATTTCACAACGGAGCTTGATTCCTGAACATTCAAAACAATGCTGTGTGCTGGATTAAACGCCATCATTGTATGCGTGTACATATGCTTCATTTTTACCAGCTACGAACTCATGAAGAACTTATAAAATGTTCAAAACATTCAAAACAGCAGCAGGATTTCCTCCGTTGTAGGCAGAAACAAACATTGATGAGGCACTTTACCTCCTCGTTGCTCCACGTTTGCCCTCGACTCATTTTGGATACACTGATCTTGTGACATCTTGTGACATCACGTCCTCTCTTTGGTTCGTTTACATGTCTTTTGTCCGTGTTGCGTTCATATATCAATCGAACCGCGCCAGAGTTAGTTTGGAAGCGGAACAAGACCCATCTTTTTAGCGGTCTCGGTCCACTTGTTTGGTGCGCACCAGAGTTCGGATGGCAGCGTTCATATATGTTCAAACGAACCGCACTAACTGAGCAATCGCACCAGGGTTCGTTAAAATCGAACCAAACATGACAAGTGTGAACGCACCCTAAGTCCACTTGTTTGGTCTGCACCAGGGTTCGGATGGCAGCGTTCACATATGTTCAAACGATCTGCACTAACTGAGCAATCGCACCAGGGTTCGTTAAAATCGAACCAAACATGACAAGTGTGAACGCACCCTAAGTCCACTTGTTTGGTCTGCACCAGGGTTCGGATGGCAGCGTTCACATATGTTCAAACGATCTGCACTAACTGAGCAATCGCACCAGGGTTCGTTTTAATCAAACCAAACATGACAAGTGTGAACGCACCCTAAAAATCCCCAATGAAGTCCACATTAGACTACCGCTAACTTAATAATCATTACTTAGTAAAGGAGCATTTAACGACAACCTTATGCTATATAAACACAGACATAAAAAACACGTTGGCTATCTACGTTAACATAGCTCAGACGAAGTGGTCGCTGCAGACGCAGGCATTAACAGACTCTGCTCCTCCCGACCGCAGATGTACGTTGGAAATCCACTTTTTACGGCTTGTCTCAATGAGCTTTTGACATTTCTCACCTTTACGAGTGACAATCTTCGATACTCTATAAAAACCCTTTCCTTTTTCTCGATTTGAACGATTGGAGCAGCCGTAAACTACACAAAACATTTTTTCAGACGGCAAATCCTCAGCTAATCACTTCCTGCCCTCCATCTGAATTTCACTCTCTCGTGATGTAGCAGCGTGACGTGACGTGAAACCAAGCTATTGCAAGCTTATATCTCGCAATTCTGTTATTTTTATCAGAATTACGAGATATAAACTCGGAACAGATTTGGTCCCCATGGAGCCCCTAAAGGAACATAGTGGAAAAAAGGAAAAAAAAATCAATGTTTCTGCATTCTCTCGCAAAAATTTTGCGTTCCCACATGAGAATCTTTGCGAGCGAGCAATGCAAACAAAAACCAAATCAGTAAACGATGACCAAATTTGTATCTTTGGTCTAACTAATCCTTAAATACCTAAAACCAACTGATGTTCAAACCCTGTTCAGCTTTTTTGTTCTCAAAGCATTTCCAGAGCATCTGACCTAAACCTTAAACAATTCAGACTGAAAATGGACTCTGATGTGTTTACGTAATTATTCAAGCAGCAACCAGCAGCATGTCACACGGAGTTCTGCACACATGACATACCATCTGATCACAGCAGCTTAACTGATGCAAAGAAACAGTCACCTTTCAGCTATCCTGTTTTGCTTATTAGATATGAATGTACAGTAAACTACTTCACTACAAAACCTCAAGGTCATGAGCAATGCTCTGCTTCAGTTGCATCACATTTCAGATTATCTTTACAGATACATTTTCGTCAATACTACAGAGGCTTCCACTTGAACGCCGTACGACGGCTGAATTCGAAGACAAATCGCACAACCCAGAGTAAGTAGGCAATTACAAATAGCTAAGGCTGTGCTTTGCATTGGAAACAGGATTCAACTTGAGTTCCAGCCAAAAAAATTTAAGTCAGTTGTGAGTGATTTTAATACACCCTTTGGGACGCAATAAATGTAAACATAGATTGCTGAAGTCAGTGAAAATTAACCAATGGAGGTCAGCATAGGTTCAGTAATAAATAATATAAAGCTCCCGCACAATTATGCTCTGCCTTCTGTTGTGCTACAACAGTAAAATACGTGGTCACACACCGCTGTCTGTATGACAGCAGCCCAGATCAGACTGTTTGAGAGTTTGGATGTTAGTCTGCCGCAATCAGGGCTTTTGAGGGGATTATAGTTGTCTGAGGGAGAGTCTTAGTCTTGCCCAACCCCTCTCAGACCTCACCATCTGCTGCTTTCCACTCTCTTCATCTGGAACAAATCAGCTATTGAGAAGACAACGATCCAAGCCAAACTTGTTTGTGTTTGTTTGTTCAGTATGTATATTTGCTTATAAGTCGCCCATGATGTAAAGATAACCCTATATAATTCCATACATTTCAATGTAATATTTCATTTACAATTACAGTTAGTAATTGGTCTGAACTTTCCACTCAAAATATACATTTGTCGCAATACATGCATTATAATAAGATTCATTTACTTAACATTAGTTAAGGCATGAGGGAGGATGAACTAACTCGCATTAATTAACCCTTCGTCGCCCTTCGTTGTTTTTAATTGACAGGCGTTCTGACCAATCATCGCCATTTTGTCTACAAAAGCAGTCGGGGGAGTGAGTAGATTAACGTTGGTGAACTTGAACTAGAAAATTTTTGTGTGCTCACGTCTTTCCGTGGCGCTTGAAACAACATTCCTTCAGATTCATGTTTATTTGACGCTATAAATGAACTAGTATGAAGAGATGGTTGGTTCACGAGCCGATTGAAGGAGCTACAGTGATCTGTTACGACACATTAAAGAGACACTAAATGGTATTTATTGTTTAAACTTCTTTAAAAAAAAATTACAAAATTTTAAATATGAAACTGTTTCATAGGTTGTCAGTGTCTTTTCACTGTGTGAGAACATGATGTGTGGATTGAGAGTGCATGGGTTGTTGGGCATAACAACAGGGGGCAGGTTTCCCGAAGGGTCAATTAATCTAGGTTAATTTTAGTTCATTTTTAATTCATTAGATATATGTTGATTTAAACAACTTGAAATGTAAAAAATGTATTTGCATACACTATATTGTTCAAAAGTTTAAGGTTAGTAAGATTTTTAAGTTAATTTTGTTCATTTACTTTTATTTTACAAGGACACATACATTTTTTTAACTAAAAACTTAAAACTTTTGTGAATAAGTGAAGTAATGCGTATGCGTATTACTTGTTCAGACTTTTCAAAGTGACAACGCCAACTACTGGCCTGGGAAAATAACACAGTGTTTTTGGTTGTTTTCGCCAATCCATGTGAATGGGGATTGTTTTGACAATGTTGTCATCTGTATGCAGACATGACCATGCCCTGGGGGTCCCAATACCCTGTCCATCTGTTGAGTACACAAGTTTAAAGTCGCCAGGTGGCCCAGTTTGACACCAAAACGGTGGAGCCATACTATGGTATTATTGCATCATCACCCTGCTCAAACCAGCCTTCCACTGAGTCTTTATCAGTCTTGAAATAGCAAATCAAGAAGGGGGATAAGAGGCTTAAAATCAAAGGTAATAAACAGAGAGATGCCGCAGAAATTCTGCTGAAACTAAAACAAGGAGCTTTGCCAATACAGTAGGTAGAACCTATTACCTTTAGTCTTTTGGTGGACTTCATAATAGATGAATTAATTCAATTTGATTTTGTGGGAAGCACAGGACTGGTGGGACAGCTGTAATAGTGCATCTAGTGATGCAATACTGGGTGTGTTGACGGCAATTTCGTCTTTCGGCAATGTGTGGATTTGCTTCTCTCGCAGCACACACCTGTGGATACAAAAAGAGGGAAAATTGTTGTTGTGTGAGAGAAGATGCTGCTTGCTGTGAAAAACCCCTTGAGTATTTCACATGCCTGTATGAAATCAAACAAAAGCATATTTTGACACCCCCCTCCCCCCCAACTTGCTGAGGATAACATTGACAGTTGGCGTTCCGACCTAGACTTGATCGGCGTAATGATCGACTACCGTCATTATATGTCCCATATGAAACATAAAGAAAAATTCAGTCAGTTTAATCACTCAGGCTTAATAGAATACCTGAGGAAGTTTTCAATGAGGAACAGCTTTCTAATGTCACTTAACATTACCAGACATCTTAAATGAGCCTATATATTTTGTATCAACCCAATTTGGAGGTTACATCCTTTGAAAGCCACATTCGAAGGCCAATTGCATCGGAGTGGAGTGGCGGAGGATGTCCCAATCCAAAGGCTCCTTCGGATGCAGCCAACAGATGAGTCCTTCTTACCCTGGGCTACGAAGGATAGAACAAGTGGATAATTCTCAGCCTGACACTGACGCACAGCACCGGTGACGACGGAAGAAACAAAAAATGGCGGATGAATTTTCTGTGGTGGCCTAGAAATGAAAATACACTTTTAAATGTAAGTGTTTTAATTCACACAAAAAGTTGGTGAAACAAGTATTAAACATCAGGGGACGTTAAAAACCTTAAAACTTTGTTCCACAGCCTGGAGTTCAGTCAACCCGTAGTACGAAATCCAGAGTTACCGGTAACCACACAAAGTCATTCTCAACAGAACACTGAATCCATGTGTCATCATGAAACTCTATGAAGAACAGTGCCATATTTCCTCTTTATTCTTCTTTTGTTTAATGGCGATTTACATTCTTTGTTCATATCGCCACCTACGGTAGTTTTGTATTGTTTGAATTTAAAAATTTTATTTTTAAACTTGTTTTTTATTCATACTTTTTTACTACTGTGAACAAGAATCATATTCTTTGCTTGATGCTAATTGTAAATTCAAAAGAACGATAAACTAAAATAAAATAAAAACTGTGCTTGCAAAGATAATATGGCTGTATATGTTTAATTTTTTGAATAAGTTTAGCCATTTTGCTTCCACATTTCTTGTAAGGAGAAATGTATTCCATTCATATTTTTATTTTATCATATTTTTCCTGACATGCAGGAAAAAAGTAAATCGAGAGCACAAATTAGCAAATCAAGGGAACAAATTAGTAGCCTAAATCGTGCACATGATTTATAAAACGAGGGAACGACTTATTTCATGCAGTGTGCTGCATGAAATAAATTCAGAGCAGGCTATGTTCAGAGAATAAGATTCTATGGCTACTTACCTTGAAAGTAAAGTTGAGGTTATCCACTTACTCTGAGTAAACTTACCCAGGTAAGTCGCATAAGTTGCTTTCTGGAATACCCCCTGAAGTGCAAGTAAACCATTTTGATCACCAAGAGTAAACACAGCAGAGTTTGAGTGATCTAACATTAGCTCAACCGATGCCACGTCTTTGAGCAATGGCAGGCTAATTGTTCCACTTCAATCACACCTGACCAAGTGCTCTTTCCCTGTGATTATCAACTCATAAGAGGGCACACCACCATGCATCCATTCATCATTGCCAACACTAGTTCATTACTTCCACATCCGTGAGCAGAGCTCTCAGGCCCATAGTGTGCTCATCAAAGAGCTAATGACCTTACCTTTCTCAAGCAGCTATAGAAGCCATTCTATCTTCAGAGCTATTCCAGGATCAACATTTTCACATAAATGAAACAAAAATGCTTTTCATACAAATACTTGAAAGCAAAGACTTGATATTGTGATGGTTGTTTTTCAAGTCCATCCGTTGAAGAAACCTGACACCACCCTTTTACTGGGAGACCCCCCATGGAACTTGATTTTTACCTCCCAGAATGATAATTTTACCAGGGTCCACCCCTCCCTGTGGGAATGTGATTGGGCAGGGTGGAGAGAGAAAAAGAGAGAGAGAGAGAACTATAACTTGACGGCCCATTTTTAGTGTTGTGCAAGAATATTCCGCGGGTAAAAACTAAACCCATTGCAGAATTCTGGTCATGGTTTCCTGGCACCTGGGACATGAATTAAACAGCATTCATGATTTAATAACACGAGAAGAATGAATCATTTAGAGTAGAGTCACAATGAGCTATGACCATAGTAACTGTGTGACTGCAGGGCTCATGATCACACATTTGGACCCAGCCAGACTTTTCGTCCTGTCCATGTTACTCACATAAATAGTGCTCCAGAAATGTCTTCTCTGTGATGTTTGACAAATATTCTCCCTAAGCTCTTTCCTAAGCAAAAGATGGAGACTAATGCTGTCATAGCATTTCCTCGCTAGGATTTTACTGAAAGTGGCACAAGCTGATTGATGTGTGGAGGGCTTCCTGGAAAAGAGTAGTTTTTCCCAAGATTACACAAGTTTTTTCAGTTTTATTCCCTGTGTTTCTGGATTCTGTTTTAATCATTGAATTAAATTTTAGTAATCAAAAGAGCACCAGCTAATTAATTGAAACCAAACTTTGATTAGTAAGTTTATTTATTATTTAAAAGTAGGATTGGGTATCGTTAGAATTTTAGCAATTCCTTTGCTTTTGTTACCACTCGAATGGGATTGGACTCTCAGAGCCCAATTTGTCAGTAGTTCTGATGTAATGTAAAAGAAAATGCTGCACAAAAGATGTTTACTGTTAAAATTAAAACATGGAAGAAAATATATGCAGTCTCACAAAACAGAATGCAAGATTTAAGTTTTCAAAGAAAACTGTCATTGATTGTCAATGTTCTCCATTAAAATATCAATCATGACTGAATCATGATATCATACTTACAATATTTGTAATATCAATGCTATCAATGCCAATGTCCTGGGTTCGAAAACAAGAGGTGATAAAAAGTTTACCTTGAATGCAATGTTGCTTGAATGAATGCAAATCGCTTTGGATTAAGAAGGTCGCCTCTCATATAGTATGAATACTGAATTGAGCTCTCTTTCTTTTCTTCTTGTGCTTTAATGGATAGCTACACACAAAATTATGTCAAAATATCCTCGTAAACACAGCTTGTACCTTGTACCTTGAACGAATGCAAGTTGCTTTGGATAAAGCGTATCCCAAATGTATAAATGTAGTATGATGTTATGTGCACATTTAGTCTTGCTCTGACCTAACTAACTGTCTCAACATTCAAGACTGGTTTTATGCTTATGGGTGGGGGGGGGGGGTAATACTGAAATTTTGGGGTTTTGATTCATTCCCCTTTTAGTACCTTCTGCGCTCTCTCTGATTTAATTGTATCCTCTCCATGAAATAAAGAACGAAAGATATCTGGAAACCTATGGAGTACTACAGGCTTATGTCTATTATCAGAATAGCTTATAAGAGTTTCACACAAAAAAAAAAAAAAAATAAGGCAATATGTCACTGTAAAATTCACCAGTACATTGGGATTAACTCTAGAAAAAAGTCCAATATTTGGAGGTACATTTCATAATGCTTCCCGAGACATTATTGAAAAATCCAGGCTTGTAGTTCCAGCAGATATGTCTGGCTGATGTGTGTACACATTGATTTGTTAAATTGATAATCCCAACAATATTGACATAGCAACATTGGCTTTGTCTCATTTTGAACCTCCAGAGGTTGCATTTGTCGACAGTATACTTCATTGAGGCTGCCTTATTTCAAAACAGTAACCATTACATTCCAAAAACAATTTAATTTAGATGTTACCACAAAATAAAAGTTTTTAGCTAAACTGACAAACATTTTGTGTACAGTTTGAAGAGTGAAACACACAAAAATACAATAGTTGCAGGCTATTAAAAATACAATTACATCAGTATGTTGTTAATTTATCACTCTGTACTTATTTCAGTTAATTACATAGTAAAAATGGACAGTCTACACTGGAAAACAAAGTTGTAACATAACCTAAAACGTACCTAATTGTAAGACCTGTTAATGGCCAGATGATTTTCTGATTTGTAAAACCATCAAATTTTAAAGGGTATCTTTTCTTTTTCACATGACTGTATAACCTGCAAACATTTTTCAACATCATACCAAACTGTAGTCAAAAGAGAAACATTTGGAAAATATTGTATACTGATCATGTCATCCAATCTTATAACCTGTATAATTTGGATTGAATGTGTCTGCGATTGCGGAACTTTACAACATAACACAGATTCAGGTAAGACTCACATTAACAGCTGGAATCAAAGGCTTATCATTCTTTTTTTTTTTCACACAGCAATATTGAAAGAACTGTCTTGTCGTTTCCTATCATTTCATCATACCATATTCATGGAGAAAAAAACACCAAGCCAATCCTGAGTCTTTTATTCCAATTTAACATTGAGAGAAAAAAAAAATCTAGGTTCCATCCCCTGGTATAGACTGAAATCTGACACAGGATGCATGAAAGAGTTCATGTGGCAGTGATGCACTTCATGCCAATTCATCTTTAGTATTTAGTTACATTTTTCCATTGCACTGTGAAAATGACTTTCTAATTCTATTTTCTAATCAAAAAGTCTCATTTTATAATTCTAACTAAATCTGAAAATTTCAGTAAACATGAAAGTTCAAAGTTACACTTTGAAACAATTTGAAACTCCATGTCACAGTAATGTCACTGGAGCCTTTCTTGCTAGAATGTTCTACATTATTATCATTTGGGTTCTTGGTTGTTTCAATTCCATGTCATGACAAAAACAACCAAGAATATATTTAATATATTTACATCCCTTACATAAACAAATGCTTCAAACATGCTATCAAAAGAAATAACCATTTTAATATTCAGCATTTTTGTGCTTATTTACCTTATACAATTTTTATCAGAAAGTTCTCTCACAAAGTCTTCAAATATAGTTAACAGCTGATAAAATCAGGTCAGTAACTTGCTCTCGGTTCAGCTACTTTTGTCTGACACTTCAAAAATAAGACAGAAACCGACCCACTTTCACAGCAGGGAGTTATTTGCTCGACTTATTTGTCACTACAGCAAAAAGTGTTTTATCAAATCATTGAGCGCGAATTATTTAGAACCTAAAGCATCTGAAATTAATATCAAAATCACTGACGGGGCAAAAGTTTTTAGGTCTTCAGAGAATTGTGAATAAGCCCTTAGGATGTTGTATTCCTATTCAGCTCAATAGCAGTGGATCTGCTGGCACAATCTTGACCCTGACGCTAACTGGACCACGCTAACCAGCCAATCCGTGGCCCCTCTGGCAGAGTTTACAAAAGGCTGCTGGTTTCATTTGGCATTGCAGTACTGCATCCATTATTTAGCACTGGTCTATCTGACTTGTCTAGTATGTGTTTATTATACATTACTCATAATACAGTGATGAGATAATGCAACACTTGGTCTGCTTTGTGTTGTGATTTCCTCATGCAGGGCTGAGGTTAAGTCTTTGCTCACTTGGCTTTCTAACATTGCACGGTTTAACTTCATTGTATCATTCAGATATACTATTTTTGCTTCATAGCCAAATCATTTTTTTTTTTTATGTAATGCACAATACAGTAGGAATACACAGTCAGCTACAAAAGAAATTATATTAAAGGTTGGAAAACTTTATTCTAATGGACATGGCTCATAAATCTTTCAAGAGCTACCCGTTTATATTTCCGTATGTGATTTTGTACTGTAAAATGGACAGTAAAATAAAGCTGAAATAAAATCTGCCATTATACTGTAGACTCAAACGCCCACATCTATAAGTCCACCAGATAATGGGGTGAGCTTTCATCACTTAGTGCATTTCTGCAATGGGATTGAAAGCTTTAATTGAAAACACACACGCACAAGCTTCAAAGGTTCAATTGAAAACACACACACACACACACAAACATGCACAGGTTTGTTTTGCTATTAAAGTGAGGACATTCCATAGGCATAATGGTTTTTATACTGTACAAACTGTACATTCTGTCCTCCTACACGAACCCTACCCCTAAATCTATCCATCACAGAAAATGTTCTGTGTTTTTACATTTTTAATAAAACATTGATTAGTATGTTTTTAAAGCTATTTGAAATATGAGGACGCATGAAATGACCTCATAGTTCACGTTAAAGTTGTAATACCAGTGTCATACCCATGTCATTATACACATTTGTGTCCTCATAAATCATAAACACACACACACACACAGGTTTGTTTTGCTATCTTGGTGAGGACCTTCCATAGGCGTAATGGTTTTTATACAAACTGTACATTCTGTCCCCCTACACCACCCCTACTCCTAAATCTAACCATCACAGAAAACATTCTGCATTTTTACGTTTTTAATAAAACATTGTTTAGTATGTTTTTAAAGCTATTTGAAATATGAGGACGCATGAAATGACCTCATAGTTCACGTTAAAGTTGTAATACCAGTGTCATACCCATGTCATTATACAAATTTGTGTCCTCATAAATCACAAACACACACACACACACACAGGTTTGTTTTGCTATCTTGGTGAGGACCTTCCATAGGCGTAATGGTTTTTATACAAACTGTACATTCTGTCCCCCTACACTACCCCCTACTCCTAAATCTAACCATCACAGAAAACATTCTGCATTTTTACGTTTTTAATAAAACATTGTTTAGTATGATTTTAAAGCTATTTTAAATATGAGGACTCGTGAAATGTTTATATTGTAATAATAGTGTAATACCCATGTCATTATGTCCTCATAAATCATGAAAACAAGCACACACACACACACTCACACACACAAATGTTGTTTGAGGGGACATTCCATGGGCATAATGGTTTTTATACTGTACAAACTGTATTTTCTGTCCCGCTACCCCACTATACCCCTAAACCTACCCATCAAAGAAAATGTTCTGCTATTTTAGATTTTCAAAAAAGATAATTCTGTATGATTTATAAGCTTATTTCCATGTGGGGACCAAAAAATTTACTAGTATTACCATACCTGTGGGGACATTTGGTCCCCATAATGTAGGGAATACCTGCGCACACACATAATTATCCATTACTATGTTATGAGGTTGCAGTTCAAACATTTGCTCAGAAAACCCCTAGAACAGGCACAGAGTCACTTTCTGTAATGACAAGAGCAATTTCCACTGCCTCTGGATGCTCTTACCTGTTATTCTGACAATGGCACCTGTTGTCAGAGGATTCATTATCCCTGCGGGTCTGTAGCAGGTTTATCTATCGCCTGTCACTCAATGAACTAATGGAGGTTCCAGAGTGCAGTGACAGAAAATTATCATCTGACCAGCAATTCCATCACTCTGTTATATGGAAACATCTGTATGCATAGCTTGGGCCAAACAAATAATTTGAGATGAGATGTGCTACCAGTTTATATGTGTGCATGTGTAGTTTCTTTCACTGTCCTTCTCACTTTTCTCTGATTACTGGTATGCAAATTGGCTGACATTCTGTCAGCTTCAGTTAGTGAGAGCTGAATAGGTGAAGTTGTTTCAGAGAAACAATTACATCTTGGGGGTTTATAATAAAACTGAAACTCTGATTGTGATCATAGACACATAAAAGAAAAACATATATATTTTTCCTTTTAAGTTTAAAATCTGGTATATCTGATCTCATTAAAACACTAACTTTCATTACATCCACCTCAAGGCAGGACACTCTGCATTGAACGTCAGTAAATCAGATGGTGCTCCATGATATTCTGCCCTACTGAATCAGAGGAGTGTGGAACTGAACTGCCAGTGTGATTTAATGTTATGGCAGAAAGGTGAGGACAGTGCATCAGGATGTCCTATTAGAGCTACATAAGTGATAGCAAGCTGAAGGAATAATGCTGAGGCTGAATCCCAGCTTACGAACTTGGGTGCACTGAGTGCACTTTATTTGTTGACTGACAGCCGAGTCAGTCCTCGTATTAGATCGTATGAGAGAGAGAGAGAAAAAAACTGATAAACTAAGTAGACAATGGAAGCTTGTTTCCTCAGAATTACGAGAAACAGTATATACTCGAAATTGCGAGTTATAATGTCAGAATTGCGAGATATAAACTCGCAATTGCAAGAAAAAAAATCGTTTTTGCAATTCTGAATTTCTTTCTTGCAATTGCGAGTTTCTTGCAATTGCAATTCTGACTTCTTTTCTCATAAACTGGCAAATATCACTCAATTCTGAGAAAATAAAATTGAAAAAGATGTTTTTAGAATTGCGAGTTAACCTTAATCGCAATAACCTTTTTTTTTTTTTTTTTCAGTGGCAGAAACAAGCTATCATAACAGACTGAGTGTGACAATAGAATGGACTAAGCTACATTTCCCTTTTAAGTCAACTGGCGCATAGTTCAAATAGATGAGGGTTAGAGGGGGTGAAGATACCATTATGATACTAGCCATAGCCCCCTGGGTAGTGCAAAAGTCAGCCTGAGAGGCCATAGTTTAATATAGGGGAAAACCATTCAAAACAAATTCATTTCTGTTAAAAATTATGAGATGCGTCCAAAAAATGTGGATATTTTTAGAAACAAAAAAACAATGAAAACACAAACCAAACAGAAAGCAACACGCATAAACACACACCAAATATCGACACCTAACGAAACAACAAAGACTACAAAACAAGATTAAAAAACAACACAAAACTTCAACAAAACAAAAAAAACACAACAACACAAAACAAAAAGTAAAACACATCACAACGAAACAACACAAAACAAATTGCACAGTACAAATTACAATAAAATATTGCACAACAAAACAAAACGCCACCACAAGACAGCACAATAACACCAATACAGTACATGACAAACCACAACAAAACACAGACAAAACAACACCAACAAAATGTATGACACAAGTAGGGCTGGGTAGGTTACTTTTAAAATGTATTTCACTACAGATTACAAAATACATGCATTAAAAAGCAATTCGTAACGTATTTCGTTACATTACTCAAGTTTAGTAACTTAATCTAAATACTTTAGAGTACTTTGGAATACTAATAATTGTGGAACAAACACAAAAAAGATCATTGCAAGTTTTTATCTCACAATTCTGACTTTTTATTAAGTTGCAGTTGCGAGTTGTAAAGTCAGAATTATGAGATACAAACTCACAATATTGAGAAAAGTCAAAATTATGAGAAATGAACTTGCAATATTAAGAAAAGTCAAAATTATGAGATGTGAACTGAAAATATTGAGAAAAGTCAGAATTATGAGATATAAATGCACACTAAATTCACATTTGCAAGAAAAAAGTCAGTATTGCAAGTTTATATCTCCCAATTCTGACTTTATAACTTGCAATTGTGAGTTTAAATCTCGCAATTCTGAGAAATAGAAGTCAGAATTGTGAAATTCAAACTCACAATTGTGAGTTAAGTTCAGTTAAGTTAAGTTCACTGTTGGGCAATTTTTTTTAGAAATTCAGTCATTTTGTCTTGTTCAGGACAGTACTAAATAAAAATAACAACAAAATTATGATCCTCTTAAAAGAATTAAGATTTTGATGAAACTTAACTCTGCTTTTTCAGACTGTCAGAGAATCACCAATTGCTGTTTAAATGACATTAAAATTCAAAGTAATCACTTTGGTAATCTAAAATACTTTTCAGATGTAACTGTAATCTGATTACCACCCATTTAAAATGTAACTGTAATGAAATACAGTCACTCAAATTTTGTATTTTAAATACGTAACTAAGTTACTTGTATTTTGCTACTCCCCAACCCTGCACACAAGCACAACGAAACAACAAGCGAAACAATACAACAAAACAAAGCATAACAAATAACACAACAACATCAAAACAATGCTCCGCAAAACACAACACAAATACAAACAAACAAACAAATAAACGTCACCACAAGAAAAACACAACAGAGCATCAACACAATGTGCAACAGCACAAAAAGCAATGCAAAACAAAACAAAACAGAACCCCATAATGTCCCAGGTGATGTTTTGGTCAGGTGGACATGCGGGAAGTTTCCAGGGGTTCTGTTGGAGTCTGGAAAACACACATAAAATGTGACTGTTTCTTTGAGTCTCTAAAACAAGAGGAGTTTAGTCAAACATCAACACACTCACTAAAGCTCTCTTAAAGCATCTGCAATTAACCTAAAATAATATTGCTAAATGACGGTTACATGGATCACGGTTACTTTCTGTCAAAATTCGGTGAATCGGTTCACCCGCCACTTCCTAAGCTCCAGAGCACATGTGTGGACAAATATCTTACACAACCAAATGTAATTCATTCACTGACAATATCCTGCTGACTATTAACATATTCATGCTCTCCCTCATCCACCTCCTCACTTTTTGTCCGTCTCTCTCTATCTCTCTCTTTTTTTCTCAGGCTTCTCCCTGGGAGGCCTTTCCACTCAATACACCATATGTCACACTCAGCAATTGTGTCGCACCAATATACAAACACCAATTATAGCGTTCACATTTTTCCCTAAAATCACATTAATGTTGTGTTGGCAGCTTTTCCAAGTACACAACATGTATATAACATATGACAGCAGTAAAAAACTTAAAATCCGCCAGAAAAATGCAGGTCAAGTAGCAAATGCAATTGGTGAAGGAGCAGAAAGCAACTCACACTATGGCCTAAAGTATGTGGAAACATGATCAATACTTTCATATTTGTCTTAATATCTTTATAATTACTGCTATTAAATGGAAAGTGACTTCTAAAGGTAAAATATCTCATTCTACCCATTTAGCATTAAAAAGTCAGTATTAGGTGCATTATAGTGTCCTTTTTTGATAAGATAAATCATGTCAATTAGATCAATTAAATTTTAAATAGAAATATTTCACAGTATTACTCTTTTATTGTATTTTTGATCCAATGAAATTATACAAGAAGAAGAAGAAGAAGAAGAAGTGGAGAGCTAGCGCAAGACGAGCATTTGGATAAAAAGTATCTAATGTTTTTTTATTTTGTTTTTTTTTTTTTTAGGAAATGACCGATCGTTTCACAAGATAAGACCCTTATTCCTCATCGGGGATCATGTAGAACAGAAGCAGAATTTGGACCTTCAACCCGCTGAACCCCACTGAAGTCCACTATACAGAGAAAAACCCTGGAATGTTTCCCTCAAAAACCTTATTTTCTTTTCGACTGAAGAAAGAAAGACAAAAACATCTTGGATGACATGGGGGTGAGTAAATTGTCATGAAATTTTAATTTCGAAGTGAACTAATCTTTTAATATTTGGACACTTCTTTACGATAGAAATGCTACATTCAGGGTCAACTTTTATTTTGAAATTGTGATGAACGGCAAGTTGCATATTTAGAAACACAATGATGTATTTATCCAGTGTTGGCGTAAGTTTATTAATTATTTAATTTACAAATCTGGTGAAATAGCGCACATTAGATGAAAGCAACCCAAACTCACAGTATATTCAGAGATAGAGTTTGTAAACTGAGTTGCTGTAAGACACTATCCACGCATGAAAATGATAACAGTGCAACACTTTGCTATGAAACACAAAGCACGACAGACTGTGTCATTGGAATTTAAACGATGAATCGTGACAGCCCTATACAGTAGTGCATATGTATGCTAAATGATAAAAGTTATTAATATTACAATAAATAAATAAACAAAAAGAACCAATATTTTTTGCAAGGGTCAATCCACTCAATATCGATTCTGAATTATTGGAATTTCTGACAGTGATCAAACATAGCTCTGATTTCCCTTCAGTATCTTTAGAAGGTTCTGTCTGATGAAGTAGTTTCTGACGGATGTTCCTCTCAGTCCAGTGCACATGCAATTATCGAGAAGAGACAGAGCATAAAGACATATTGACCCAGAGTTTGAGTACTGACATTACAAAATGCTACAAAAATAGCGACTGCGAAACTGCGCATTAATTAAGCTGAGAAGGCAAGTTCGCCGAGATCATTACAATCAGCGTGAAGCAAGACACTTTTCTCGTAAGTAACAAGAAGTATTTTTTCCAGACATCCTTCCTTTGCAAAATAAGGATATTTTTATAGTAAAATCAGATAATATATTTCAAATTGGAGGGACAGACTTTATCTGCAGCCCTTTTGTTCGTTGAAATGCAGGCCAATACAAAAGTTAAAGTCCATTAAAGTCAGTTTTAAAACTAAGTTGTATTGATTTCCCAAGGAATTGCTATTATGGGTAAGAGACAATCTAAAGAATGTGAGCTCAATTACATTCTAGAGCAATTGATCAATGTAAAAACAACATATATGTTCTTAAAAAATTTAAATGTTTATAATTCTGTACATGAACTGCATATTGACCAACTATCTAGTTCATTTTCATTTGTGTGTGACGTAAAGCTCAAAGTTATTCGGTCCTTAATTAAAATAGACTAAATTAAATATTGCATCGCCAAAATCCACCAAGTAGAAAATAAACAGACTTTTGCAGGACAATAAGTACACTTTCTAACTATAAAAATGTCCAACTGTATTTCATATTTTTTTAGTTATAAACCACATTAGTACATTTCCATATTATTTGTATCTTATTTGTGTCGAAAATCCACTTATTACATCACAGTGGCTCAAAATAAAAATATAAAGGACAATGCATCAACGGTAATTTGTCTCTGAAAAAAGAACGAGAGAATTCAAATTCTTTTTAGAAAAGGAAAACAAATTGCAGGACATTTCTGAATATTCCAGCAAGGCTATTTGCATTGAGTTCAGAACGGTTAAAGAAAACTCTCCAATCATTCAGATCCACTCGGCATGACCGTGCTAATAATGGAGAGCATTTCATGAAAAACTCATCACGCCTTCATCGGACCCTTACAAAAATGAATTGATCTGAAGAGCAAACCGTTGAACGGTTCGGCTGATTTTAGAGCGGTTCAGCTGAAAGCAATCAAATGAGTGGCATAGTTTTAGGGAGTGAAATCAAAGCTGTTGTGTTCGAAAAACATGATCACAAATCTTTTCCTGTGCTCAGCAGGAAAGACCGACATCAGCTTCCACTAATCACACAGATATATATTTTCCTTTCTTCTTAGCAGACATAGTAAACAGGAAAATTGTTTAATTTCTAACTGGAGCAGGTGTTCTATCAAGTTTCCACAGCTGTTTTGCCCCTCTACAAAAACATACATCTAGTCAATACCAGACATCTGCTGACTCACATGAATGCCGAGCCACTGTTGTTTTGAGCTCACTTAACCTTTGACCTCAGGGATACTAATGTATGACAATGGGAGGAGGAGCGAGCAACAGTCTGAACTCCAGAGAATGGGATCCTATGGGGGCCTCGCAACCTCTGATCCAAAGATACTCCACGTTTTTCACTCACTGATGTTTGATTATGGCAAACAGCCACGTGTGGGCCTCCTGTCGCCAAAGAGTCACTGACTTTTGTTTTGTCATTATGTTCTGTACTTCTTATTCTCACCAAGCGATTTCTTTTACCCCAGTACTTGTTATTAAAATTAAAAAAAAAAAAAAAGTAAAAGAAAAAGTAAATAAAAGCAGTAGGGATGTGTTACATCACCATGAAATCAAAACTGACAAACTGTCACTCACATGCCACATCACAGCAGTAGCAAACCACAAACAAACAGTCATATTGCGATGGAAAAAATCTGGAAAAAATCCACTTCCATTTCATACCAACTTTAATTACATAGTGTGTATGGCATACTATTTTCTTTTTTTTTTTTTTTTTTATAATAGGTGATACTTGAGTGAATTGCTAAAGTTCAAAAGGGCAAAGAAAGCCGAATAGGCATATTGATTCTGATAAAGGAAGAGAGCTTGGAGTTCTCCTCTAGACATTTCTGGTTGGCTGGACATTGTCTGCAACTACAACATCAATCAATGCAGAGCGGCATGTGTCCGCTCTCTGCAAACGCACTTGAACACAACAAAGAAAGCTTGAGAGAATGAAAGGAAAAATCCAAAAGAAAAATGACAAATATAAAAAGAAGAAAGATGCCACAAACAGCCTATATACTGTCTGAAAATGTTTATTTCTTGTGATTTTTCTTCTGCTGTATGTTAGAGGAATAGTGCATAATTCATGTTAGAGGAATAATTGCATCATCATTTACTCACTCTCATTTAGTCCCAAACTATCATGGCTTTCATCCTTCCATGAAACACAAAAGGATCACTTTCAAAAACTACTAAAGTAGCTCCTTTCCATTCAATTAAAATGAATGAGCACGGTAGCTTTCAAGCCTAAAAAAAAGACATAAAAACACCCTTAAAAAAGAACACAAATTTGGACCATGATGCTAAATGAATCATTATTTTGACAACTTTAATTCAGAAGACTTGGAATACACAGAGACATTCAGACCACAATTAAAATCATTTTATGGTGTGTTTCCATTCCTTATGATGCTTAAAGTCAGCATGAAATGGAAGCGATTGTCTTTTGTTCCTTATGTGACATACTCATCGGCATTATTATTAACATGACATGGGCTGCATCCGAAACCTTAGGCAGCTGATTTATTGCTTTGCTGCCCCATCAGGCAATGACTTTGCAGGCAGTGTTTGTGCATGAAGGTACCTCACAAAACTGCTTTCAGAAAGACTTCTTAAGCAGCGTAATGGTTTAACGATCTACAGCAAAATAGTGAGGCAAGTGCAAACCAAATGCCTATTTCAAGTGAATATTTGCATTATATTTACTACAATGGTAATTTCTCACTAGAAATGACATCAAAAATGGAAAACAAGGGTCAACGATGTACATTTACACAAAAACTGACCACTGACCGCAACTCCCTGTTGAAAAAGGTATGGGTATGTTTTGACATGCATGCATGGCAGCTGCTTTGAGCTAGTTTATGGAGCTAGTTGCTTGGACCAGCTTAAACCAGCTCATGATCAGCATAAAGCAGCCAAAACCAGCTGGCATTCTTTAAAACATACCAAACCAGCATATGCTGGTTTTTTTTTTCAACAGTGCTTTCAGACACCATCTTTATTTTTTAGCTCCACTGTCACAGAATGGAAAGCAGGATTGTGGGATATCAAAGGCAGTGAAGGATACGTCTATGCTGCCTTCAAAAAATCGATCAGATGAAGATATCGCAGGAGACAGGAAGTGACACTAACATTGGATTCAGACGTGCCTTCCTAACTTGGAATGCGCCCATCAAAGGCAGCATATTTCAGTTTTCGGATGCAGCCATGGTCAAGACTGTTCAATCTGATCATCAGAATGTGGAAGGAAGGAGATTTAAGTGACTTTAAATTTGGTACGGTTGTTGGTGACAGATGGGCTGGTTTGAATATTTCAGAAACTGCTGATATACTGGGATTTGCACACACGACCATCTCAAGGGTTTACAGAAAATATAAAGTGAGGGAAAATGCTTTGCTGATTCCAGAAGTCAGAGGGGAATGGCCAGACTGGGTTGAGCTGATGGAAGGACAATAGTAACTAAAATAACCACTCATTAAACCCAAAGTCTGCAGAAGAGCATCTCTGATCACACGGCATGTCAAACCTTGCAGCAGATGGGCTACAGCAGCAGAACACAACGGGTCCCATCCTGTCACCAAAGAACAGGAAACTGAGGCTACGGGTCCACCAAAATTGGACAATAGAAGTTTGGAAAAATGTTGTCTGGTCTGATGAATCTCGATTTCTGCCATTCAGATGGCAGGGTCAGAAGTTGGTGTAAACATCATGAAAGCATGGATCCATCCTGCCTTCACTGGTTCAAGAGAAAGGGGAAGTTATTTTGATTAAAGATTACGAGGACAAAATAAATAATGATTGGCACAGATGAATCATTTATTATAACTACTGTCAAATTTGATTTCATGGTGACTTCAAATCTAGTCCCAATTCTTCGTAATTACATGAAAAAGAGTGACCAGAACATTTTTTTAAATTTTCTTTCACGAAAATGAGGATTATTAAATGAAACAATTTTCATTTGGGCAGAACTAGTCCTTTATTCAGTCATCTACCAAAGCTACCTGCAAGCCGTCATAAATCAGACATCTGACCTCGCTTTGACCGTGACCCAGACATAAAACACTTAAAAAAAATGTATGTGGCAATGACAGTTTGGAGAAATGGGATTTTTGCACTAATGCGTTTATCTAACTTGGCCAGATCTCATCTCCTCAAACACAAGTCTCTTTCAGCGAGTTTTGTCAGTGCAATCAAAGTGACTATCACAGCTTTAATCAGGCTCACGTTATTGAAATTCCCACTGAAGCAACTCATCAGACGTCTGGACAGACTGTGGTAGCTGTTCACGCTTTCAGGCAAAAAAGAAAAGACAAAAGTTGTCTATTTAAAATGCATTTGAGGACAAGGTTCACTTATATTCATTAGGATTATGCAAATTGGATGAGTCTGGTGGCTCCTGTCAAGAGAGGAGGCAGATCAATGAAGACGGCACATTATATCCGGTGCTCAGTCAGGTGAGACACGCTGCATTTGCCAGCACCTGCATTCAAAAACATCTGTTCTTTGCTTCCTCTGTGAAAATTATACAAATGCCTCCAAGCAACACTATATTGTGTAGTATTACAAAATTAAATAATACATGTAATAATTATTTACATTACGGAAATATTTCATTGTAGTATTATATGTTCCAAACCTTTACAACATTATTCTGTGAATCATAAAAGAAGATATTTTGAAAGATGTTTTTGTCAGTGAGGCCTAAACTAACAATTGCCTTTGTATGGACAATAACATCCTTTTTTCCCTTAAACACAACTATTTTCTGTTTGGACCGTCTGAGGGTAAGTAGATAAGAGAATTATTATTATTATTGTCGTTGTTTTTTTTGTTTTTTTTTTGAGTGAATTATCCTTTTAAAAGCCTAAAGGCCCAAATATACTCAGAGCAAAGTTCTTTTTGTTCTTCACTTGGGGTAAAAATAAGATCAAAATATGAGACAAGTGCTACACTGTTAGCGAACATCCCGAAGCCTCCTACTCTGCTGAGAGCTGCGTTTATGAATATGTAAATGTGTTGTGCGCTTTCCTTTCAACAACAACAACAACAAAGACAGTGGTGGGGAAAAAAAACAGTTAAGAAAGCATTTTTTCACAGCGACGTGGATATGTTTGCATGAGCCCAGCAATTCAGCACTCCAGTCAAGTCACGTAATGCTTATCGCATTAAAGCAAGCAGCTGTACAGTTTTAAACAGAGTCAGTGTCACTTTTAATTAGATTTGCAGCTTCATTTCAACTATATAGCGGCTCTACACGTATAGGTACGCGTTCAAGTTTTTACTTGCGTACGTCTGGGTGAACAGAAGAAATGATCCGGAGAAGATTTCCATGTCAAAGAAGACGGAGCCTCAGAGCAAGACCACGAATCCATGGCAGTTTGGAGGCGTTTACCAGCTGGATCAAACTTTTACGGGAAGTTTGCTTTGGCAAGCTTGTCATTTCGAACTCTTGAAACAAACAAACTTCATTTTGGCCTAATTATTTAAATTATATCACACCAGTTCGTCCTTTGATTTTAGTTTAGTTTAGTTTAAGGCCTTAAGGGCTCATCATAGCAAGTTCATCACATTTCCTTCCACAACGCGGAAAAAATAGAAAATAACTGAAAAAATAACATGCGAAGTTTCAGTTGAACTAATCTTCCTATAGCTCAAACAGTAGAGCAAGACACTGAGGTTCCCAGGGAAAGCAAGAATTGATCAAATAGGCAACATAAATTGCTTTGGATTAAAGCATCTGCCAAATGCATAGATCTCAATGACAAAACATCTCTACTTTAACAGTCAAGTTATAGTTATTTCTTGACACAAGAAGAAAATCAAATTCAAGATAGCAAGTTAAACCTGCCAGTTCTGCTCAAAACTGCACTTCTCAGCAGTATAAAAGTATGAGAGTGAGACTTGGCAATGTCAAGTATTAGAAAGTATCAATATGGCCGCTGAGTCAACAGATCTCCCTCAATGATTTCAGTCAAGCTCTGGCATGCAGGAAAAACAACATGGTTCGGGAACCGTGTAGTTGTGTGACTATGAATGAATGGAAATCACTGAGCGCTTGTTTCACAGCACTGTCCCTTGGGGATGCTGGTGGGTAACAGGACATAATCCAACCTGCTCTTGCTGAGTCAGTATCTGAAGAACTGCACCTTCGTACATAAAGAAAGATCAGCTTACTCCCCCCACAATCCATCAGTGCTACAGTGAGAGCATGAGCCTGATTTCAGAAGAGCTTTAAGGCATTAGCGAGTGTATATCTCATTCACCCCATGGGGATCTGTATTTGAGCACACAATGGGATTTACAGATCACCAAGTCAAGTAACATGGAAGGCAGAGAACTGTCTGTGTCACTGCTGCGGGTTCATTTTGTGTTCCGGGAAGATGTGTATATCATAAATTAATGTACTAAGGCAAATTATAGATGTTTATATATTGAATCCTTTACTATTGAACTGATCCTTTATAAAGCAGACAGGGACTATCAGAAGTGACTTCAGTGCCCGTTTTCACAGACAAGGCTTAAGTGTATTCTAGTTTGAGCTCTAGTTAGTAGTTAATGGTTTATATGTGTTCCCTATCCTAAAGTGTTACGTTTTTATTTCAAACTTTTTGAGTCAAAAGTCAGTGTGCACAAGGTACAGTGGTTTGTATGGATTTAAAATCTTATAGTGTAAAAGTAAAATAAAAATTATTAAATTAATTAAAACGTGTTTTGTTTTATAATTGTTATATGGTTTATATGTTACTGGAAAGCCTATTATAATCTGTTTAAAAGCAATTTTGACTACTTACCCCAGGGGGAAAATAGGGTACTGGGGCATGTTGTCACAAAGGGAAAACACGTTTTCCAGAAATAAATTAATGCTAAGAAAGATCACATTAAATTGATTAAAAGTGACAGTAAAAACTTTTTATATCGCAACAAAAAAAAAAAAAAAAACCTTCTATTTCCCAATCTTTTAACCTTTTTAATCAAAGAATCCTGAAAAAAATGTATATTGGTTTTCACAAAATTAAGCATAATAATCATGATAATGAGAAATGCTACTTGAGAGCACCAAATCAGCATATTCCAGTGATTTCTGAAGGATCATGTGACAGCTGAAAATTCAGCTTTACGTATTTTATATATTAAAACAGAAAACAGTTTTTAAGATGATAAGAAAAGTTTTGGGAAAAGAACCTACAGAAGAAAGCTGCCGAAGAGGCACCGCTGTTGACATTTCCCTTGTTACGTGTCATGGTTCCAAAAGAACTAGATTTCATTCTTATCGCAACTCTTGATTGTAATGAGAAGAACTGCTATAAACTTGATTGTGATTATATGTGATCTGTCGTGTGGTTAAAAAAGATAGGAATCTTTCTGGCCCGGTGTTAATGAGCAGTTTTCACGCTGACACCTCAGGGCTTCAGCCAGTCACAAAGGAACAGAAGAGAGCAGAGAACATTTCTCTCAAATGCCTTTTGGCAACTCATAGAATTCATTGAACAAGATAGAACCACTCACAAATGAGCAGGCTTGTTGCTAAGAGACATAGCCAATGCATATACATAGACATGTCACAATAATGTACATTTTTTTATGACAAGATGCTAAATATATAGTTGGCACTGCTAGCATTTTTAAAATGCAATATAACTTGAATATATTCCAAGAGTTATTTATATATATATATTTTTTTTAATGATAAAATATTTTTTTCCAACTGCACATTATTTCATTTGGTAATATACATATTACTTTTTATTGGTAAAAGCAGTACTGATTGTATTTAATCATGGCTTACCATTGCCATTTACTGTAGTAAAAAATACCATGAATTCATGATGAGACATTTTGACATTTACAAGTGTGCAATTATCTGATTGCATCTCAGCCACTGGCACAGGGGTGTAAAGCAGATAATTGCAATCAGGCTTGAAGCATGCGTTTGAAGTTGGAGACGTCGTGCAGAAGGGCAACTAGTGTCCCAGGCCCCATAATGAGGCCCACCTTCAATATTAGGAAGCTTGTTTCTGCTAAAAATAATTGCTGGTTTATATCTCCCGATTCAGACTTCATAACTTGCAACTGCTTGTTTAAAACTCACAATTCTTAGAAAAAAAGTCAGAATTGTGAGATACAAGCTTTCATAAGAAGTTTGTCTTAGGCACAATACAGCCACCAAATACATTTGAACTAAATTAGAACTTTTAAAGAAGGAAAACTTTGATACTATCTTTTGCTGGGTTCCAAGTCACACTGGCCTGACTGCAATGAGAGAGCGGACATGCTTGCCAGGGATGTGCTTGACCTGGAAATATCTGACTGTCAAATTCCACCTTCTGATTTCAGACCATTAATTACCTTATACATCACATCTAGAGTACGTGTCTTAAAGCTACTTAAATACCCTAATCGAACTAAGGCCTAATCCTGGCTTTGTCTAAGACCTCTCTGTGAAACTGGGCCTTGAATTGATGTAATATGAAGCAGGTCAAATGTCCTGATAAAGTGCTACCAGAAGTCACCGGCAGATGGAGACATTCTTCAGTGTTGAACTTGAGCTGTTTCACAAACACACCTCTAGGTGACACTATTTTATAAGGTACAAGTCTCAGTCTCAGTTGGGATGGCTCAAAACATTTTTTTTTTTAAAGGTTGGTATGTACAGGTTCAAAAAGGTAGACTGCTTGCAGAGATGCTCATGTAATCTGTTTTTTTTTTTTTTTTTTTTAATTCAGTTGCATTAACAATATGGGGTAATACATTTTTCATCTGTTCAGGATTTGTGGCTTCAAAGGTGTAAAACATGACATGAAATACTTCAATCTAAACATGGGGATTGATGTATCTGAATCTGACACTGACCTGTTTCTAAGCTTTATAACACACTCTCGATTTGAGCATTTGTAATGCTGTTAAACCTAATACAAAGTATGTAATTAGTAACTACTTTGTTGTTAGCATTTTCTATGGTAATTTCATGTACAAAAGGCAAGCAAAAGGATACAAACAAGAGGTGATTTATCATCTACTGTTGCATCCTTATCCGCAAATGGACCACATGCCAATAGCAAGTTGAATTAAAGTTGAAAGAGAGAAAAGAGAGAGAGAGAGAGAAAGAGAAAGAGAGAGAGAGCGAGAAGAAAACCTCACTAGAAGGCCTCAGATGCATGTCTCTCTGAAGAATATGGAGTTTCAAATTCTGCTGATGTTCAAACTCTAAATACTGTACCCAAACTCAAGTGTCAAAACAAAACATATACCACCACTTTAAAAGACAAAACTCTCCTGGACATCACGATTCAAGCTGAAATTGTGTGGCAGCTGGGAAGACGGGTGGAGGAGAGCATCACATCTAGCATCATATCTCCCCAGAGATGCTGATCTATTAAAAGAACAGAGATCAGGAAGTGTGATGAACAGCCTAAACTTGATGTTACTATCGATCATGCCAAAGAAATTGAACAGTGATGCACTTGTGCATTTAGGTCTCCTCTTTGGTAGACAAAGGAGTACACTCAATGACAAAAAAAATCATTCTTTAGCTAATTCAATTGTTCACAGTGGTTCTACACGTAGGAAATGGGTTTTCTTAACATTATGTTCAACTGTGCACTCAAACACCTTGTGGAGCGGGAAACCTAATTGAGAAAGATGCAATAAAAGTAGTCATGTTGAACTAGCGCAACTGTATCTCCTGTAATTAACTAGTTAGCATCAGCACACATTAGCATGCTAAATGTTCTGTTGTTTACCATGTGTAATAAAAGGGTTAGTTTACTCCAAAATTTTAATTCTGTCAATGATTTCTCACCCTCATGTTGTTCAAAACAAGATCTTCATTCATCATCAGAACACAAATTAAGATATTTTTGATGCAATCCGAGAGCTCTCTGACTCCTCAATAGACAGCAATTTAATTACCATGTTCAAGGTTCAGAAAGTTACTCGACAATATCTTAATTTGTGTTCTGAAGATGAACAAAGGTCTTACGGGATTATAAAGACATGAGGGTGAGTAATTAAAGACATAATTTTCTTTTTTGGATGAATTAACCCTTTAATTACATATAGTAAACATCAGAACATGCTAATGCTAACTAGTTAATTGCAAGAGATACATTTCATTTTTGGGTGAACTAACCCTTTAAGGTTGGGAAACAAGAAGCATATGACTATGTGTAGTTAAAGATAAATATTAGGCAGTTTGTCAGCAGTTTTTACACAGCTAAAATAATGAAGCAGCTGACACTGGAAGCCTCGTACATTCAAGTTTGATTTGCATGGCTTCTTTCTGAACAAAACAACATTCAGAATTCGTTTCACATATCTTTCTGTGATAGAAACTCTACGATCAGGAAATCTCAACATAACAGAACTTTAACAACTAACAAGTCTTGTCCTTTTTAATCTGGCTCCAAAATACATAAAACAACACTTAAATTTAATATTTACTCTCCCTTGCAAAGCATGCTGGGTTCTTAACATCATCAAAAATTACAAATATTGTTTCAACACAAATTAAGTAAATTGAAATTAACACAAAAATTGTGCTGTATTAGCTCATTTTAATGAATTAACTAGAGTAAGCAGCGAGTATCTCAAGTAAACATCACTCACAAATGTACGTCCTACTTCGTGTGAGGTTTTAAGCAGTTGGAAAACCTTATCCACACTTTTAAACACCCAACAAAGGTAAGATACCAGAGTAAATGTTTGGCTTTGGGAGTTTTTGCTATTCCTGTACCACTATTTGCAGTGTAATCTGAAGTCTCAATGCCCAGTGGTGGATTGATTAAGGAGTTGAGTTCATGGGGTGATAAACCAGTCAAGGCAGCTGTGATGAGTCAGCCCGACATTTTTATGGAGGTTTGCCACTGGCAGAGGCAATATCGATGAAGACAGTGGCCGGGAAAATATCATGACCCTGCCCTGTGAGATCTTACAGAGTATTACTCGATTTAGATATGAGAGTAAAAGAATGAATAATACTGTAGTGTACTGTATACTGAGTGAGTGAATACACTGAAAAATATTTGTAAATAATAAATAATTATAACATGGCACTCTGAAACTCTCTGATTGGTCAATTGCACCATCTGGCAGTCAGATATTTCCTAATATTCAAAATTGTGTATCAAACCACTTATCTGATCACATTGTGGACTCTGGCTATTGTTAACAAACAAAGGAAATGGCACTATGTTTCATTTCAGTTATTTACTGCATAGGGAAAATGACTTCAGTCTTCAGTATTAATATTAATGTAATATTTTTACGGTGATGTCATGTTGCAAGAGTGATTGTTTTTTTTTACTGCAATGAACAATAGCTTCATATTAAGTTAATTATAATACACAGGTAAAACTCGGATTATAATTTCATGCCTACATATTGTTTATGTGGTGAACAATCGGGATAATGCAGATAATAAATGGAACAACATATAGTCGGCTAGTCATTATCACAAAATAAACCCTTTGAGGGTAATACAAGACCCCTGTGTTCTGTGCTAAAGTTTATTTTTTGATAATGGCCATCTGACTGTACTGTACTGTATCCCTGACATGAATGAATATGAGAGAATGCAAAGTTTGGAATATAAAAGCAATGTGACAAACTTTTTAGTGCGGAAAAAAAGAGAAGAGCAAGATGAGAAATGCATTTGCAAAAGTTTGTAATATTTCCAAATAAAAACAATGGTGTAATTATGAATTAAAGCTATATCAAACAAAACCAAATAAAATTACATACATGTTTAGCCGGAACATAACAACATGCAACATATCCTTGGAGAGGGGTTAACTATTTAACTGTTGAACACAGACTTTACAAAGTACACGCAGTAATTACAAAACCCCGATTAAAATGGATATTATGCAAATGTGTTCAGTAGCATAGCCTTTTCCTCATTAGTAAAACTTTGACTTAGAGGAGTGAGATGGAAATATTTCATATATTCAAAAAAGCATGCAGATAGAATAACAAAACCTGCTTTATCTTGAATTCAAATGGACTAAATTACCCATGTGGAATAATACATGCAGAAATCAGTCAAAGAAATCAATATTTCTTGAGACCTGAGTGCATCAAATTAAAAATCTCTTCAGTGTACACATGACAGGCTCAGGCTATCACTTTATAGCTACAACTCACGAATGTTGATTACTGCACAAACCCAAGAAAGAAATACATACACACAGGGGTATCTCCATGATACTGGTCAGAGGTAAAAAATAAATATGGTAAAATTAAATATTATTGTAATTGAGACTAAAGGCCTTTTCACACTGAACGCGAAATTCGACGCAAAATTCGGCGTGAAATTCGGCTCGAATGTTCACCGCGATTACCTGTGTGTTGAGACATATACTTGAGGACAAATGCATTGTTGATTGGTGTCACCTAGCGTGCTGGAGTGAATTAGCAGAATATGAGCAGTCTTTTCAATTCACCTTTTCAGCATCTCGTTCAGTGTGAAAGGGCCTTAAGATGCTGTGTTGTTTTTTTTTGTTTTTGTTTTTTTACCTCTGTTTATTTCTTTTCAATGGGAAAAGATGACCTGCAGAAGATGCAACTTCATTAGACTCTGTGATTTCTGACACAGTAAAATTAAATAAATTACCAGCAAAAATATCAACATCCATAGGTGGAGCACGTCTAAGGCTGGGCAAGGCTTAGCCTTCCCCTGGCCACCAATTTGAGACTAGCACAGAATTTTCTCACTCAAGCCAATGCTTGCTGCTCCTTCTGATTGCTTTTAGAGAGAAAAGCTCATATCAAATATCACATGTCGGGCCTTTTCCTTCTCATAATTCTGTGTGTATATCTAAACTAGTTAATTTTCTTTTATTCTGTGGCAGAAACAAGCTTCCATACTACATTGTTCTGTCACGTCATCTAAAACGATATTTATAGTTTTAATTTCATTATAAAATTGACAATTTGAACGCTAAGACTTAAAGTAACAAAGCACAAAGCTTATGGCGATTACCGGATGGCATCCATTACAAATAATGTTTAGTAAAATTTTTGTTCATGCATAAACAGTACAAGAGAGTAGACTGAAAGCTCAATTCTTGGAATTTAAGAATCAAATTCGGTTCATTGAAATGAAAACTGATTAATATTGAGAAATCAATATTTACATTTTTTTCATTACCATTTTTTAACTTTGCTAATTATCGTTTCAGCATCCACAACACGATGTGTGCATCAGTGATAGTCACTTTGCAGGATGTGCAATGTTAAGTACGGATTGTAGTTGATCTGTGATCCGTAAGGACCAAGCGCCACCTTTCGGAATGATTTGAAGATTAATTTTAACCATCATTGAGTGGAATTTTGTCATTTGCACTTGCAAGATATGTTAGTTATGTTAGAAACAATCAAGCGAGTTTAAAGCATTCAAGCGCAAAAAGACACAAAAGAGAACTCAATTCAGAACTCGTGCGCTATTTTCTGTGCGTGTACACAGAGAATTCAGTTCTCTTTCATCTTTTTGTCCTTGAACAGTCACATACACGCAAAAAAATGTCAAAATGCCTGTCTCGGTGAGCATCCTCGTAAACACAGTCACTTATGTCTAAAGTTATGTGTATAATTACCTTGTATTATTGATATATTGTATTATTACATTCTGTCTTAGATGGCAGCAGGTTGATTAGGCTGTTGTCACTTTATGTCAATCAAACACCAAAAGACAAATAGAATATAACTTTTGTAGCTTTAACAGATTAATTACATTTAATTTATAGTGTATATACAGTGTTATTTTACTGTTGACATACTGTTAGCCATGTCCGAAAAACATAAAGCACTGTTAATATCATTTGTATATTAGTTATGCTTGCAATGTTCAAAAATCACAGCAATCATTCTAGAATAATTCATTATTTTCAAATACGACTATTCAAGGCATCTAGGGAAATAGTTTCCATATAGCAATATATATATATTTTGCAGAAAAGCAAAATATCGCAATGGCAGTTTCCAAAATCGTTTGAAAAAAATCATGTCCAAAATCAGCCTTATATGTACCGTCACACTTTGAGACTAATATCACTTTAAACTCATGTGTTCTGCTGTATTTTTAAGTAATATTTTCCAACAGTTGTTTGACATTGCTGGGGTATGTGACTAATACTTCCTATATCCATTTAAATGAATGGCACACGAACAAAAGGGCAGTGTAGACATTGCAACTGTATATATAGTAGCTGTAAATGCCATCTTGAAGCGAATAGTTTGTGCCATCCCTGCACAAACATTTAATACAGTAACTAAGTGTACAGACACACTCATAAACTATGTTTTTCATGCATACCATTTTTTTTTAACAAAATAAAAGAACATCAATCCCTCTGAAAACATCTTGAGTAATGAAAGGCAGTGATGAAAGCACATCATAATGCGATGGGGGAGAGCAATCAAGACCCAAGAACATCACGTCACCACTCTGTGGAAAAGGAAGAGGAATAAACAGGATGCTTCACCACTTCATGAGGATCAAACAATCCTTTTTAACCACTACTGTGACACATTTGACTCTGCTGTGTCTTCACACCAGTGGATGAGAGCTGCCTCTCAATTTGGTGCACCCTGACAAGACACGCTGATATGATTGCCATTGTGTATTAGAAGTCTTTGATTCTCATAAATAGAAAAATCTCAGCTCTCTTTCTTCCCTTTCTAGAGAAACAAAAAATCAGAAACAATCACTTGACGGAAGTAAACACTTTTGTTTGTACCTCTGTGAAAGAAAAGGATAAGAAAAGAAAAGGTGGAAAAGAAAAAGAGGTTTGATGGAAAGGAATAAGGAAAGGACAAAGAACAAGTACATGAAAAGGACAGGTGCAAGAGAAAAGGGAAAACATAGAAAGGATGCAAGAGCAAAGGAAAAACGGAAAGGGAGCAAGAAGAGAGGAGAAAAGGAAAGCTGCAAAAGGAAAGGAAAAGGGATGGGTGAAAGAGGAAAAGAAAAGAACAAGAGGAAAGGAAAAGGAAAAGGTGTGAGAGGAAATGAAAAAGAAAAGTAAAGAATGCAATGGAGAAAATAACAAAATGGAAACGTGCGGGGGGAAAGGAAAAGGAAAAAAGAAAAGGTACAAAAGGAAAGAAATGTACGGTGGCTGAGAGAGCTCAAAGCACTGCAAATAAGAAAACACATGCAAATAAAAAAAAAATGTGATCATTAGTTTGATAACACATGTGCTGCAAATCCTCACAACACATGCAAACACAAAAACGCGCTGCATATACAAAAACGCGCTACATTTACAAAAAGCGATGCAAATAGCACAAACCACAACGGAAATGTTTCAAGGGGGACCCCAAAAATTGACGGACCCTACTAGGATGTGCGTCCAAAACCAGTTCAACTCACCCTTCACTTATTCACTAATCCCTATATAGTGTACAGCATTTGAGTGCACGATGTGTTCACAATCATTAAATACTATAAAAACTGCAAACAAAAATAAACAACTGTACATTATTTCATGAATTTATAATTTTTTAATAAAGTGTTTTTCAGTTTGCTAGAAACTCACGCTCACAGATGACGTGGTCGTCGCGCGCCTCAGGCGGCTGTTACGATTACGTCACATTAGTGGGCTACAGATGATTAACGAATATTTTTAAATCATCCACTAAATTATCATCTCTTAAAGTTTAATGAGTCAACAACAATGCCACATATTAAATACATTACATTGAGTTAATGCCTACATGATATCTTTTAATATTTTTTAGTTTGTGCTGTTGTCAAGTAGGGTCAGTCACTTTTTGGGGTCCTTTTGTGCTCTTTGTAGCGCTTTTTGTAAATGTAGCGCATTTTTGTATTTGCAGCGCGTTTTTGTGTTTGTATGTGTTGTGAGGATTTGCAGCACATGTGTTGTCAAACTGATGATCACGATTTTTTTTATTTGCATGCGTTTTTTTAATTTGCATGTGCTTTTTTTATTTGTATGTGTTTTCTTATTTGCAGTGCTTTGAGCTCTCTCAGCCACCGCAGAAATAAAAGAAAAGAAAAGGATGAAAGTGTTGTGAGCAGAAAGAAAAAGGGTGCAAGAGAAAATGGAAAAGATGCAAGAAGAAATTAAAAGGAAAGGGTGCGAGAGGAAAGGAGAAGATCCGAATGGAAATGGTGCAAGAAGAAAGGAAAAGCAAAGAATGTAAGAGGAAATAATGGAAATGGTGCAAGAGGAAAAAGAAATGGAAATGGTGCTAGATGAAAGGAAACAGAAATTTGCTTGAAGAGAGCAAAGGACGAAAAAAGAAAGGACACAAACTGAATAGAAAGGATACAAGAAGAAAAGTAAAGTGTGAAGATCCTAATCTTGTCAACATTACCTAACAATCCAAAGTTCATAATTGGAGGTTGTAGAAACATCACGTTCCTGAACAAGACAGTTAACTCCAGAATGCTGTGAGGGAACTGTCCCTGTAATTAAGGTTCTGTAAATCACTTGGATAAGAAACATCAGCTAACGCTCAAAATAACCCACACGAGCCTTTATAAGTCAGTCACTGGTTATTACTTTGCACATTATTAATGAAGAGTATAAAGGTATAGGCCAACTCAAAATGCAGCAATGTATGCTGTAACCTTCTTTTCCACTCAGTGCGATAACACTACACCAAAATAGAACTTGGATTCATTTGGCACTGACTTCATGTTGTTCTTTTCACTCTGCAAGTTTTTCTTTGATAATTTTAGTCGGCAGCCACAACTATTATGATTAATCTGTAAGCCAACAGCATTTCCATGAACCTTCAGAAGCACATAATAACTTCAAGAATATTATTTTTTTTATATATATATATGTTAAAGAAATGACTATTTCCTTGATGAAATGCAGTACTAATAGAAGTCCTTCTGATGTGGTACTCAGTTATTCTTTTCATGCTGGATCAATTTGAAATGAGATGAAGAAGGATATAGTGGATATAGTGGACAAAAGCGTGCAATCAACTGTGATGCAACAACAACAGGATGAAACAAGATCAAGACACCAACATATTGATTTTGTCCAGACACCTTTTTACCCAAAGCAAATTATAGAGACACCCCTAGAGTAACCTGTTATAAATAGCATCCAAAGGAAAAAGACACACAACAGTCCTTGAACAACTGCCTCATCTAATTCATGAACAATTACATGGGCAATACAGAACACTATTTATAATTATATTTATTTAGCATACCATACCTCTTATTCACATTTCCTTGCATTGTATATAACATACATGTTAATATATTGCCCATTGTCTATTTTGTATATTGTGTATTTTTAATGTTTATTTCTATTCACTTATTTTATTTTTATTATCTTGTCGCTGTCGTCTGTGCGCTGGAAGCTTCTGTCACTTAGAAGAATTTATTGTACTGTATGTGTAATAAAGCTCTTTCTGATTCATATTCTGAACTCAAGCCTTTAAGTGAACAGAGAATGATCCTAAGTGGTCAGCCAATCAGATTGCCTCATGCAAATAGTGCAGCCAAGTGCGTTCATGCAACACTGGAATGTCATGTGATTGGCTGTTGTCATTATGATGGTCGCGTCAGCACCAAGCTTCAGACACACCCTGTGTGAGTGTAAGGGATATTCTGCTCTTGTTGATGCTTATTGCGCATATATATATATATATGTATAAGCAATTTCACATGAGTAGTTATATCGCTATGTATCGCCGTGGCTGTGATCCAGCCATAGAGAAAGAGTGCTGATATAGAGCTATAACGTACGGTTACGAGTGTGGTATTGCGTTTATACAACTGTTCGGCGACAAAAGTTTGTAACTAAATAAGAACAACAAAGGAAGGTCTTCTTAAAAACTACTTCCTTCTGCCACGGATTCGAATACTTTTAACATTTGAAACATTCCCATGACAGAGCTAGTCAATGAATTTGTCAGTTGCATCTCATAAGATGTTGTTTAAAGTAAAAACAACTTCCTTGTTCCCTTGTTTCAGCCCATTTCAATATAAAAGTATATTTGTGACTTGCTCATAAAAACAGTCTTTGCTCCCATCTAATGGCATATTAATGTAACTTTCACTAAAGTCGAAATCACTAACGGATTCTTTCTCAATACCAAAAATACGGGACATTTATAGAAAATATTATTTATTGAACAGTAATATTTAAATTAACAACAATAGCCATTATAACAGTATAAGAAGTAAAATAGGAAATAAACACAAGCAAACAGTTCTGTCAAACGTATAAAAGCAGCGTTCTAGTTGCTGCAGGTTTTAATTTCAATGTAAATATAAAGTTGTGAAACTTAATATAGCCCTTAAGCCAAATCTATTAGCTCTGGAACAAGTAAAAGATTAATGCCTTTTTGAAATACCCAAAATTAAGTATACCTTATGTTTAAACACTATCTGAAGGACTGGCCGAGATGAAGCAGTTCTCCTCGGGTACATGAAGGGTCCGCCGACGGCCTGGAGATCTCCGAAAGTGAAAATACAGCTATAATATAGTATGTTATGTGGCTATTAGTTAACTTCATGTACTCAATTAAGCTCAACACACCGAATGACTTAGCCATTACAACTTGTGCTCATAATAAATATGTGGGGGAAATGTAGCAAAGTTTACCAACACTGAAATTCACTCTATGAACATGAGCAGCTTCATCAAATCCTCATCAGCAACAATTTCACAGCAATAATTAAAGCGCTAATCATTCGTGCTTGTAATCATTCAATCATCAATCACCAGGATATTACATACCATCATTATGATGGTGTGTTATATAGCTTGATAGCGGTGATTTTGTCTGGTTATGGAGTTTAAACAGACTCGCCTTGAGGGAGGCCTTTTTTCTTTCATTCTCCGGCTGACTGGGGAATTCAAAGTGCATTATGGGGACAAAAAGTACAACTTAAATGTAATGTGTTCGATAAAAGACCATTTGAAAGACCAGCCATTTGAAAGTTCATAATTTTAGGCAGATCTACTTTCCAAAAATGTTTCTTAATTTATTTTACCTTAATAATGGATGTTGTATGTGGCATTTTGCCTTTCGTTTTCAGTCAATATTTGGCATACGCAGCTTGAAACAATCAAAGGCTGTTTTTCAGATATTTCGGATTTCCCCTCACATGTCATTTCAAAAGCAGGTAGGCCATCATCCATCAAGCGGGTTTCTGCTCAGAGCAAAGCAGCCGGGGCAAGGGTTAACAGGGGCTTCCTGATTGCTGCTGTTATTCTAGAGGAGTTCACTGCCTTCCAATCATCCACTACAGGGTCACGAACAAGGAGGGAAAATGCAGTCCAATCCTTATAAGATGAAAAAGTATGTGTGCCTTGGACCGGTACCAGCACGCAATTATTCCACAACACAGTCCACCCATCACTGATCTTGGCGACCGAAGAGATGAAAAGAGCAGACTTAAGACTAAATATATAGTATGTGTGGATAGCTCAGCTGAGGTGAATGGAGGACCTGTGTGAAGAGCAAACAATGATATGAGGATAATCTTTGAGAGGCCAATTTACAAATAATGAGATCACTGAATGAGATCTAGCATAGATCTGACAACACAGTGAGGAGAATGGATAAACCTATCACAGAGACAGAACTCAAGAGAGTCATGCCTGAGACGATCATTCACCGACTGTGCATTCTGAAACTTTACAGACCTTGAGAGAGTTAGTGCAGAAAACCCTTTTATAGAGAAGGTTAGGATGTGCGTAAGGCTAATTACACGTTTAAAATAAATGTTTTACTCTAGAGTAGGCACTTCACTTCATTAGCATCTTGTTTTACCATGCTCGAGTGGAAACCATTGAGGAAAAGATTTCAGACAAGACTCAATCACTCTAGAGCATTTGCTCTGGTACGCTCTCATAACTTAAACCACCATTTGGGCTCTTTTGTGAAGTGCATGTGTTTTGTTTTGTTTTATGAGAAGTTTATGGATTCTTGACAACAAATATTGTTTTTGTGGGTCAATGCCTCTCTAAACATGCGTCTATTAAAAATACTAAAGTATGCAGTGTTGGAGAAAGTTACTTTTAAAGGATTAGTTCACTTCAGAATTCAAATTTCCTGATAATTTACTCAGCCCCATGTCATCCAACATGTTTGTGTCTTTCTTTGTTTAGTCAAAAAAAAAAAAAAAAAAGTTTTTTGAGGAAAACATTCCAGGATTTTCTCCATATAGTGGACTTCACTTGGGTACTAAAGTGTTCAAATTGCAGTTTCAATGCAGCTTCAAAGCGGTCTACATGATCCCAACTGTGGAATAAGTTAGCTAGCAAAATAATCGGTCATTTTCTAAAAAAAATTTAATTTATATAGCCTACTTTTTAACCACAAATTCTCATCTTGCGCTTATCTGAGATGCACCACGCATTACGTAATCACGTTGGAAAGGTTACGCTTGACGTAGGCAGAAGTACCGATGCAGTGTACAAAGCGAAATTGCAAACACTAAGTTAAATGTCCTTTACAGAAAAAGGTAAAACAACGATGTCAAACGATTTTGAAGTTGGAGGAGAAATTGAGATGGAATTTTCTGTTGTACCGTGAACTTCCATGACGTGACCTTGGAAGATCATGGATGATCATGTAATGTGAGGCGCAGCAAAGAGCAATGCAAGACGAGCATTTGTGGTTAAAAAGTATATAAGTTTTAAATGTAAAAATCTTTTTTTTTTCTAATTTATCTTTTTAATTAATCTTACTTCAGCAATAAAGACAATGAAAAAGAAAATGTATTAGTTACTTGAAAAAAGGAATCTTATGCTTTACCCCCAATACTGCAAGAATGAGATCATAAAAAGGAGTAATCTATCAGAAATCTTTTTAAAATACATAAACTCATAAATAAAGGAATTACATTTTTGAATTCATGCTGGTTTGTAATAAAATAAATTTTAATAAAAATGTTTGATTTAAATGGCTAACAAAAGTAGCACAACCAAGTTAAAAGCAAGTTACTAAAGTTTCAAAGACTTTAGTAAAAATTAAAAATGTAAAATACATGGTTTTGTTTTGATTTAATTCTCAGATTCTTAATGGTAACTATTTCTTCAAACAGTCTCTGGACAATATCATACATCTCTGACTTTATTCTCTACAATAACATTTCAAACTGATCACTTCAAATACCTTAGAACAGGTTATTTTTGCATGAATAGCAAATGTATTTTTAGATGGGGCCCCAAAAAATACCCTTACATTATTGAACCAGTACGGGTAGGTCTGCAGAGGTTCATGGGTATTGATCTGAGCAGGTGTACGTGCCGTTCGTGCAGCCATCGTTACCTGCAGTTCATTTTAAGAAGCTGACGTACTGTTGGCCTGACCCATCCAGTAACAACATTGTGCTTCAGGGTCCTCTCAGCAGCCGAAAGAACAAGTGCTCCAAAATTTGTTTGCAGACAGAGAACAGTCATAGATCGATCAAAGATGAAACACAACCATCATATTTAAATTGGTAGGTTTGTTTTTTGAGACATGACTCATAGGGCATGAATAAACTACAGAAAGCTTTAAAACATCTGAATCAACACCGTTGCTACTAACTACTGCTGTTATGTCTGTAAATTTGCAAGACACATATGTTGATCTTCTATGGCTCATTGACAGGACTCACACAAAATGAAACAGTTATACATAGTTGCCAAAATAACATCTTCTGACTGTTCACCACTCACAGACCAGAATGTACTCCCCAGAAATAAATCTTCAAGAAGCGTGATAAATTACCAAACAAGTCTTTTCTTTACTTGCAGCAAGGTCAAAAAGTAAAGTATGAATCAATAATTGATGTGCATTTCGACAGTTCCTTACTAATATGGAGGTGCTAGAGGCATAGTCATTGTTTACTGCCCAATACCTTAAATTTGTTACCATGTGTTCAATATTAGATTTCTCCTATGATGGTCCAGTGAAGGGGGCTGTACTGTTTGAAATTCATGCATCATTAATCAAATCCTTTATTTCAGTGCAAAATATTTGAGTAGGAACCTAGCAGGATTATTTTTGGACTAACATGTAGAGAAAAACTGAATTAAAGGTTAATGTGAAACTTCTTTTATAGGGTTTAATATAAAATTATGTCAGGAAAAAAGTACTATTTTAGAAATTAAACAAAAGGAGCATGTTGAAATAAATCATAAAACATTACGTAATAGCATGTATTGGTGAAACAATGGCGTTATTGAGATTCAACAATGTTAAAAAAAGTAAAAAGTTGGAAGAAAAAAGTAAGAAGACGGTGATGCTTTTTCTGCACTGTAAAAATATTTTGTAGACTTAATATAATTTGTTCACTGTTTGCATTGTTTGTTTTTTTGTTTTACTTATTTGGATAAGTTTATCTGACAAATTATTAAAGAAATCTGAACTGATTGAACTTTTAGTTATCTGAACTCATATTTTATAGTCATGAAAACTACACTTTAGTTAGCTGCAAAGCTGCTTTAATCAGTATTGATTGCATTGCTATATTTATTTGTAAATTACATTAAAAGTACTAAAAGTATGGCAAATTAAAATCACAGCAACACAAATACACAATAACATTTATTGCAAAAAAAATGCAAATGATGTAGTTTCCATTCAGTCAGTCAAAGATAAGAAAATGATCACTTTTTATGATAAACTGGTGATAAATATCACTAAAAAGTAAGAGAATCCACTGTATGTAATGCCAAAATGCACATAAAAATAGGTTGATGCTAATGTACGCCTTATGCTTGCCTTTGTTTTAATTTGGTTTGAAAAATGTAATTTAACAAGCTCACCCCAAAATATACATTACAGAAATGTCCTTTCATCACAACCTACCTTTCAAAAAGAAACAGCAAAGACTGAAACACCTCTGAATTGGCTTTATCACATTTGATCTAAACTAAGGCATCAATGTGAAAACTCAAGCTTCAATGAACATCAACAGCACATATACACCAATGTTACCTCAATGCATTTTTTTCAGTCCATCAATCTTAGCTGTGTGGCTCTCCCCACCAGCCTTGGAAAAAAAAAAAAAGACGGATAACCTAATAGCTCTTTGAGACAGTCAACAGTCTCTGTTCAAAGCTTAAAGGAGTCCAAACAGTGTGGGAAAGGTATTTAAAACATCTTGGAGATCCAAAACCACAATCACCCCTCACAGCCACATCCACAACATCATCTGAGAAGGCACTATCATGTCTGGTGTCCTCTCTCATAGTGAAGATGCCCACATTAACCCTACGAATAATATCTCTCATCATCAGCAAGCTAAAAAGAATGAGAGAGAGGTACAACTTTTAATTGGAGGCTATCATAAAAAATGGATTTATTCAAACATATATTATAGTGAAGAACAGGTAAAATAAAAATACAATAACTATGCAATATAGTGAAAATACTGAGCAAAATATTACATTTTCTCACCGACTAATGCATTTTTGGACATGTCCTTTCTTTTCTGAGGTAAATGTAACATGCCATTGTTTAAAGCTATTTATTGATGTTTATTTACGTTTGCATGGTTGAAACGCTGATGCGATTACATGAGACATGATACAGATTTCATACATTTGTTGTATATTCATGCCTAGTAAAAGGGAAAGAGATGAGCGGTCCATGAGTGCTCTGCACTTTTCTCTCGCTTAAAATGAGGTGCTCCAGAAAAATAAATAAAAAACACATGGTACTGAAGACTGGAGTAAAGATCCTAGAAATTCAGCTTTTTGGCAACATGGGAATTAATAGAATTTTAAAATATATTCAAAAATAGAAAAGGTATTTTAAATTGTAAGTGTGTTTCACAATGCTACTTTTTATGTGTTTTGGATCAAATAAATGCAGCCTTGGTAAGAAGAAACTTTGCACTTTAGTGTATTTTAAGAATGTTTACCAGAATACTTGAATAGCTCTATTTGAAAAGAATTAATCACTCTAGAAAACTGTAACATCTGAATTCATTTACATTCAAACATTAAACCATTTGTCACAAGTCCCTATTGCATGTATATAAACAGTGCAAATAGATTCTGCATGGCCTCAGACATGAAAACATTACAGCTTTCATAGGATTAAAGGGGGAAAAAAAATTTACCTTAGAAAATTTGAAGAATTCTTTCTGGTTCTCCTTCATTATGCAAGGAAGGTCCAGTAGAATTGCTGCCCTCTTGTGCTAAAAAACAAAACAAACAAAAAAAATAAACAACAACAACAAAAAAGGAAAATAAAAACAAACACTTTTTCTGAGGTTCAATATGTTGCAATATTCAAATGCAAAAAACCTGCAACATTTCGATACATACAATAATAGATATTCATTTTACCTCTATCGATTCAAACTGACATTTAATCATTTAAGGATTTCCATGAAAAATGAAAAAAATCATTTCCATGATTATATAATTAAAATGTGTACAAATCAGCTGTGCAGTAAATTAGGTTTGGTTTACTACAGTTAAAGATGCAGTATAATTGGAGTAAAGCCTGCAGAAATTCTAGCAGTTGTTTCAACTTATTATTTTTTTTAAGTTAAAACAAAAATTTTACTTTTTCCATTCAACAGAAAATTTAGTGCAGTTGTTTTTGTCATGGTCACAGCCCATTCACTACAATTCCCATGATCCTCCATTTCACTCACCTGCACTCCATCTGTAAATACTCATCACCACCAGTAGTCTCTGCACCTGCACCTCAAATATGCACACTGCACCTGTCCCTACAAATAGAGACTTAATATTCAATTCCACGTCTCACAAGAACATACAGATTGACCTGTTACCTACCTGCCTTCCTGTCCTGAACAAGGTCCTGACCTTCTTCAGCTGCATCAACCTCATCTTCAGCTAAGTCACTCTTCAAACTACCTGAGACTGTTATACTTACCTGCATCTCTCCATTCCTCTATTCAGTATGAACCCTGCAAACAAACTATATTTGTCACTTACCATCTGTCCGTGTCTGTGGCTGACAGTTTCAACATATGTTTTTGAGTTAAAACAACAATTATACTTGTTTACTTAACTTTCAGTCTAGTTGAGGACAAGGAAAACCAATGCTGTACAACAAACCATGCTGGTCCACTAGTATTAATAAGGCCCTTTCATATTTTGACGAGCAGGGCGGGCGAGAGCCGTGAGGGAACGGCGCGAGGCTGGTGACGCGAGAGATAACGGGCTTCAGCTGCTCGGCGCACCGGTCTCGTATCTCTCACGGAGGAGCTCCGGAAGCATAAAAGAGGAACGACGACAGTGAAGGACGAGAGAGGACCAGGCCTGGACTTTATGTTGTTTTATTTTGTTTGTGTGGGCGGCAGTCGCCGTGAGGAACTGCCGCCCTTTTACTTTCGTTTTATTGTTTGGTTATTTTATTATTAAACTATGTTGAATGTGCGCCGGTTCCCGCCTCCTTCTTCCCATATTTACGAACAGTGTTACACATATTAAGAATTATTAGAATGACAAATATAATAAAGAGTCTACACCACAACTATAAAAGCCCAGAGAAACAAAATCGTTGGAACTATTCAGAACTATTTTTTTTTTTTTTAGAGCTGATGAATGATGAAAACATTAACAGCCAATCAGAATCCATTCTGCTTTAAAGAGCTTGAGCATTTATAACACCAAATGACAGAACTTTAGTGCACGCTTGGAATAAACAAAGACATTGTCATAGTCTGCAGGGAAGAGGAGAGACAAGGATCTATGTGCGAGCAGAATTTGTTAATAAAAAAAAAAGATAATCTAAAATGGAAAAGGTGGTCAATAACAATTCAAACAAGAAAACATATTTACAAGGAAGATGAAAATAATCCAGTGGGGAAACAACAGCTTTACAATGAGGTGTAAACTCTATGACGGCCAACAAAGACTGAAATATACAGGCTAACAAGAGGTTAACAAGGAACAGGTATAAGTCATGAGTTGTCATGGTGACTAACGAGGGTAATTATAGGAACAAACAAGGCAGAATCATAGGAAACTAGAAACACAACACAAAAGTCCTTGAACATAAAACACACAAGATTAAATGGTGACAGATATAGTCTGCTGGTGTGTACGCTAATATAGTTATGTTTTAGTTATCTTTATACAGGTGCTGGTCATTTAATTAGAATATCATCAAAAAGTTGACTTATTTCACTAATTCCATTCAAAATATATGAATTATATTCATTCATTTCACACAGACCGATATATTTCAAATGTTTATTTCTTTTAATTTTGATGATTATAACTGACAACTAAGGAAAATCCCAAATTCAGTATCTCAGAAAATTAGATTATGACTTAAGACCAATACAAAGAAAAGATTTTTTATCAATCTTGGCCAACTGAAAAGTATGAACATGAAATAAATCAACTTTTTGATGATATTCTAATTATCTGACCAGCATCTGTTGTTATCATTCTTAGTGCGAACAGTCCTTTAAAATGAATGCAAGTGCAAACTGCAGTAGCCTTTTCAATAAAGGCGGTAAACTGTCAATTCACTTAGCTATTGTATATATAAAATACAATTTCATGTATACAGTTTAAGTAAAATATATAATTTTAAGTAAAAATTACTATTAAAAAACACAAAATATACATAAAAATATGCCCACATTTAAAATGTAAAATCCGGTTTGACAATTTGATCACTAGCTGGGTTCAAAGCCATGATTTATTCACTGCACCAGTTACAAGAACTCGATGGTTGATTTCACATCATGCCATGATGACAACCTCTAATTAACACTCCCCTGATAGTGTGTCATAATGCTCAATTAGACTTAATCAGTGTCTGTAGTAAATCACTGTAATTGCTTCTCCATAGACCACAATAGATAAATCGCCCACATGATGCTGGGGAGGACATATAATTTTCACATGTTCAGCAGTGTGAGCGACTCTGCAACATAAGTATGAAATAGTCTGGTAATATTTCAAGCTTGAATCAATATGACATATAAAAGAGTCTTGTTGGTCATCTATATTCATTTAAAACTGCGTATTGGCAATTACTCGAATCATAATGTCAAGCAGATATTTCTTTATCAGAAGGAAATTTTTCTAACGAAAGATGTCAGGCATGATTGCTGAGACTTTGGTGAACAGCAAGTCTAATAAAGCTTAACTTTCTGATTGTTAAATCTCTCACTCAGATCTTAACATCTGGATCTCTCATAGAAATGTTGCATCTGTTATAATGAGGCTTTTTGAGGTAAAAGCCCTCATGACAAGAGAAGCTGAAAATAAGAGCTGGACAAAAATTTGTCAGAGTTAGTTGTCTGTTTTGCATTAAGTATGTTATTTAACATACTTAAAACGATTTCAGTCTGCACTCGTCAAGCCTTTTCAATGACAATTAAATCAAGGACCAATACCTGGAGAAACTATTAATTTGCATTTCCATTTGTCTCAATCAAGCATATAACGTCATACCATCTTATGAGGACATGACTCAGTACTCGACGCTCTTAAAAGTTGCGTCAGTCTTCATGAAGTTATATAAATCTACTTCACTAAAAGTAATATTGTAATACTCCAAAAAGTATACTCCTCCAGGCTATACAAAAAGTACCAGATGTAACTTAATAAGAGACAGAAATATCTGATGTTGATTACATTAATATAATTAGAAATATTCTGATCTCAACAGCACATGGAACCACCAAATATTTACCGTCTCTTCACACCTCATTACACAGAGGAAGTGTGCGTGATTGTAGAAAGAACAATGTGGCCTGGGTCCAGAACAATATGAATTAAGGAAAATACCACATGCCGCTCCACTCTGACACAACTAATCCTGTGTATTTATCAACAATTGCCACCTTTCTTCTCTTGTAATTTGAAAAATATTGGACGCAAACCAGATGTAAAGGACCGGTTATGAGAAAAGTGCATTGTTTATGCAGAGAAACTGATTAACTTTTGCAATTGTCTGGTACAGTATGTCTGCTATTTAAAGGGTTAGTTCACCCAAAAATGAAAATTTGGTCTTTAATTACTCACCCTCCTGTCACCGTCCCATTCATCTTCGGAACATAAATTAAGATATTTTTGATCAAATCTAATGGTTCAGTGAGACCTCTATTGCCAACACTTTCAATGCCCAGAAGGGTACTAAAGCATATTTAAAACAGTTCATGTGAGTACAGTAGTTCAACCTTAATATTATAAGGTGACGAGAGTACATTTTATGCACCAAAAAAAATAAAATAACAACTTTTCAAGAATAGTGATGAACGAATTCAAACCACTGCTTTGAAGCTTCACGAATCTTTTGAGTTGAATCAGTGGTTCGGTTTGCATATCAAACTGCCACAGTCACGTGAACTATTGATTTGCGAAACACTTATGACGGAACGAAGCCTCGTTTGCTGAAATCACCTGACTTTGGCACTCCGAACCATTGATTCGAAACAAAAGATTCGTAAAACTTCAAAGCAGTGCATTGAAATCAGCCATCAAGTCTCATAAAAACCAACCAAACATCTCTTCATACTAGTTCATTTATAGCATCAAATAAACATGAATGGACATCAGAAGGAATGTTGTTTCAAGTGTGGAAAGATGTGAGTACACACAATTTTTTTAAGTTCAAGTTCACCAACGTTAATCTACTAACTCCCCTGACTGCTTTGTCGGACAAAATTCGGGGTTATGATTGGTCAGATCGCCTGTCAATCAAACTGGTTGTGAATCAAACTGTTTAATATAATTGACACCCCTGTGAGTGCCATAATGAACACAGCATTTTGTACAGCTATGGTCAACAATTATTTTAATATTCCCATACAGTCAAGTGTTTTGAAATTATGCCCAGAACAATTCCATTAAATGAAAACGATCACTGATAACATGACACTGCATTTACAATTGCATATTACCTCCATTGAAAAATCTCACAGCGAGACAATAGTTAAATGCTGATGGGACCGTTGTTATTTTTAGTACTGTTACTCATTAAACATCAATTGCATATGCAAAGCTGAATATGCTGTTGATTATTCAAACTAGGCAAGGAAATGAGACTCAGGTTGTTGTACATTTGGATGGGAATGCAACACTAATGAAACTACCTAACAACATGCCACGGCAAATGACTCGCATTTTTAGATGTGGATGGGTGAAGCCCTATTACGCCGTGAAATTGTTCATTTCCAGAGCTATATCTTAGCGAAGCCCTGAATCATTTACGAGAACCATGATTGGTAGTGTACAGTCTTCGTTTTCTATTTTGTCTTGAGTAAAATGGCTGTTACACTCAAGGTCTTCTGCAGCTGGATTCACTGCAATAAATATAAAACTTATTTGCTATATATTGGAGAGATATTATAAAGTCGATGTCTCAGCAACAAAAAAACTGCATTCTTTCTTCTGTTCCTCAATACTGTCTTCACCTGCAGCAATTTCAAAGTAGTTAGAAGAGAATAAGCCGTTGAGATGACTACAGAAAAGTAAACTGCTGTCAAACTTTCAGTCAAGAAGGGTATTACATGAAGGTTTCTGAGTGAAATATGTATTTGTAAAGTATACCATCACAGATTGTGTGAGAAAATCTCGAGACATGGCACTGGAATGGATGGGGACCCAAATTTATTTCCATTTAAAAAGCATAGTTCATTATTTACTCACACTGATTCCTCTGTCATTCCAAACCCATAAACCAGACACACCATAAACGTTTCATAAACGCATTCCACTCTTAAAAAGTACGTTTCCAAAAGGTGGGTTAGCACAGCGATGCCGTAGAAGAATAGTTTTAGGTTCCCCAAAGAACCTTGTAATGAACAGTTTTTTTTTTTAAATAACCAATAGTGTGAGGATCATAATCTGAAGAACCTTTTCCACTATAAAGAACCTTTTGTACAATGGAAATGTTACATGAATGTTGAAGGTTCTTCGTGGAACCATCAATGCCAATAAAGAAGCTTTAGTTTTAAGAGTACAACTTTAGAGTTATATTCAAATATAAACTCATTATATAGCTTAGTGTGAGGAAAATACTGAAGAGTAATAAATTCATTTATTATCTTCCCAACAAGTGAGAAGTTAAAGGATCAGTTTACCCAAAACCTGTAAGAACTTCGTTCATCTTCGGAACACAAATTAAGATATTTTTGATAAAATCCGAAAGCTCTCTGACTCCTCAATAGACAGCAATTTAACCTCCACTTTCAAGCTCCAGAAAGGAACTAAAGACATCATTAAAATAGTTAACGTGGCTGCAGTGGTTCAACATTAATGTTATAAAGTGATGCGAATACTTTTTGTGCGCAAAATCAAAACAAAAATAACGACTTTATTCAACAATATATTCTCTTGTTTCATTCTCTAATGCTTTTTACTTTCAGCACTTCCAGGTTCTATATCGCAATGCCAGCTCATTATTGGCAGATGTTGTTCACGTGACACAAGCACGACGCACTGACACAGGAGCCGGCCAATGACTCGGCATTCTGACGTAGAATCTGGAAGCGCTGGACGTAAAAAGTGTAAGAGAAAGAGACAGAAGAGAAGATATTGTTGAATAAAGTCATTTTTTTTGTTTCGTTTTTGCGCACAAAAATATATCGTCGCTTCATAAATGAAGGTGGATCCACTTCAGTCACATGAACTATTTTAACGATGCCTTTAGTACATTTTTGGACCTTGAAAGTGGTGGTTAAATAGCTGTCTATTGAGGAGTCTGAGAGCTCTCGGATTTCATCAAAAATATCACAATTTGTGTTCCGAAGGTCTTACAGACGCGGAATAACAACTCATAACAGAGTTTTTGGGTGAACAAACCCTTTAACCACTTTAACCACTAACCACAGCAAGCAAGTTGAATTCGATAACCACAACAATCATATCATGAACAAATTGTTCAGATCGTTTTTTTAAAACATTAATCCAACACTGTGAAGATCTGGCTCAAAAGAATGGTACATAGAACATCATTATTTCTCTGGATTTAAATTTAGAACAACATAAAGATGAGTAAAGAATGAAGGAATTTAATGTTCAGGTCAACTATTCCTTTAAATCACATTTTTGATTTAAAACAGGAAGGCATATTTTTGATGAATGTTCTCAAGTGTCAACAGTCAACCTCACATGCTTCCTGTTAGACAGGAACAAATGCTTAATTAATGTGTACTATACAAAAAGTTTTTCTGCACAATAGAGTTACTGATTCATAGGTTGCCTTCTGTTGCCATGATTCAGCTGAGCTCTATAATATTATTTCATATAATCTGCATGACATGCGAACCGCAAGGCTATCTTATCTGAAGGTCCTAACACTCAAATATTGAAATTGCTTTGCATTAAATGTAATGAGAAGCTTGTCTGTGAAGATATATTGTCCATAGAGCTTAGTGGGCCTACATGTCCTATCCAGCGAATGAACAGATAAGACCATGTCCACTTCATTAAATGTTCTTAACTCTCAAATATACCACCCAATTATAAAACATATTTTAATTTTTATTCTACAAGGCTATTTTGCAGACATTTATTAATGTCTGGCACTCATTTCCAAGCCATTTTCATCTCAGACAAAAGCATAAAGCTTGTGGGGAGCGCAGAAGACACATTACCATATATGAAGTGAACATTGTTATTCAAAGATTGACTGTGAACATTTCGCTCTGTATTCATTTGATAGTCAAACCTTTTATTTAAAGGTCGTTTCATCATTAAATCTTGCATTTTATCCTTGCATAGTGCTGGCATGACAACAGTCATCACTTCTATGACATGTCAAAAAAGAACTTTAAACATAAAGTTGCTGTTTGAAGTACTTTTGCATTTTATTGGCTATTAGATGTAATAATAGACTGAATAATGAAGCCTGTAGATAATCATATGCTTAGCTAGCAAATATATATATATACAGTACATTTTGCTAAAACTCTCCTATTAAAGATGTGAAAATTATTTCTGAATGTTCTCTGAAATTTGAAAATGTCCAGTTTTTAAAAAAAAAAAAAAAAATTATTGCTTGTGCTTATCCATGGGACATTATGAAAACGTCTCAGGTTACGTATGTAAACCCTGTTCCTGAATAGGAATAACGAGCGCTGCGCGTCGAGACATTTGGGAACGCTCTGCGTGATATTGTGTGTCGTGAAGCACATGTGAAATCTGTCAATGCTGTGACGGAACGTCACGTGACGTCACAGACCAGGAGGAAACTATAAACCACCCCCAAACAAAAAAAAGAATGCTTCTTCAAAGATGAAGCAGCAAAAGCCTTGCAGGCTTGCAGGCAAAGTGGCGCAAGCGACGAGGTCTCACGCTCCGTCTCTATCCCTAGGGTTACAACCGACTGAGACGTTCCCTTTCATACTTCGAGCTGGCGTCGAGGAATCCAGAGGGACCCAACCACCCACCCACCACGCCACACAAAGCCACACTGTGGAAAGCCCCGACTGTGAGGAACCCCAGAGTAGAGCCCCCAGAGAAGTCTATAAAATCTTAGAAATGTGTGCGGAAAGGGAAAAGCCCGCCGCATCACACACCGCAGAACACAATCACATCTTGTAAAACAGAAGGGACAGCAAGGCTTGCCATACTCCTCGATACTCCCTCTGGACATGAAGGTGGAGAAGGCTGTCCGAAGGCTGAGCGCAAGGACACATAAGCAAGTGAGACACCTCAACCACTTAACTCCCACTTCCTTCTCTGCCCCCCTAAAAAACACAAACTAAAAAAACACCCAAAAGGTGAAAACCAGTAACACTGGAAACATTATATGGACGTAAACTGGGCACAGCCCCAACTGGGCACAGCAGATTGAGATTTCCCTGATCTGGAGATTTATAAAATCTGGGACAGAGAAAAAGGAGGACAGGACAAGGGCCAAGACATATGGGAGGGCCAGGGTAGACCTGAATCTTGGGCCCACCAGGCGCAGGAACCATACCAGGCCATACCATCACACATGAAAGACAATGCAGAACATGAGAAGAAGGGCCATTTCTTTTGAAGATCTTTATTCCAGTGAAATGATGTTTATAGGTAAGGAGAGGAATAAGGAGGCCCAAATAAGACAAGCACAAATCCTCCAAATAGTCCCCACTGCAGGCCCCTCATCCTCGAGTGTCTCAGCCAAATCTAACGCACTAAGCCTCAGGGCCCTCCAGGGCCTAGCCCTCAGAGTACCAACACCCTCAGAAAACCGTCTTCCCAAAGAAAAAAAAAAAAAAAGTAGGTCACCACAAAACCTTAATAAGAAATGGCCGGCCACGTACCTAAAAAGCGAAGGGAGAAAGAAAAACCCTACCGAAATGAATCTCTGCAGAAATTTGAGAAACACCAACAGACAGACAGGAACAGGCTGCACAGCAAGATGCGGTCAAGATGAATGCTGTTCTGCACACCAATCCATTTGGAGCTACCCTCTGTCCTCTCAGAGTGGAGAATGGCCTCAGACTTACCCTTCAGAGAGGCCCCCAGAAGACCCCAGTAGTGACGATGAGGGTGAAATATCGTGCCTCCTTTCCACAGCAGGAGATCGGGGGCACAGAATCTCATGAGGGTGAATAACGTTGACTCCTGCTCAGGTCCGAAAACTCCCAGATCAGCCGACCACCACTGACCCGTCAACAGGCTGACCCCATCCGGTCGGCCAGAATCCAGGCCCCCTGGGGGAGAGATACAGGGTAGCAAAACCCATCCTGCGACCTACCTGGACGAGGAGCAGAGCGGAACCCCCAGCGAGGCTGGCGACGGACCTCCCTACCATAGGCCGACCATAGCGTCTCAGCTCTTGCAAAGCAAAGGGGGGGGCCGAGAACGGAGGAACCAGTGAGTGAGGTAGCTGTCGGACAGGGAGCAGAGGTGAGTAATCCCTGAAACGGGCTCAGCCTCGACAGGTAGACCCTTCTCCACGGTGATAGGTCCACCTCCCAAGGAAATAGGCCTCAGTCCCGGGCCTCTGTTCCTCTCCCCACAGAAGGACCCGCTCCCTTCTCCCTGATTTCAGAGAGCTCCATTTCCCCTGAGCCCACAGAAGGACTGAGTAGCTGTGCTTGCAGGAGAGTCCACATGATGATGGCCTCCACGTGGATGGAGACCTTTTGAGTGTTGAAAGTTTATGACAACATTCCAGACCGATTTTGCCCTCCTGTCCTGCATGAAACCCCCCTCCGATGTGAGGAAACATCATTGCCACCGCAGCGCCCCCGTCACCCATGCATGCCGTGTTTGAAGCCACCACAGGACCCTGAGACGAGACACCAACCATTCCCATGCCAGCCCCCAGAAGAAGAACCAACCCAACCCGAAGCCCCAAATGATCGCCCCGACATGGCCAGCCAAACAGCCCACTCAAAACCAAGGCCCTCCCCAAAAGACCAGAACGTGACGGCCATAACCAAGCGCCCCAGGCATCGCGGAAAAACCCCTAGGTTCCCCCCAAACCAAACCCTCAGGCCCACCAAGGAACCCCAGCCAACATGGACCCAGGCCCCAAGCAAGCCAAAAACTATTGACGGTGCCGCAGCTGCCATTGCAGTGAGTGTTTGAACAGTGATTTACTGGAAACGCCGTATGTTGTTGATTTTTGATAAGCGACCATTTTTCTGAAGATGCAGTTTAGTTTTATTTTTATTTTCTAGTTTTTTAAATTTTGAATTAAAACTGATTGACGCAATGCGAGTAAACCCTTTTTTTATTTGCTTTTGCAAAAAATGTAGAAACCTTTTGTACCAAACCAGTATTTTGCTTCTTGACCAACCCTTTAGATGGGTGAGGACCCCTTATAGCAGGGATGAGCCCCCCATGTTTCCAAAACCAGAGAATCGAACTCGACCTCTCTTCTACCTAGACCCCAACCTCTTATATTGAGCGTTACCAATCAACGATGCACCCTTTTGTTTTGATAACCTGAGAAATCTCAGGATGAATCGAAGAGAACATTAGCGGACGCGAAAAAAAACCCAATCAAATGATATAAATTAATACATACGAGATAAAAGAAATTGAGGAGGAGAAGCCCCATCCACATTTTGATGAAAGAAAATCCATCCCGTATTAATTTTAAAATGGGAAAAGAGCGACCTGGAAGAACCAGGAAGCAAAAAGAGAACCTTTTGAAAATGTCTGGAATGAACATGAAAGTGGGAAGAAGAGCTTTTGTCTTGTGAAAATCCAAAAAGCAATCCACGGATTTGATTTGATACTTCCGGTGATAATCGGAACAAAGATGCATCGGGAACTTTGCCTTATTGAACTTGAAGAAAATCAAACCCTTTTCTATAGATCCCTTTTTCAGAACAAGCATCCTATTTCCTAAAAGGAAACCACTTTCTGCTTTCCAATGGAACACTTTGTTAAGAACCCCGCTGCACTCTATATCCTCCTTTTTGTGAAAAAGTCAGACGGGCTGTTTTTCAAAAAAGAGAGAGACTGCTCCGGACCACCCTGTCCAGAAGATCTTTGCAAAACCCCAGAATCTCGTCCAGACCCTGAATCACATTCTGAAGTGTCATCTACCTCTACTACCAAGTCTACTGAGCAGAGTGTGAAACCTGGATTTAATGACAGAGGGTTTTCTCTCCTGTAAAGACAAACACCGGCAGGAAACAACCGATCCCCTCAGGGCAAGGGTTTTCCTCAGAAAACCCGCTGGGGAGGAATCTAGCGCCCAGAACCCACATTTTCTCAGTGGCGGAGGCAGAGACCCAATTTGACCATGGGCAGGATAAATAAATACCTACCGTATAATGATAAACCAGAAACTGGCCCCTTTCTGAATGCTCAGATCCAAAAAAAAGAAGTTTATATTTCTTAATGAAAAGATACAGAAGCTCAAAATAAATTACAAATAGTTGCAATCATAGGAAGAAGAAAGAATAAAAGTTAAGTCCAAACTACAAGATATTACCAAATATAATATAAAAGCATATAAGAATTGCGCTGATGCAGAAGACACGCGATAGCACGCAATTAGGAGAGCAAGCGAGATAATAGCCTCATAGCATTGCAGACGCGAAATCTAATCGCTCTGCAGAAAGATCCAACGCTGCCTCAGCATTATTGAGATCCGAGCTCGCTCAATTGCAAACAGGCAAAGAAGATCCATATTATTTATTATTCAGAAAAAACAGATCCGCTACGCTTTATTGCCAGCAGATCCAGATCCAGTTTATTCAGCAACAAAAATCACCGCGCTCACTTGCACAACAAAACGCGATCCGAGCCACATATTTATTGCAGACAAGAAATCTAACGCGCTGCTCAGCAAAAGAAAAGACGCGAGATCAACAGCATTGCAGACAAGAGCTCTGCAGCGGCGCCCTCCAACAAACGCGCCAGCGCGCCGACACATAATTAATATCAGATCCACAATCTACGCGCTGCAGCAAACGCGAGCTCAGCGCCAGAATCTGGCCACTTTAATAACCTCATAAGCCGAGATGATATCACGCGGAAAATTCCTTCATCAAAGCCAAACTAGATCCATCCAGCCACTACTCGCTGCCTCAGCAAAACAACAACCGGCATCTCAGAGACGGGAGAAGAAAAACAAAGCGAAACGCCTCCTGCCAGAGGATGGAAAACCCCCCCGGCAGTGAAAAGCTAAGAGGGCCTCGGCGGAACTCTCTAACCTGCCTGCCAGAACCCATCGCGCACCCGCGCCATTGAGCGCTCCGAAGCCCGGCAGAAAACTGACCACGAACCACTGCGGCCGCCGCCGCGCCGAACCTCCCGAACTCCCGGGGGAACGAGAGCGAAGCACTCTCACATCTTATCGCATCGAACACCCACAGGCCAGCCCCCTGAAGAGGGCTAACACTGGAAGCCGCGCCCAAACACACAGAGCATCACACAGAATGAATCCACTTCGTAATTGAACGGGGGAGAGGAAAACACACAACACACATCTTAATTGCTGACATACATCCGCACAAAAAGATTGCAACAAACAACAGGTAAATCAGACAAACAGAAACACAGAGCTCTTGCTGAAGACAGAGAAGCATGCAATCTTATTTGCCATTGGAACAATATTAGTTTCCTGGTCCGTGTGACGTCAACGCACGCGTATTGTAAACGTGCATTGGGCGCATTCAGACAATCTTGCAGAGACAAGAGAACATTACTTTTGAAAGCTATCTGAACATTTTGTAACAAGAAAATGTCAACTAAAAGAAATGTCTGTGAATTATGCATAAATAACATCTTTGAGAACATTTTTAAATACCAGATAACTTTGAATGAACCTTCCATTAATCTTACTGCAAGACTGTTTGTTTATAACTTTGAGAGAACCTTGAGAAAACATTAGCTAATGTTCTTGGAACATTCCCTGTTTGCGGGGAAGGTTCCTTCCAATTCACTTTCAGAAATATATGCAGCAACCATACCCCTTATATTTTAAAAGTCCCACCTACCTTTGTTTTCCTGTTAAAGCTTTTTTTTTATTTTTTTGGAAAATGCGGTTATTTGCAATGTCCATATCAATTTTTATTCTATGTAATTTAGATGTAAAACACATGGCTTTAATTATTGATAAAATCAGACAGATGACCCCAGGTGTGTTTAAAGCAATGCCATCTGTAGCACAAGGATGCAAAATGATACTGTAATCATCTGGATAACATGAACTTTATAGTGTTAAATTATAAACACTGATTGCAATCTATGAGTGCACTTAAACATTTTAACCTAAACATTTTTGTACCCAATCATCAGCAAATAGAATTTCAGTCTGACGTTCTTGAAGTAAAAACCGTATGCAGGATTCCATTCCAGGGAAATGTGATACTAAGTTTCTACTGGTCAGAAATGTACATTTAAAATGCCCAGTGGAATGTCTAAGTTCCATTTAAAGATGAAACGAACAACTTTTTTTATTAATATTTTTAGGTCAAAGGTAAAGCAAAGTTTTCCTGCACAGTTGAAACTAAATAAAAAGTAAACCTGTAATAGATGGTGACAGTTTCTTTAACAAGAACAAAAGTAAAGCTTTTAAGAAAATGCAAAAGTCATTCAAAATACCCCTGATAAATAAACATCCACTTGTCAAGGAGGTAAGAAAATGACACTTGATAGCAGCAGCAACCCATGAGAGTTTCAAGTGAAAGCATGAACTCAAGAGTCAATTCTGATTAAATGCAACTTTTTAAAGTATGTTTCATAAACCGATTCAACACTGGTCATTGCATTATTGGAAAAAAACACTCTGGTGCTTTTAAGCTCAGAATGGTTTTATTTGCTGGAAGGCTAATTGATTCTATCTAACGGCAAGTGTGCTTATCTACAGCTCATCCATAATGAAGTGCCTAATGAAATCAATAATGAACTTGATAAAGTGTTGCTGATGCTGATTACAATGCTGAGACAGTTTCAATGCATTTAACTAATGACAGGTGATAAAAGAACAAATAGAGAACAACAGAGTTGTTTTAGTTTTCCGAAACATTAAAAATTTACAAAAGAGTCAATTCTCCACTGATTAAGAGGTTAAATTCACCCAGCAGCTTTGCACTGTCAGCAAAAAGTCAAAGTACGGCAGATTGTGGTAGTCAGCTGCATCCTTCGCTAACTAGCATAAACCGACCCACAAGATCTGAAAATGTATGTTATGCACAAATTATTTATCTGATTTGTATAATTCCTTCCCCCTAATAGTCAACCAAATGTTAGTCGAAGAGAAAAGGCTTGGTTGACCACATTTTAATTAACTGGTTGGTCGCAGAAAAAAAAAAACTCCACAGGAAGTAAATTCACACGGGTCCATGTAGCAATTGTCTAGCAGGAAATCCAAACATTTGCCCATCATTCATCAACCTCAAACATTTCTTATCATTTGAAACATAAACGTTAAGCTACTTTACATGGCAACTCGCTTTAACGTTAACCTAGATAAATGTGATCTATAATTAGAGCATGACCAAGTGTGTCGAGTGTGAAAGCTAAATTAGTAGAGTGTTTACTGCATGACATTTAACTTAACGTCCATTCTTTCTCAACCCTGAAACTCAAACTATTTTACGACTATCAGTTGACTAAAAAAATCTTTGGTCGGCGGCAGTCCTATAGTGAATTAGGTGCTAAAATAACACAGGCATGTAAACTGTGATTCCACCATGTACAATTTGTTTATAGTAAATTCCACCTCAATCTAAACATGCAGATGTTTCATCCCCGACTTTACCCCTACAGCTGTCATCCAATTTAAGACAAAAAGAGTTGCCAAGCATAGCCTGATTTGTTGATTAGGAACAAAAATCCCTTAAGAGTGCAACTGTCTGATTGAAAATTGCCTCCTGTGGAGAATACTTGAGTGTAAATATAGGATAATTTCTGTTAATCATTATAAAGATGGCCAGTATGACAGAAACTTTTAAATTTGCATGCGCCTGTAATTTGATTGCTTGCATTGTGATTGGGTTGTTTGAATTCTTTCACAATGACATTTAAAAGGAAAATCTGAAAAAGAGTTTAAATCAACTTAAAATGTAATGTTTAAATTAAACAAGACAAATCAGACAACTAATGTTGGGCTTTTATTAAAACGATCTGAGAAGCAGACAGGTGAAGGGGGATCTGGATAAAAGTTTCTCTTGCTAATTGGATAACATTTTCAAAACATTTTCAAAATTCTACATGACAACAGATTGTTTTTGTTTGTTTTTTTGTTAGTAAAGCTGCTTTTTAACAGTTACATAAGATATGTAGGGTAGTACTTTGTCATTAAAAAAGTTACATCAGACAAGTTTTGCCTCCTTTTTACGGGGCTGAAGTGAAAATTTATGGCTTCAGAATAATGAAGGCAGAAAAAATTATTTCTGTATTACCAGGCCTTAAGTCAGTAGAGAGTCGGTGTGTGTGTGATCTGAAGGGGAAGGAAATGCTTTGTCTAACATAGTTCCCACAAACTTTGACATAACCTACCAACCTTAGCTCCCAGAGGCTTAAGGAGGTGGCGTTCATGAGCGCAGTGTGAATGTAAGCAGGCGAAAACTTCACAATCAACAAGCCTATCGTGACAAACGAAGCAACAGGCCTGGCAGCTGTAAGCTAAACATGTCTCAGCGCTAGACGCCGCTTTAGCACAGAATAAAACAGCCAACGTTATTCACCACCTCCTCTCGCCAAAGCAGTGCTGATATGTGGGAGGCGATTTCCATCACTGACTGCTGAAGAATGAGCCTCAAAAAATAACTCCGTCACAAAGCATCAACTTGCTGAGGGACAAAATGGCTACAATTCAAAAGACTGGAGTAATATAAATAAATTAAAAGATTCAGCAGAATACTGGCCATGTAGATTTGAGGAATGATATTTTATTCATGCTTTATGGTCCTGTCCCTAAAATACAAGAATTTGGGGAAAAGCTTCATGATTCACACAAAAACCTAAGACGTATCAAGCTGTCATTTATCATTTTGTCTCCAGCTTGGGAGACCCATCTTGACTGTGACATGAAGATATGAGAGAACTGATTCCAAACAAGTATTTTGATAGGAAAACAAATCATCGTGAGAGGTTGGCAGGCAGCTAAAGCTCTATGAATTACAGAACTTGGAAAAGTTATAGAATATGAGGGGAAAAAAAGACTTCAACCAGTCTGGTTGAAAGAACAGATGCTTAAATGTGAAAGTTGGATAAATATTTGGTTTCTATCCACATTATTTTGGTAACACTTTTAAATAAGTGTAAGTCAGCAAGAACTATACATATAACTGAGAGAAACAGCTTCTTGAACAAGAAAAAAAAATAGAAAAAATGTGTCCATTGGGAATTTATTGGATATGATCTAAATTGACGGTAAATGAGTCGATATTGAGCTAACCTTAACCGTAACACTTTATAATACTGATCTTTCATTAATGAAAAACTACACAGAAGCAAACGAGTAATGCATTATTAATACTTTAGTAACTACTATAACAAAAAACTCTGATTAGCGAATTAGTAAGTAATAGTGCTCAGTTGATTGTGGTAGTTTACTATTGGCTAATCAGTAACTATGGTTTTTTCATACCTCCCAGAGAACTATTATATACAGGTTCATAATTAACATCAATTACGCATAATGTATAATTAATTCATTACAATCAGTAGTTACTGATTAGCTAATAACTACCAACCTCAACACTATTACTTACTAATTCATTAATCAAAGTTTTTTTTTGTTGTTGTAGTTATTAGAGAGTTAATACTGCAATACTCTTTTTTTTTTCTTCTGTGCAGCTATTCATTAATAAAGGATCAGTATTATATAGTGTTACCCTAAATTGCCAATAATATAAGCCACTGGGAGATTGCAGACGGCTGTGATTTGTCGTATTGCATTAATAGAAAGCCACATAATATAATGATTTATAATGCAAAGTGTTTTCCAAAATTAAGTTTTATAAGTATTTTCGTGCCGTGACTGTGGGGGCGGGAACATGTGACGTAGACATGCACATTTATTAGATTGTCTCATTCTAGCGTTTAATGCTGAGGAGTACTTGAGCCTACAAGCCTCTGAAGAACTGCACTAAGAAGAACACATCCTTGGTAGGATCCAGCCTTCCTTCTGAGAAGCTGCCTTCAAACATGTGTTAAGTTTAATGAATTTCCGAAGCATTTGTCCAGTATTATCAGTGTTAATTTGGATATATTACATTCTCCTCCTGCGATTTCCTGAGTGTTCTGTTTTTGGATTTATTAAAAACTATTTTCATTTGATTCCTCGTCTTTGTTTACTTTACTTCAACCATATGCGACAGAATACCAGACTTGGACAAAAAAAAATTCTTTTTGTTTCATTATAGACTTGCCGGCCAGCTTCTCTGCCTCAAGCAAAGCCTCGAGGAGATTTCGCCTCATTTGTGGAGTGGGTACTGGTGAACAACAGATCGGCGTTCACCATTTTGTGCCCAGCAGAGGATGTCACCAGCTCCACTCCGGACCCAAGTCAAGTCATGTCACCTTTACTTATATAGCGCTTTTTACAATGCAAATTGTGGCAAAGCAACTTTATAATAATAATTTGCTGCACAGCAGCTCCCAAAGAAAATGGTGTCATTGTCCAGCTTATTCTATATATTTGTATTGATTAATTCCGTTGCAAAGATCAATACAGCACTGCAGAAAACAGTGACGTAATCGTCCGGCTCAGCTCAGTTCGCATACAACGGCGCCAATCCAGGCATACCAAAAACACTGCTGAATATCAAGCAAGAGTCCCCAACCAAGCAAGCCAAAAGGCAACAGTGGCAAGGAACTAACACTCAAACAAAATGTATAATGTAACGAGCACACCGGTTCTGGCTGACCTGATCTATGCAGCCTAAAAATCTTTTAATGTGAAGACATAAATTGATAATGTGTCATGTGTATGCCAGGTTAAAGAGGTGCGTTTTTAGTCTAGATATAAACTGACAGAGTGTGTCTGCTTCCTGAACAATGCTAGGAAGATTGTTCCAGAGTTTAGATGCCAAATAGGAAAAGGATCCTGATTTTGATATTCTAGGTATTAACAACTGGCCAGAATTCTGAGATTGTAACAGAAGCGAAGAACGATAATGCATCAAGAGCTCACTCAGAGACCAGCCAGCCATCACCCCGCTGCACGGACATGATGCCAGAGCCCACTGCTGACAGAGAGCCCGTGCCTGCCGTGATACATAAGCGAGGCCAGGAACAAGGACTGAGCAAACCATCGCCCCAGAGCCATTCCCCAGTGGAGTATGAGGGAATGGAGGAAGATTCTGCACCACTACGCAGGAATTAACTCAATAGGACTCACAACTGAATACAAGTTTGATGTTAGCATGTTGCTATAATGATCAGCCTATCAGGGACAAAGTGGATAAAATATTACAAATAGAATATTGGGTAAAATAGTTAATTTACATCGCACTTCAATAAACAGTTTTCAGTAGTCATAGAATTCGAAGTAGAAGAAGAGTGAAAGACTTTTCAGAACCTGAGAAATAGCTAATGTCCACTCTGACCAAAATCACAGGGTCAGAACATGACAGGCATAAAACACCAAGAGGCACATTCCTGCATACTTGAAATACGCTCTCAAAACAGCATTCCCAGACTGTTAATTATTAACTTCTGAGGTGCAAAAAAAAAAAAAAAAAAAAAAAAAAGCATGCTTGTGCAAAGGTGGAATTTAGATATTCAGTTCAAAGAACAAGGATGGTTGAGTAAGCAATGTTAGTAATTGTCATGAATGAGGATTCAAACAGAGTGTGTGGTGAGCCTGTTATGACATTCCCTTGTCATCTGATATTTGACATCTCTCTATGCTGCCAGACATGAAGAACACCAAGATGCATGAACAGTTAGTAAAGCTATTTAATATTTAATATTTTTTTTTTAAATTATTATTAAGAGACTGCCACTGACCATTTCATACTGAATGGCAAACACACACACACACACACACACACACACACACACGCAAAACCTTTAGTACAACCAGAAAGAATTTTAAATGGTTAGTTCCCCCAAAAATTACAATTCTGTCATTAATTATCTTCATGTCGCTCCAAACTTTTGCTCATCTTCGGAACACAAATGAAGATATTTTTGATTAACTCTGAGAGATTTCTGTCCCTCTGTAACTAGGAGTTTAGTTAAAATACTCCCCAAAGAGGGTACATGTGTTATTTTGTTGCTATAGTTATTATGAGGGCAAAATCCCTCGAACTTCATCCCCAACAGGAGCTGCATGTAGCATTTGTTTTCAATGCAGCTAACTTTAGCTTTGCGTCACCTACACACTCATTAAACCTTAAGTGAGGCGCTGAGGAAATACGGTCATTTCAATACTTTAAAGTGATGACACTGTGGAGCGATGTGCTTTTTAAACTGTTTTCATAAGTTTAACAATACATCATCAGCTCTGAAAATACGCTAATTTGACTAGACTCATCAGAGATTGGAAGCGTAAAGCATTATTCCAGTACGAATCACGCGAAACTTCCGCATTCAGAAAAAGGTGGATAAATTGAGTGATTTAGTCCAAACTTTCTGAAGCGACTCTATCGCTTTATGTGATGAACATATTTAGTTTAGGCTTTTATTCATTGAACAGCGAACATAAACAAAAGCTTAACCATACTTGCTTAACACACAAGAACAAATGTTGAAATGTGCTGCGTAACACATAAGAATAAACCTCATCATTGTTTCTTCCAGAAGCTCAGATGCGCTACGTAACACCTCATTGGTTCTCACACATCAAGCAAACATGCTTGAGCTTCCGTTTACCACAACTGATGTGTGAGTTGATGAATGTTTAAATGTGAATAAAAGCCTAAATTAAATCTGTTCATAAAGCCTTTCTCTTCAGAACATTTGGACTAAATCATTCAATTCATATGGATTAGTTTTATGATTTCTTTATGAACTTTTTGAAGTGTCATAGTGGTATTTGCATAGCTGTCTATAGAGGGACAGAAAGCTCATCAAAAAGATGAACGAATACAGGTTTAGAATGACATGAGGGTAAGCAATTAAAAACAGAATTTTCATTTTTGGGTAAACTATCCCTCTAACAAGAAGAATCTACTTGCTTTTTCATGCAATTACAATTCAAGTAATATTTTAGAAATTTGTATTTGCATTATTGGGATATCAGACTTCAGATTAATTATTTCTATATTATATAGTTTAATTTTTTTGTTTGTTTGTTTTAATGCCGCACAAGCTTCTTTGGCTATTTTCATGGCGAAACAAGTTATTCAAATTTAAAATAGAAACTAAATAAGATGTTATAAAATATTTAAATAGAAATAATGTATTTAAGTCAATTAAAAAAAACAACTATCAATGATTTTAACAAAAAATAATAATAATACATTTTAAGATCCAATATATTATAATCCAATAAAAGGTCTAACAGACAATGAGCTCTGACATTTGCATATTCTAAAATGTCATCTATTTTAAATTGTTGGTCTATATAGTGATGTTTTGTTAAAATAATGAGTGACAACTGTCATGCTGAAAGGTAAATAAAACAAACAACAAACAATAAAAATGACCAAAAAGCAGCATAAAACTATCCAGAAAATTAATCATCCTCACAACTTATAACGTACAATCTTTTCTATTTAAAAATCAATCAATAAATTAAGTTGTGTACAGCTTTAAAACAACATGAGGGTGAATATATTTTCATTCTTGGGTGAACTGTTCCTTTAACTTAACAAAATCCTCATATTTCCTTCATATTATCAACACAAAGCCTCCAGTCATGACTCAAGGACCTGCTACCCTTATTTGCTGTTCCCTCATCACTTATGCAATTGTTAAATTTTGGATGAATGTCGCTTGTTCCATAAATGTTCCTTTTTGTATGCATTTCACATCACTGCGGCTGCTGCACGCTCCTAATTGGGCGAACAACAACACACACACACAAAAAACGGAATAAAAAAATAACACGTCAAATTAGGACACTGAGCCTTTTAACACGGCGCTGTTGTCCCCAGCCACAAAGGAAATGCAGTAAGAATAGCTTAGCAGAAAAACCTACAGAAAGAATGAGGTATGGTTCAGCAGGGTTGAATCAGCTCAGTACAGCTGTGCCTGCTGGCCTGTATCATTTCACCGTCTTTATCTGGTGCCCACAGGTGCGGCATCTGTCTGTCAACAAACAGCACGGAGAAATGAGGTCTGACACTGCAAAGATACACAAATAAACATTTAGCATACCTCCTGTTTTTCATTTACTCCTTATCGTACGGTCTCAGTATTTGAGTAGGGCTGCATTTTCTGAGACGTTAAATATAGGATTTAGGATTAAACAGTACACCTGTTTTACATTATGGGTTAAGAAAAACTGACAGGGGTTATGTCAGAACTTAATATGAGAACAAATGAGATTTGTTAGAATTTTTAAAAGGAGCCTACTTACACAGACAGGAAATGCCAGGGAAGGCATTTTATAAAGATTCATGACAATCCCGATTGCTTTTATGATTCATTCACGGCCTGACAGGCAAGTAAAGCTCCAGTACTTTTATAGGGAATTTGAAAAACATTACTGTATCACTTGCATGTGTGCCAGGGTTAACCCAACATTCTCCCATGCCTGTCTATTAAAATTCCTGCTGCTTCCAATCTTGTCTAATGGAACATGTGATGGGAAGCCATTTGTCGGGTAGCAAAAAACTCCACTTTATCACTAAATTCTCTATAAAGCTCTGCCACTATACCATTATAAATAATCCCTCGGCAGAATATGAAGCATGCGAGGATTTTTTCATGCTCCGAGTCAAATGTAAATCACAGTTTTAATCAGGCACTGAGAGGGCAGCTCAAGATGACACATGGGGACAGATGCCATCTGTCTGTCACGTACTGCTAATGGAGATTTCTTTTTTTAGCATGAGACTTACATCTCAGGTCCGGTTTGTGACCTTGAGTGCTAGATTGAACTTTAGAAGGTACACCTTCATCATTTTATAATAAATAACATTAGCACACCTCCTCATGAAAGCACATGCTCACTGGTGACCATCGGCTAACATGTATGACAGTGTTTGATTGCGTTTTCTGCGTTGATCTGGGGTTCGCTCTTTGTCGAGGAAGCCTTTTTTCACCAAAGGTCATTGTAAGACAGACAGACGGGCCCAAATCCTTTTACCATTCTAAAGAATAACAAAACCGATCTAAAATCTGTGTAAATGGCCCCATGACTTCAGAGAGCACCATATAAAGAGTGTTTGTCAAGTCAAGTCACCTTATATAAATAGCACTTTTTACAATGCAAATTATGGCAAAGCAGCTTTACATTAATAATTGGCAAATAATTTTGGCTGCACAGAAGCTCCCAAAGAAAATGGTGTCATTGTCCAGCTTATTTTAGATTTGTAGCTCATACTGAGAGCTGATCAAGCAACCCGCACACCAACGTGGACATTAGTTCTGGTATCTGTCTCGACTGAGAGGGACTGATTTTGTGGGTACTCTGAGTTAATTTTGAACTGTAATTTTCTCATGTGGAGAGCTCATTATTCAGATTCTGTCATCTGTTCTTGCTCAGTCGAGAAGCCCATTCACTGTAAGTATGTGTGGGTGTGACGCTAGGAGCGAACAATCTATATATATGTAAAATGTACACTTGTATGCACGTCTTAACATTTTATGTATACCAGTGCATATCTTAAGTTTAAATCCATGTAGACATAATTGTTTTTGCATACTCTACGTGCTCATAAATCCTGCTAAAAATAAAGTAGTGTGTCTACTATCACGTACGTCTCTATACCTCACTCGCTCCGAATGCTAATAACAGTGAACTCACTCTGACCCACTAAACCCAGTGATGCACAAATCATCCAGCCTGTCAACGGTCAGGCTTTCACCCACATCACCTCAGTTCAAAGTCACCTCAACGGCCTGTGGCACTTCCATCTGTAGTTTCTGTGCTAGCTCACACTTAGCCTTAGCATAGCCAGACTTTATACGACAACGGGTCTGGTTCACATTTCTGTTTATAGTGGAATAGACCATCTGACTGACTGACTAAACACAGTTTATTTTGTTTTTAAATTGAATAGATACCCGGCCAACCAATTCAGAACCGACCAGGGGTGTATTTCCAGAAGGTTGTAAGTCGAAAAAGACCAATTTTCAGCCAAAACCATTGACCGAAACAGTGACGTTTAATAAACAGATCACTGTAGTTAGTTTAAGCAGCAGCGCAAAGCGCACGTGAAACACTCATCTCTTCCTTTTTACTGTTAGTTATCGGTGGTCGGTGTCTTTTTTTAACCTTATTTTTATAGAACTTTACAGGACATAGACATATAGTGAAAAACAATCGATAAAGCTTCATGGATACTTGGATGTTCATAGATGAAAATGTAACATTTAATTCCATAATTAGTTAATACTAGCATTATATTATACTAAAAAATATTAAAATTATATGAAATCCTTGAGCAGTGCCTTATGTACAATTTAAATAGGTCTAGTTTTAGAAGTCTTTGTACCACATTTTTATTTGAGTGTTGATTATTAAATAAATTTGATTAATTGATTAATGGAATAAACTTTATTTTCGATTTTTGGCGACATTAACCCCACCCCAGCCTAAACTTCACCATCAATGGGGTGTAAGCAGATTGTATGAAATGTACAAATGAGATTATACAAATTCATAAAATGTGTCATCAATTCACCAAAAGAAAAAAAAAAAAAGTGGACCATGTGGGCACAGTAAATATTTAATATTGGCTCAGTTTCAGCTTATTTTTGGGCTCTATATATGTATCAGAAATTCACCAGATTCAGCAACAGCAAGTCTGCTTTCATTCTTAAAGGACTGCCTCATTAGCCATGATGAAATTTCAACGGGTCAGCATGAAATCATAATACACAGCCAAGAATAACAAACAGCTGTAATTGTGAACATAAATTATAAAATGAAACAAATATTTGATTGCATAATAGGCAAAAGCAAGAGCATCTCAACTATTAAGTACACTTTCAACACACTTTGAAGGCTAAAGCAATAATTCATGTGAACTGTACAGATTTGCATTGATGGTGAGGAATTATGCTGTCAGACATTTTCATACCAGTGAGAGCGCCGTAACCTCGACATTTAAAAGTTATAGAAAAGGGGAAGTGAGGAGATCCAAGCTGGACACTTGATAGCAAGGAGAATGAGACTGAAGGATCTCTTTGACATTCATAATATTGAATCATCAATATTAAAGACTCAACAGCCAGTCAGTGAGGTAAAGTCTGGAAAAAGCTGTTACTATTCAAAATTTTGGCTTCAGTAATATTTTTTATTGATTTTCAAAGAAGCCTAATACTCACCAAGGCTGCATTATTTGACCAAAAAAAAAAAAAAGAAAGTAATATTTGACATGTGATGCCAACATTTTCTGAAATCAATACTCCAGTCTTCAGTGTCACATGATGCTTCAAAAATCATTCTGTTATTTTGATTTGATGGTCAAGAAACATATGATCATTCAATGCTGAAAACATTTGTGTTTCTTTGTTATAATTGTCTTTGCTGTCACTTTGATCAGTTTAATGTATTTTCTTGCTGAGCTCAAAATTCTAAATGGTAGAATAAGTTACCAATAAACTAGACCATGCAGCTGTCCATGAATTAAAGTGAACTGAAAATCTGACTTTAAGCACTACAATCGGGTCCTCTGTGCATATAACAACCCAGGAAACGTGAAAAAGTACAACCCAGCCACTTTGTTTTGGTACGCTTTTCTCTGCAAGCTTGCGACAAACTGAGCAGTTCAGATTCCGCTTCCCTTGACACGTAGGAAGGCGATCTTCGTATAATGTTACTGCCCCTTAATCTCTATGTTTCACCTACATTGCCACCATTTTGTTTTAGCAACCGACAACGGTGTACCAGTAACACTGGTCCTGCACAGTTTAGCTACAACCCTGATCAAACACACTTGAATGTCTTCAGGATTACTAAAGCTACATGAAGGAAGGTGAGTTGGGTCGGAGCAAAACTCTGCAGAACAGCATCAATCAAGAACGCCAGGCTCGTGATATGTCTCAGCTATGTAAACAATAATACTAATCTGTTAACAGCTATAATAGTAAACATATGAGTCTCCATAAACTCCTGGCATCTGAGCCAATAAGGAGGCAGTGGTGAAATATTATTTATGAATGTAATGTGTCCAAATAAATTCATACACCAGAATGTGCATTTATTTTACTCCGAACTGGTTTGCACACAAAGGTCAGTAAAACACAGTAAAACACAAAATAATTATTACATTTTAGACGATGTTATATTCTCAAAGCAGCTTTTGTCTTTCTGTTATGAAGCGCACATCTTAAAAGATCAAAGAACATTTAATTTAATCATGATATGACCATGCTACATATTATACAGACACCTTGTTCAAGGTTAAATGCATTTTCAAAGCCAGTCTGTTGATTTAGATCAGAGCATGCAGGAGAACATTTCCCATCTACTTTAGAAGGTGATGCCCTGTGGTTATACCATTTTTGGGACTGAGCATGAATAATTAATATTACAGGCTCTTAATTTTACAAAATGTAGGATGCATAAAAGGTGCATCATTCAATTAAACACAGAGAGCAGACTAAGAGAGGTAATTATAATGAATAGGGTGATCCGCAAGGTTGGGTTTAAATGTATTACTGATGACTCTCTGTAAAAGACAGATAAATGTTTCCAGACCCCAGATACAAATGATTAAAATTACAATAATAAGGAGCACGATTTGATGTGAATCGATTACGTGTCTGAGGTGTGGGCCTTTCATTATGAGTCTAATGCAATTAGTCTTAATGGACTCTGGCCTCTCAAGGCAGGAGCAAGCAATCATAATAACTATTCCCTTCCTCCCACTCACGCCTGCCCTTGACACTGTTGCCGCTTAAGGAAGCGGCAACCATTTTGAAATGTAAGCATCAAAAACATGCTTAACACCTGTGATGTTTTCACAATAGCAAAAGCAAAATGTAAAGAGCCATATTCAATCCGTCAACCTTTTCAATGCAGCTTCAATGAGCAACTGGCACAAATGTTCCAACAATGTTCAATAAAAAAGTGACAAGATGTTATTAGATATTTTATAGGCAGGTACAGCAATCAGTGGCAGAGTACTAATAAAGACTTTTTCCCCACATAAAATCATTATTAAAAAGTTATGATGGGATATGAAGAGAGACAGGAAACAGAATTCCATCACTTTCACAAAGAAAAACTGAAGCAGATGGTTTGCCCTCTGTAATGATCGTCAGCTGTAGTGCCTGTGACAACCACTAGAGGGCACTTCGCATTGGACTTTCACACACACACACACACACACACACACACACACACACGCTAATTCACTCCGTGACTTCACTTCCCACAATGCACTACAAACTCACTCAATCATTTCAGGCAGACTACATTTCCCATAAGCTCCATACCCATTCACTGATCACCGCACCAGCTGCACCTCATTCACCAGCAGTTGATTACCACACCAGCTGCACTTCATTACCCATACTATTTAAGCTCCACACACACATATATACTTTGCAAAGTCTTGATTTGCTCAACACTGTCAATTCTGAGCATTTATCCCCATGTCTTGTTTTCCTGGTCTTGTTTTCTGTCTGTCTGTCTGTTCCGGTTATTGTTTGTTCGCTGCCTACTTTGTTAGAGAGAGAACAGGAGTTAAGAAAGCATCTGATCATAGTGATGTGGATATGTTTGCGATCTATGATCAAGTAGTTATGTTATGTTTATTTAAATGGCACTTTATACAATATATTGATTTAAAGCAAGCAGGTTACAGTATTAAATTTACAGTATTAAACATGAAAAAATGTCAGTATCGCTTTCAAGTACAACTTCAGCAGCTCAGTGTATTCATGTTTGTACTCTCAGCTGTCTGAACACAAAAAATAATCCGGGGAAGATTTCCATATCAAAGAAGGGCAGAGTCCATAGCAAACCTTCTTTTTTTACAATGGCAATGCATCAATGGTTGTTTACCAGCTGGAGCAAACTTTTCTGGAAAGTTTGCTTTATCAAGCTGTTTCAAACTCCTGAAACAAAATCCAAATTAACATTGTTTTGACCTGCATATGTTCGAAATTACTTGAAACCATTTTGTTCTTTGATTTTGCTCGCAGTATATCAGGGCCTTAAATGGTTTGCACGAGTTTGTGCACAAAATGGACTGGGTTCCCCTGAAGCAGATCTTCTCAGTTCTTCTCTCCTCTGAATGTGCTCTACTCGCCATGCATGCAAAGGGTTTCATTTATGAAACAAGCAGAACAAATTTGTGTAAACCATTGCTAAAAACCATTCTAAAGTAAATAGTTGCACTGAATTATTGAATGTGACATTTTACATGTGAAATTTGTTCTGCTCCTGTTTAATGAATAGAGCCCATTGAGCACACAAAGAAATGCATGGTCGAATCATTTCCTGTTAAAAGTGATGGCAAAGCTGAATTTTAAGCAGCCATTTCTCCTGTCTTCAGTGTCACATGATCCTTCAAAATATATATATATATGTATTAAGTGTATATATAAGTGTGACAACTAGCCTTTTCTTGCTCCCCCCAAAACTGATCATTTAAGTCATGAAGGCCTATTATATGACCACATTTACATAATGACTATGTGTGGTGAGACAAGTTTTCCTAATACATTTGGCTCATGTCATGAGCTTTCTTCCAGCTCCTGTCAAGACTTCACTTGTCTCAAATGCAGTGAATGTGAATCTACACCCCAAGTCACTCTCACTGGAATTAATAGTGCCTGGGAAACTGAAAATCCTAGAATGTCTGCTTTTGACACTGACCTCTCTTTCTGCTACCATGGGCATAACTGTCAAACTGGTGGCTTAACACCTGCTATTGTGTGATCACCAAATTCTAAGATGTAATAGAGAGGGCCTGAACATTTTTGAGAATTACTTCCATTTCAATGCTCATGAAAGATTGTAATGTGAACAGAATTGGTCTTTGCAAAACCTTATAATCCTCTTCTAAAAGAATCTTTTCGTTGAGCTGCAGTGAACTAGTTGGCGCAAACTCCAGTCAGTCAGGTGTGATCCTCGACCTCACACTCAAGGGATCAAACAACACCAGTCTAGGTCTTTAAACCCTTTAAAGTGCTATTTTAAAACACATACCTTGATTGAGAGCTATTGAAATGTGTATAATGAAATTATATTTCATATATCCCAAGATTAACGGCTCAGTGACTCCAACTCGTCAATTAAATAAAAAGCTTTGGGAAATAATTTGCTTGCCACTGATCTCTGAAGCAGAAAATGACCTGTTAATATTTATTTACCTTGATTTTAATTAGATAAATGTACTTTGAATAACACTGGGTCTCTAGACTTTTTCTCAACAGGGAACACTGGCTTGTCCATGGCAAACACCTTGATTATTATCTCCGAAATGAGCAATTCATTTGGAATGGTCCATTCCCGGTAATGTCACAGAATAAACTATGATAAATGCACTGTGAAATAGAGCCAAGAGTGGTTTAATACATTTTTGTAGCATCATGCAAGTCTTGCTGTATACCACAACACCAGCTGTTTTCAATTACCTGCACGAGAAGACCAAAAGTCAGTGCTTTCATAGTGGTGCTCAAAACATTATGGGCAGTCCTAAATTATGGCTATGAACCATAGACAGCAAGGACAACTGGAGTTTACACTCCCACAGACAGTGGCTTGTGGAGACATTCAGAGAGATCCTGCTGGTTTCAACAAAACATAACAAGCCTTGGAAGACCAAATGAAGAGTTACATTTGAGAAAAATCTAGACATCCACTGTCACGTGACAAACATGTTGCTACATCTGGAATCCCTCAAAGAAGATCTGGTTAGCCACAAGCCTCATGACCACATCTCAATATGTCCAAATAATGCACGTTCGCAATGCAATTTAATAACGCAAGTAGTAATTGCAAAATTATGCAATTGAAAAAAACTCAATTGCATGGCTAAAGTCCAAGAAACATCCCATAGAGACTGTTCAGCTATTTTTCAACTATTTATGACAATGATGTCCATATCTGTCACATGGTGGCTGTGTATAAACGCACAACAAGGAAGAAGATTATATAAACAGGAAAACTTTTAATAAACCAAACAGGTAGCTCCACAGGAAACACAACCAAAGCATAGATGTACAATACCAGACAATGAGGATAACACAGAACTGAACTTAAATACACAGAGAACATGGGGATGACGAGATAAGTGATTGGGAACAGCTGTGGTGATGAGATTAGTGTCCATGGAAACAGATTGTGGCGGGAACTTCAAACAAAGGAATATGTGACTATGAAAATGACAACAAACTGAAAGTCCATGTGGTGATCAGGTGACACGAGGTGTGACAATATTAAAACCGTGAACATAAGCACACAACATAAGCCGACATCCACAATCCTAAATAAGTTGTATTTCTATAGTTGTATAGGATGAGCACATTCAAATGAATCACTGTATTTTCCAGAGTAATTTGTGTTCATCGTAAGAAAGCCTTTAGCAGGTAGGATAGGATGATTTGTGACTCAAATTACAGTCATTTGCTCCAAATGGGCAGCAATCAACCCTATCAGAACCTTGTGCGGTGGGCTTGTAATTGAAGCGCAACTTAATCAGAGACGGTTGGAGAGAGAGACGTTAATTGATCTATTCATTGTGATCTCAATAATATAAGGTGCTTTGTAGATCAATAAAGCCTTCAGCCTCATTACAGTTTGTAGGAGATTCCAGTTCCTGTTGTCGTCAAAGCATCTACTGTATCTTTACCAAAATGCCTACCTATAGGAACTCAAAGAAGTTTTCCGTCCATTTCAGCAAAGCTGTAGCGTCATTACAACAGTAAACTCAAGTCATGCGTTCAGCTATTTTTGTGACGTATCAGCGCTCTACGGTACTAGCGGTGCAGAAATTACACACTTAACCTATTCATTTTAAATGTGTCTTGATCCTTACAAGCTTCACACAATGGAGAAAACCCCAATAATCAAAAAGAAACAACACTCAAATATTTTCTCTAACTTATAAAAAAGTAAATGTTGAATTGTTCACCATTGCTGTTTCTTTATGTAAAAATGATTTGGCTTGAATCTTACTCAACATTATTCAGAATGCCACTAACACCTCAGCAACAGTGAACATGAACGGCATTGGCATTATTTCAACTCAGTGGCTGATGGAAATGAACTCAAACTCTAGGCCTTTCACATAGGAGGCTGAGGTGCTTTCTCAGCTGACAAATCGCAATCAGGATGGCACCAGAAATTCTACAGGTGATGGGATTGAATGACAACATTCACAGACATAGTATACTTGCTTTCTGCCCCACGACTGGAGGATATTAGTTTCATTTTAAGCATAAAATTCTCAGAAATTAGAGCTATCATTTGTGCAAGGGACAGGGTGATGACAATACTGAAATGCCTGTTCATTCAACCAGAAACCACCTCCATGACTCTAATATAGATCATAGACATAAAACATGAGTTTGGAAAAACTTGAGGGTAAGTAATGGCAACAACATTCATTTTCATTTTTGGGTGAACTATGCCTTTAAGGGCTTTGAATATTAAATAGTTTGGATGTGCTGTTTGACTTTCTAAAATGAGGGATTCTGACGAATGAATATGGTGTGCTGAAGGTTAAACAAGCCAAACAATCATTTTCTTTAGGGGCACCCAAAAAAAAAAAAAAGAGCAACTTCTTTATGTCTGACTTAAACTTTTTCAAGTGTTTGAAATCTGCAATTTTTCTTACCTTGTTAGTTATTAAGTATTTAAAAGACAGAGTCCATACTTTTTTCCAGTTAATATGATCAACAATGACCCAATATGACAACACATATGGAATTGTTACAAGCTCCTTTTGGAAAAATCATTATGTGATGAAGGAAGTGACAAAAAACATTTTTCCTACTGGGGTTTCAAAGAGATAGGTAAAGTGCTAGGCAATTTAATAGACTCCCTTAAAAGCATCCATGACAATGGAAAATTCTTTGGGAGTCACTGGGAAGTTATTTATATGAATTTATAATTCTGTTTAATTTAAAATGAAACCTTCTGAATTAAATAACTGGGAAACAGTCTAAAAAAATTAATCAATAAATAAAAACATTCTCAAATCAGTCGTTGAAAAACAAAGACTGATTCTTAAAATGTCTTGGTTGTTCAAAATAAGATACTGTTGAGGGGAGAAGTTATGCTTAAAGATAAATGGCCATGCAAGTAAAACTAGTTAATGGAATTTAGATTATAATTATAATTTATTATAATTGCAAATCAATAAAAAGGGGAGATCACCTAATTTAGAAAACAAGTAATTAGAAATTCCAGATTGAATCCCCCCATTACTAATTGCTATTCAATATTACAGACATAATGCATTTGATTTTTCCTAATAAAATTGAAGAGAATTTTATTGATTGATCTTCGCGTTTCATTGACCACATACAGAGAAAGTGTCGATAACGCAAACCTGGAAATGCCCTCAGCCTTGGCGAGCAGTATTCTGGCTCTCCAGGTCAAGTTCTTTTGTGTACAGCAGAACAAAGAAATTCAACCAGGTTGGGTGGGTGAGTAAATGAGAGAATTTTCATTTTTGGGCAAACTGTCCCTTAAAATTCAGCTAAATTACAATCAAATTTTCTAAAGTACTTACTGATTTCAAATTTCAAAAGCTTTCATTGGCAACAATATGAATCTAGTGCTAAAGCTCTCCTCCAATACTCCAATACCCAAATTGATGTACAATTCTTTTTAACATCTTCAAACTGGAGAAGAGAATTGTTCAATTTCCTTAAGAAGGAGTTGAGCCAAAATCAAAGGATGCTAAAAGACTAACTTTAAGAGGGATAGCGCTGTAGTCTATAAATTTATTATCTATTAAAGTCTATTAAAGGTCAAATTCATTTGTTCTTTTGGATAGATATTGTGATAAGATGCAGTTTTTTTGTTATCAACATCTCTAAAAATCATGCAACGATTACAACTTGCCTGTAACATACGCAAAAATTCTGGGTTGTTTCTAGTGTAATTTAGAAATTAAAACCAATGGTTAGGTTTGCCCATATTTGTCCCGAACTATGGGTTAAAGCAATCCAGCATTTTTTAGAGTGTGTATATGCAAAACTCAGATGTATGTATATATATATATATATATATATATATATATATATATATATATCACATCCAAAATAAAACTTTAAAACATCCAAAATAAAACTACACAATATGTGTGTGTGTGCTGTGTATACTTATTTTATGTTTAAATACACACACATACATGTATATATTTAAGAAATATTTGCATGTATATACTATACAAATATTTATATAATTTATATTATAAATAAATATATTTATATATACCTTGTTTATATATTTAATCTTTAATATTTAATTTAATATTATAAATATAACTAATTCTTTTAAAATATATAAATGCATGTGTTTGTATTTAAATACACATAATAATTAAACACATCACACACAAACATATTATGTAAACACAAACTTTTATTTTTGATGCGATTAATCACTATTAATCATTTGCCCAGCATTAGTTCTTATTCTTATTATTTTGGAATGAATGCAAAAATAATGAACAAAAATATACTTAGTTTTATTGAATAAAACAATTTTTAAAGTACACCCCCCCCCCCCCCCCCCCCCCCCCCCCCTCTATACTGTACCTGTGTACCTGTGTACCATTCCCTTAAAAGTGTGGGTTACATGTCTTTCATCAGAGCAGAGTGTGGCAAATGGGGGTGGAGGACATAAATAACTCTTCAGCTTGCTACATCTCGCCTACTCGGATTCAGGCCTGTTATGACTTTGACTTTGTATCTGCCACCATAATCATTAACCTGTCACCACCCCTTTCCATTTTGATGTTTACCCCTGACTAACAAGACTTAAATTTGTAGAATAAGTGCCCCTGCTTGGGAATCTCAAAGGTGGAGAATACACATGGTTCCTCATCAAAGTGGCACTCACCCACACTCTTAATCATGCCTCTCCTACACTATTCGTACAGTTTAACAGCTCATGATAGGGTCCTAACAGCCCCTAGTCATTTTGTCCACTACACATGCCAGTGTTCTTATTGTGCTATTACCCAACATAGAGTATTCAATGCTACGTTTAATCCTAGAACGCAAGAACCAACAAAATTTACACGAATGTATAAATGGGGTCCTGTTTTGGAAATTAATGCTTTTCTTAAAAAAGAGAGAGAGAGATTGTTTTGGCTTTACAGCAGCTCTAAGAAAATATTATTATCGAGCTAAAGCAGGTCTTTGATTCAATCACTTCCGTTGTAGAAATTGTTAATTATTAACTTTGGAGCCGCTTAAATGACACCTTTCCAACTGGAAACCAAAGACCATTAATGCATTCTTTTAGTCTATAGGTTTGCGGATTTGAAAGTGTATGTGCACAGACGCTTAGTCTTTTCTACTAAGTGATATTGCCAAATTACCGGTCTGCTCTGTATAATACAGAAAAATTTGTCGTTGTCGGATCTATGTGCAGAGGACAGTTTAGTTGACACTTCAGGGCTGCGTTGTCGTCGCGACTAAGTCCTTCATCTCATCCTGATGTGGCCTGGATCTGGCAGACTACGGCAAACCTCGGGATAAACAAAGAGAAACTAATATTAGCATAGATACCATTCTTCTTATGATGTAGCGAGTACATCAGGTGTTATGGGAAGTGTTCCCGGTTCCGCCTGACCTTATTTGTGCAGCCTAACAATCTACATGATTTGAATTTTAGAAGTAGATAATGTGTTATGTGTATGCCATATTTTAATCTATAGTTAAACTGACCGACTGTGTCTGCTTCCCAAACAATGCTAGAAAGACTTCCAAAGTTTAGGTGCTAAAAAGGAAAAGGATATACCACCTGCGGTTGATTTTAATATTCTAGGTATTAACAACTGGCCAGAATTCTGAGATCGTAACAGACATGAAGAACCATAATGTGTTAAGAGCTCACTCAGGTATTGGGGCGCTAAACCATTTAGTGCTTTTTAAGTGATTAGCAAGATTTTTAGCAATTAGCAAGAATCTATACAATGTTTAATAGGGAGCCAGTGCAGTGTTGACAGAACCGGGATAATATGGTCATACTTCATGGTTCTAGTAAGAACTCTAGATGCTGCGTTTAGGACCAGCTGTAACTTCCACTTCCTAACGACTTCCTAAAGGAAATGTTGGTAGTCTTGTCTTCCCTATTGTAAGGCATATCCAAGCGATCTGGCTTAGAGTAAAGGCGGGACTTAATTTTGTCCACCAGGAATTGATTGGATGGTTGTGGTTTGCTATCGCTGTGATCTCATGTGAGTGACAGATTGTCCCACCCTCCACTCTAGTAAACACGTCATCAGAGAAGAGATGTCGCTGTATTAGGCACGGCTGCCTTGTACCAAGCCTGAGTGCAATTGTCCCCCTTCCCCACTGTCCTGCATTCACATTGCACTTAACGTTCCTGGCCAGAGCACGTCATTACGATGGAACTTTTTGTTTTGAAGAAAACAGGAAGAAGAGTTAATAGACTGTCTAATAGATTTACACTTATGCAGTGCAGCGATTCTGAGAATTCGGAAGTGTGCATTTGATGGACACTTTACTATCCCATGAGGCCACGGGAGAGAATTTATGAATAGCAGTGAAGCGATGCAACTCAAGCCAAGTTGTAATGAGGGATGCAGTAAGTTTGAATTTCACTCTTTAGAACACAGCCTTGAAACTATATATATATATATATATATATATATGCTTGAGTTGATATACTGTATAAATATTGTATATATTTCAATAAATGAATGAAAACGAAGCAGTGAAGAAAGGAAAGCGAAAAAAAAGTATGATTTTATTTTGCACACTTTCACTGCATTTCATTTTTTTCCTCTTTTTATCACGTCTCTCAACACCAATGCATTTACATTCACAAACATTCACAGCCTTCTGTATGATCTTTAATCAATGTCCACCAATCAACATTTTCACACAAATTACAATTAAGCACAAACAAGAACACAGAGCAGATCACAAGTTATTTGTTCAGCTTGTACACAATTTAGCATTCGCTAATAGGCGAAACAACATCATGTTTGCATTATCAATTCGACACATACAACAGACCAGTATACACTTTCTAATGAGCAAAGGAGCAATTAGAGGCTTCCTCCCCATTCCACATTTACGGTCTAAAAATACTTTCTAAAATTAGTCCATTTCCTGAGCTCTGAAAGTGCTCTCAATTCAATATTCATAAAACATCACTGATACATGTGTCTCATTGTGAGGGATGTTGCTCCATCACTTTTGATGGACGCCCAAGTGTAATGCCTGAAAGTGCACCCTGTTCTTCAAAATGTCATATTCATCATTGATTGGTGCGCAGGCGGGAAGAACAAACATATCAATCACGCTCTGACAGGAAAGCCTGTGTTGCCTGTCTTTTTACTCATGCTGTAACATTTCCTGGTTAGTGATTGTTCTCTATTCTATTCAACAAATGCCAGTCTCTCTATTTTTCCATCAGTGTAATTAGACCTGCTCGCTCCCTCGAGGCTGAGCATTTGACTCTCCAGAGGCCTACCGTTGAAATATTACAAAGATCTGAAAAAGTGGTTGATATAATTTGCTCCAAGACAGTTTTGTTTTTTGGTTCAATATCACCCCTAAGGTTTTTTAATGTTTCTAGTTTCAAGGCCTATGTTATTATTATTAGAATCATATTTTTTGTTTGCAACTTGTGGACATGTTTCTGGATTTCATTCAGACTTGATTACCACTGACATAAATTAAATCTGTTGTTCGAAGCATAACAAACTAATATATGAAGTTCATTGGTGAAAATGAAAGTGTTTTATATCTATATTAATGTAATTTACAGAGGCCTGTTATAATTCTTAAAAAAAAATCAAAATCTGTCATCAAAATCATTTGACTTTCTTTCATCTGTTATTTTTAGCAGAATGAACAAGCTGCTCTTTTCTGTACAATGAAAGTGAATTACTACATTCATTCTGTTCTTAAGCTATGGTCTGGCCTATGGTCAAATATATAATATTTCTGAATATAGGATACTTTATTTTTTTTGGTAGTGACAGCATCTGGATGGCAAAAAAAAAGCATTAACATGCTTGAACAGACATCTGTCATATGTCATATAATCTGTCATTATTATGCCAGTTTGTATATAATTTTTTGGCAAATTTATAACAACACGTGACCTACCAGCGTCAGTTGCGTCGATACACTGCAATTCATAAATTCTCTCCTGTGGCCTCATGGGATGGTAAAACGTCCATTGAATGCATACTTCAGAATCTCACTGGAATTAATACATTTTTCGCATACTACTATATTATAGTAGGGAAGTATTCGATTTCAGAAACAGCGAGTGCTTTATTTGCAAGTGTTTTATTACCTGTTGATGAAAACATAGCTATAGATGTTTGTTATATATGTTTATGGTGAAATGTTTAATTTCTGTTCCGAAAGTGAAAGTTTCTGCACATTAAGCTTCATGGGATCAGAAAAGTATTTTAACATCCAAAAATTACACACTTCAATTTTAAGTTGTATTCATCCCAAAATATCACTTTAATGGATGCTCTGTGCTCTTTCCAGACTTCCATCAGCATATTTAATTATGGAGGTATCATGTGGAAATATGGCATACTGAAGGCTTAGATCATGTCGTGGTCTCAGCATTCTGTCTCATTAATTCTTGGCATAGAGCTGTAATATTATTTAATATTTGCAGTCAATGTACAAGTATCTCCACTGGCACCACTGACGTTACGTGCCAAAGAAAAGAAAGGATATCTAGATTTTGGCACCGCATAATTGAAAAGTATCCACCGATCTAAACTGTCCGTTATTATGACAGCATTTCCACTCCATATAGAAAGGTGCCCAAATGCTGGAGTAATCATTTCTGAAACTTTGGAGTTTGTCAAGAATAGGCCTTCAGAAATTATGGACAGTATTTAACATATTTTGTATGCTGAGCTCATGAAATTAAGACTTGAAAGGAAATCCAGAAGGACGCTGTGAAAAACATCATAAAATGACAAGAGGGATGAAAGTGGAGATTGTGATGGCAGAAGTTCAAGGCTTTCAACACATTATTATACTAGCCATCATGCATCAATGTTTCTGTGTGCTCAATTTCTAAGGGTAAAATCCTTTTTTATTCTGATCAGACAGCATTGACTTATGATGATCTAAGGTGACTGACGGGACAAGACAAGTCAGCAGAAATCTTGATACAACTTTCAGCTGTGCAGAATGTACAGACAGAATAAATTATTAAGATTAATTTATTCTCCATTCATTCATTTTAATGATAAACCAAATGAAAGATATTTAAACAATGCAAGAGCCATTGCTCCAGTCTACCTTTCAAAAGTGTGGGCTGGTTAAGTTTTTTTTTTTTTTTTTTTTTTTTATGAAAGTATTGCTTTATTCAGAAAAGACTCATTAAATTTATCAAAAGTGACAGTTTATAATGTTCTATTTAAAATAAATGCTGTTCTTTTGAACTTCATATTCATCACTGAAGACTGGCGTTATGATACTGAATATTCAGCTTTGCCTTTAAATTTCATTATAAAATTCTGTATCTTAAAATAATAAAAAAAAAAACAGTTATTTTAAATTGCAATATTATTCATAGTAATACTATTTTTACTGTTTTAACTTTACTTTTCCAGAAACTACATTTGCAGCCTCATTCTCATATTCCCCTACCATTAATGACACTGTGCAATGCCAGTGCTCAGCTAGTGTAATGTTTTATGTTGATCTAAGATCAGGTTATCCAACCATACCTCAGTCTCAAGCTCAATGTTTGTTGCCTCATCTAGCCACAACGTGAGTCTGTCCGAACCACAGCTACGTAAGAGGTCAAGCACAGGAAAGAAGCCGCTTGCGCTTGCTCTTTTCAGACACAAAATTGGGCTAATCGTTGCCATTTGTCGTGATTCCAGAATGAAATGGCTTCTGGGCAAGTCATTGAATATCCGGGCTTGTGAAAAGGCCTGGTTGTCATGGTAACTACTGAGGGAATAGAATAACATCATTGGTGGGCTTGGATTTGCCGAGTAGTCCCTTCTCTGCAACATTAAATTTGAACATTTCTTATTAGAATCGAACCATCGCTGGAAAGTTGAGGGGAGAAGGAGAACAGTCTTCAGCATAATAATAGGTTGAACTTACTTTAAATATTGTACAATTAAAGTGCATGGATTAAACAAGTATAAATTTTAGCAAAATGAAAAACATTTATGTAACAATATTTAATACAATAGTTTAGCTTTTACGAGTGCCCTATATAGCTTTAAAGCAAAAATGTGATTTAAGAATGATCCAGAAAGCATTTTGTGTGGGTCGAAAGCAAAGGAAATCTAACCCTTTGTACGAAGGAGTTCACATTAATTTTATTAGAGGCATAGAAAGACTCCCAAGACAGGGGAGTCTCAAGAGTGGCCACTCAACTGAGACTGCCCTGAGTTACTGAAGCCCTGAGACTAGCAAAAGCAGCTTCCAAATCATCAGCATTCATCTTGGTGGATCTGTCTGCTGCTTTTGACACAGTTAATCGCCAGATTGTTCTCTCAGCCTTCATGACAAAGGGCATTTCAGGAACAGCACTCCAATGGTTCAAGTCTTACCACTCAGGTAGGTCCTTCAGGGTATCTTGAAAAGGTGAGGTGTTTAAATTGCAATATCTTGCTACTGGGGTACCTCAGGGCTCAGTGCTTGGACCACTGCTATGCTGATGATACACAGCTCTACCTCTCATTCCAACCAGATGATCCTACTGTATAGCTGCTTGCATTGCAGCCTGTCTGACAGTCATTTCTGTCAGGACGAAGGACCACCACCTTCAACTCAACCTTGCAAAGACAGAACTGCTTGTGGTCTCGGTCAACCCAACACTTCATCAGAACCTCTCCATTCAACTATTGCGCATGTTCTCATTTGTAAGTCGCTTTGGATAAAATCATCTGCTAAATGATTAAATGTAAATGTAAGTTTCCTGTGTTCACAGTGAGGAATCTGGTTGTTTGTGAAAGGAATCTGTTAGTGTGTGGTGGTCTATCTTTGTCGCATCTTGGCACTCCACACACTACAGGAACAAAACTGTTAAATTATTATTATTGTTATTATTACTATTTTTTTATCGTCATGTTTGTGGTCCCTCACATTTTGAAAATAAGATTTTACAAATCTTTTAGTGTAGGCCAGCCTTAAGTGGTCAAGGCTTTGTGCTCACCAGGGCTGACCTTTGACCTGAGGAGTCACCTAGGTGGTTATCCTGGTTATCGCCATCAAACTTTTGAGCAATACAGTTAACCCCAGGTTGGTGGGAGAACTACTTTAAAAAATTCTTGCACAAGTCACATTTGATAAAAATTGTTACTTTGCTTCAATCATGAGCTATTTGCTGCCAGGACCTGCAATATGTCCATTAGACAATTGAGCTGCTGGCCAGATCTGATTTTTGAAGTTGTTTTCTGGCAAGTACTCTGAGTTTCTCAGTTGGGCTTGAGCCTCTTTGTGTTTCTGGAAGTCATGACTTTCACTCCTATACAATCAGTGAACATTGTGTTCATTCATTTTATTTTTTTTCTTCAACTTTTAAATATATATATTCACTTGCATTTCATAATTGGGCCTTATACCCTGACTTTTTAAAAATAAACTATATCCATTTTTAACTGAAAAAGGCAAATAATTAAAAACAGTTACATGCTTCTGAATATGTCTTAGAATTCTTTTTTCCTCCCTAGTAATCTGAATTTTTCCTGATCTGTAATCTGTAACTTTGATTTTCCTGATCTGTATCTCATATTATATCCCATACAATTAGGAGCAGGCTGCAGAGAATGACAGACTCTTATTTTTATTTTATTTTTACTTGTCCTCTTTTCAGGTTCATGCTGACACTGTCTCTTTCAAAATTCACAAAACATGCATTACCTAGGAATCAATCCCATGGCCTTGGCATTGAGGTCTGTTTGAGTTAAATAAATACAAAAATAAATAAATAAATGAATAAAATTACAGAAAGATTCTTTATGTATTTGAAGGGAAGCTCATATTAATTAATTATGATTTTACCATAAGAAACCGTAGCTATTTTGGTGGCAATTTTCTCAAAAAACAACATTTCTCATTTTGTTTAACAAACAACAAACAAATAAGCAAACTAAATATTATAGATTATTCTGTGAATCCCCTTCTGTCTCTTCAATCATTACCCTCTGTTTGAGTAGCTTCATTCGTCTGCTTTGAAAGACCATCACCATCTGCCACCCTTTCATTTTGCACTCTCTATTTCTATATCTCTACTCTAGTCTCTCTCTTCCCCACCTTAATTAAAATCAATATTTCTCATCTCATTAATATACCCAACTTTCAACTCTGCTTGCTTGTGAATGGTGTCAGATCTCTGCAAAAAAACTCTAAGGTACCTATAGTTTGTTTAGAGACAGAGACACTCAATTATATCCACCAGACTCCATTAGTAGTATATTTACTCCAAATGGACAAGTAATGACAATAATGATACTTTCCTGCATTCAATTTTATACTTAACAAAATATGGTTGTAAGTGATTCAGCGCAAGAAATGTCACAAGCCGAACAAAATATTATGAGTTAATTAAATGTAAAACCCCCCAAATCCTTACTTGCTCCTAATAATATTTATTTCTAAATATGAAGTCTGTCCTCTCTGACCGGTGTATAAACAATTACTCTTCGTGACAGAGGATCTACCAATCCTCTTATCATCATCATCCAGGCTCATAACAGGATGCAGGACATGCAAACTGAATGTTGCTGGCAGTGCATGATGAGGCACACCTGATGCTAATTTTGCCTTGACAGTGCTGCCATAAATACAGCTTTGAGTTCCCTAGTGTATTGGAGCAAGTGTTGAGGTTTATGGATGTCATATCCAGACCCTGGTTAATTGATTGCCACCTGGTCCCTCTTTATCAAAGATACTTCCCAAACCTGCACAATGAGAACAACATATCCCCTTTGTTATTTGTAGGGGGGTTCAAGAATGCCCCCTTTGTTACATGTTACTGTTATACAGCTGCCTTTGATTATTTGATGATTGGTCATTATGTGTCCTCATGTTGTTTCAAACCTATATGACACTATGGTTTCTTTTTATTCGCTTGAGGAATACTTCACCCAAAAATGAAACTTTTGTCATCATTTACTCACCCTCAAGTTGTTCCAAACCTGTATGAATTTCTTTCTTCTTTTTATTTTGAAGATTATGGGTAACCAAACAGTTGATGGGCACCATTGACTTCTTTTTTCTATGAAAGTCAATGGGACCCATTCACTATCTCTACAAAACAAGAGAATGAAAACAAGTTGTGTACTAACATATGTTAATGCAGTAGTTGTGCACTCATTATTGAGGTGTATTTAATGAGCGCATTTGATAAAATTCACTGTGGTTTCGGACACCACTACAAATCGCTGTCCCTTCAAATAGTGCACTATAAGTGTATGGTTTCTGACACAACCATTGACTTATAGAAGGTGTTCAGAAGTGGAGAATTTGATATTTGTTCCTCAGACAAATATTAAACAGCTTCAGAAGACTTACTGTAATGAAGCACAAGAATCAAATGGTAAACTTTAATGTTTCAGTGCCCTTGGGGACTAATTAGGTTACACAGAAAACAGTACCTGTTTGTATAACCAGTACAATTTCCTTTTGTGTTCCATTAAAAAAAAAACATATTAAATCATATGGGTTTGGAACCACACAAGGGTTAGTAAGTGATGACAGAATTTTCATTTTTGGGTGAACTACTTCTATAACCTTTGCCAATAAATTATACATTAAAAAATGCTACACTTTAGTACTAAAACAGTAAATAACCTCCTGCAAGACCTGGAAGAAAACATGTCTATTGTGTCTAAATAGTGAATAGAGTGCATCAGCAGAGGATCATAAAAATCGTTTTAATCTCTTTAATCACAATGTAAAATTATGCTATGCTCTGAGGATTCGCCTGCACTGTACTAGGATTTCCAAGCCAGAAAGCCTCTGTAATTAAATCAGGTCGTAGGCATGGCTAAGATTTCCTCTAAACATATGCAGAAAGCTCCTGAAAGGATTTCTGGTTAAGCTCTAGACTCTGCTCAAGGCCATTGTTCATTATGATGGATCACTTTTGCACAGTGTGCTTTGGCATGTTGTGACATGTGATACGTTACAGTGGCGGCTCCTTGACCTGATGGTAAGACCACTGCATTAATTAAACTTTTGCTTTGGATTAAAATGTGACAGAGGGCAAAAGAACATTATGACTGTGAAGTAACTACATCATTATAACGGTAAACCTAATAGTTGGACCTTCAATTCAATTAGTCAAGATATTTGCTGTAATTACTACTACTACCAATAATAATAATAATAATAATAATAATAAAAATCCATAATCAACTAACTAACGTTCAGAAGATTGAGGTCAAATAGATTTTTATAATGTTCTTGAAATAAATATGCTTTCCAAGGCTGCATTTATTTGATCACAAATTGTGTAAAACAGTAATATTGTGAAATATACAATTTACAATGACTGTTTTCTCTATACATCCTTCAGAAATGATTCTAAAATGATGATTTGTTGCTCAGACAACATGTTATTGTTATCAATGTTGAAAACAGTTGTGCTGCTTTTTTTGTGGAAACAGTTTTTCAGAATTTGTTGATGAATAGACGAACCATGAAGAAAATAAATATTTTGTAATATTGCAAATGTCCTATGTTATCCTATTATTTGGCAAAATCCTCAGTGGACGTTTCATCAGTTTTATATCACCTAACTGGCTTGATTTAATAATGAGGTGATTTTTATGGATATAACCTTTCGAACAATCACAACCTTCTCTGCTTGACAGAAAAGAACAAAACCGCTGGTGTTGCAAGGCCTTTTCAATTCATGAACAGTATTTCTTTTGGCCGTACCACTAACAAAAACTTAGTCTAATTTATCAAGATCAACAAACTGTCCGAAAGCTAACTAAATACAATGCATTTAAAATTTCCACAGGTGGTCAGATGAAATTGCAGTAAGATTGATTGCTGATATGGAGAGAACAATTAAACATGCTCCTGTCAACTCTGTCTGTCTGGAGATCCTCAGAGAACCAAGCAGTCTCATCGAGATTTCAGCATCATCTATACAATACCATTGGGCAGTCGAGCCCAAAGCCAGTTCGTCGTTGTGTTTTCTGCAGGCCCAAACTTCAGGATGTTTATTATCTTGGCCAATGCTTTCCTCTGGAAAAGGAAGGGGATGGAGGTTGTGCACTGGTGACATCTGAAGTATTTTCCCACAGCAGAGGATGGTTAGGGGATTGTGGGGGGCTCCAGTATTACCAAGAATCTGTGTCTGAACTGGCAGTTTCAACAGACGAGTTCACACACTAGAGTGTTCTCGTTTGCTCCCACATAAACACACCAATACACAGATAAATCTGGACAAACTATCTTATGACTTCATCCTTTAAGCCATTTCTATCTCTCTCTAGACCGGTCTTTGTGTGGCCCTTCATGCCTTTTGCCCTTCTGTTTCCACGCTACTCTTTTAAAGCCAAAATCTGTACAAATCACAGAATTCTACTGGATTTGAATGATGGCCTTGACTATCAGAGAGGAAAAATGCATAATCTCTTAGGAGGCTTTCAGGTGTCAAGTCCCATCAAAATTGGTGAGTGATAGTCAAAGAGTTCCATATAGGAATATTTTAAATTTAAGGACCTAAAATTAAATAGATTTCTGCCATAATTAAATCTGTTGCTAAATGAATTGTATTTTCAGTCGGTGCCAATGGGTTTAAGTTTAGTCACAACACACAAAAAAACACCCTCAAATACATTCATAACTGCCTCCTGGATCCTTAAATATTTTTTTACTTGCCGTCATTATGAGTTCATTAATGTGTAGGGCATTCAGAATGATCTCAGGCAATAATGAACTGCGACCTAGGACATGCCTAAACATGCTGTACACAGTTACATATGACAACAAATTTTAATATAGGGTAATACTCATCAGCGTTTTTGAATGTCAATTTCTGAATAGGCATACAATTTAAAAGATGTCAAGCCTGTTTTGTTTTTTCATCTTTTCATGTCTTTTATTTTGAAAGTTTCCTGTTAGTCATATTTCCTGTTATTGAGTCATGTGATTCCCTATTCCCCTCATGTGACCTGGCCATTAGGCTCCTTTGTTTTATGCGTTAGATTTTCATTGGTTTTCATTGAGATTCTAGTTCTGTCTTCATTGGTTTATCGTCTTCGTTACTCACAGGTGTATCCTGTTACTCATTAGTCTTAAGCTTGTTCGATTTCATTGTGCAGCCCAATCGGCAGCTGAGTTGAAGCAATGCATGCTGGTTAGAAATTTTGTCCAACTTGAGACAGCACTGACGACACGTCACTGTGATGTATGGCATTTTGCAAGAGCAAATTGAGAGCAGTCGGCTGAGTCAGCTCTGATGACGACACAGCTGCTCCACAAATCACATATGTTTCATGTTTCTGACATCTCCAGTTCCACTAATGCTAACAAATCTGTATTTTTAGAACCTTTAAAGCCCTCCTTATGTAGTCACTTTATTTCACTTCATCTTTGATAAAGTATGCAAACACCAAAAAAAAAAAAAGTGTCAAACTCCACGCCAGAGCCTCATCACGTCTATTTATAGACTTTTCAGCAGAAATTAAACAGTATTCTTCAAACAGAAAAAATAAACTCATTAGTTAAACGAATTAATTCATTCTTTAATTTATTAACCTATTCTTTATGTAATATAATATAATTTAATAAACTGTAAATATAAAGAATTTGACAAATCACCCCAACCTAACCTTTATGTATGAAATATATTTCTGAAACTTTGCTGTTGCTTTTTGAAAAGTAACATTCTTTTTCCTAAAATGTTCAAATATTATGGGAAGCAGGAAAATATCTGCAAGTATATGAATAGAATACCAATAGGATAGAATACCGGTGACTAGCAGCAGGATTTCATATTAGAATAGTGTTAGTGCATTCATTTCTGTGCCTTGCACGTAACAGTCAAGGCAAGACGGCTAAATCTAGATGAATAGCTTTTGAAAAGATGTGCAGAGAGTTTCCTTAAATACAATCTGAGGACTGGCTTGATGTCTCCTCATAAAAGCACTCATTCCTTTTCTTGGCCAGAGCAGTGGATGCAGACAGAGTGGTTCAGGACCTGGACTTATAGAGTGGGAATACTTTCTCTGGATCAGTTCAACATTTTTCCAGACACTGATAAGCAGAAACAGAGACATAAGAGTATTATACACACACACATGCATTCTTTTTCTTTATGCACATATTCTATGAAATACTGGCATTTTGATAAGTGGTGAGACAAAAACATGTCATTGTAATATAGTAAGCCTTTTTTATTGCAGTTTTTGTAAAAAGCAAATTGAAGTCTTCTTGTGATACTGTAGGATTGCTTTTTATAGCATTATTTATGGGAGTGTATATTTGTCCTGTGTAACAAAGTGAGTCGATTAGGATCAGGACACACATCTAGAGGATCACGCAGGGATCAAGGTAGCTATTGGAAGGAGACAACAGGATTTACCGAAGGTAAATTTATGCCTCGTTCAAATAGTCTTAATGTTTCATTATTCTAGGTAAAAGAAATACTGTAGTAAGTATAGTCAATACTGGGTATAAACATGAGTTTTATTTAGTGGAGAGAAATAAAACAGGGTGATGAAAAGGTCGGTGGGTGATGTCCAATATTAAGATTTCATTTGGCATAAGTGCAAGATGCTGAAATATACTATAGCTAGTTTGATGCAATGGAACGCTTTAGTTTAACTTGATATCATAGTGTGGACACAAACAAATATGTGGATGGTAAACACTGGGATATTTCAGCAATGTGGCCCAAAAGCAATAAATCAACAATTATAAAAAATAATTGGCCTGGACACAAATATTTGAGGTCAATCACCACAGGGCCACAATTCCTGGACTTGATATTTGGATTAATTTATTTCAAGAGGGATATATTCAATTGGGGATGTCACTGAGTCTGTACGTCAAACATAACGATTGGAATTTAGTCCAAAAAGGTCAATTTGGTCTCATCAGACCATTGAACTTTTTGCCAGATGGCATCATAGTTTTCCAGGTGTGTATTTGCATAGCACAAACAAGACTGAGTGTGGCACTTTTTCATGAAAGGCTTCTTTCTTTCAGTGCCATGTATGGTGAAGAGAAAAAAAAACATAACTACTGTGAAGTATGGTGGTGGGAGCATTACATTGTGGGGGTGTTTCTCTTCAGCGGGGACTGGACGATTGGATTGAAGGGAAAATGGATGCCCCCAAAGTACATCCAAATTCTTGAGAATCCAAAGATTTGACTGAACTTGAGCAATTCTGCAAGGAAGAATATTCCTCAATCTAGGTGTGCAAAGCTAGTACAGACATATCCAAAAAGATTAATGGCTATAATTGAACCAAAGGGTTGAACTATGAAGTATTAAATCAGAGTATTGATGACTTTTCCAGCCCTGCTATTCTAGTTTTTACATTTTTAATAATCATCCAGAATTTTTAAAATGTCCTTTTCACTTTGATGAGGGTTTTAATGTTTACATACTGCAAAAAAGTAAGACTTAATTTAACTTATTTTCCAGGGTGTAATGTGACAAAAGGTAAATATTTTCACAGGATATGATTACTTTCTATAGGAACTATATGAGCAATATCACATGGGTAGGCCTCATCGCCAGCGCCGAATCACAGCTGTGCTGATATACAGTCATATCACATGGCTAAGAGTATGATATTGCATTTATATAACAGTTTGACAGCACAAGTGAGTAAATAAATAAGAAACAACAACAGAGTGTCTTTAAAAACACTCGTTTGTGCAGAAGCCACAGATTTAAATCTCAAGTTAACAGTTTAACCATTGTGACCAAACCTCTGTCACTAATTCTAGAACTTTAGAACTATTAGCAAAGGAACATTGAGTCACTTTATTGAAACCTATTGTATTATGTAGAGTAGAGTTATGGTATTATGAGACAGAGATCGCCTAAACAAGTGTATTACCTGTATCTGATATAGCATTTATTCTTCAGGTCGATGTCCATAAAATTATATCCATTATTAAAAAAAATCATTTGAAATGTTTGCTGGTGTAATAATGTAACTTTCGCTAAAGTTAAAATCACAATCACTAAAGGACCCTTTCTCAATCCCAAATACGACTTGTTTATAAAAAATAATATTTAGTTAACAACAATGGCCATTTGACAATAGGAAACATACACAATCAAGGAATTCAGTCAAATGTACAACAGCAGCGCTCTAATGCAGTATTTAAGTCAAATATAGCCTTAATATAAAGTTATGAAACTTAATTTTCCCCTTAACCCGAATGATTATATACCACAAATGAGTTATAGCTCATGTTTAACCACTATCTACATAAGAGCCAGCAAGATTAAGCTGTTCTCTGCGGGTACGTAAGCGCTGAATGCATGCTGATGGCCTGCAAAAGTGTCTAAAGAAATTTTAAAATAGCCACTATGTTTTTATATGAGTCATATATTTGAGGTCTAAATAACATTCTCACCTAAATAGCTCTTAAAACTACATTCTGTGACGCAACAATACTACAATTTGAAAAAATTATGATGGATTTGCTTGAGCGCCATGACAGTTGCCACAAGCGGTGATACAAACTGTGAACGGTTCCAGTGCTGATACTGGGGGAATATTCGAGAACCAGAAAGAACTGTTGTATAAATATATATGTAAGGATTTAAGGTCAAGACGTGGTTACGGTTAAGAAAAGCAGGATGATACAAACTGTGAAAAATCCAAGAATGTATTACAAATATGTCATTTACTGTTCTAGACTGTTATTCAGACACTTCGAAATGTGGCAGTGGAAACGCACTTAATTTTTGACAGGCAAAACACAGAAGGACTGTACGAATGATCATCATCATCATCATCAATGAGTTCTTTCAAAAGTTCAATTTTGAGTGTACTCATCCAGAATTAAAGATTTATACATGACTCATTCCGCTCAGAGGACATCAGTACTTCTCTGAGGAAATTATCATACAAAAGAAATTCACTACAAGTGTAGCAAGGGGCTGTCTAAGACCTTTTGAAACTCATTTAAATCTCTGAGCCAAAAGAGCGAAACTTTTCAACACAACAATTACAGAAAGACTATCTGCACGTCTCGGTGTGCGAGAGGGAATTGGATCAGGTGCTGCAGTCAGTCTTGGTGTCTCAGGCATGTGTCCAAATGATTTACGAGATGTGTAGCTGAGGCAACGTATGTGCAGCAAAGACCATAAAGTAAACGCTCTGACAGTCTCTGTCTTCGAGCAACGTGAGGAGGGAGAAAGCATGAAGAAGGGCCTGGAGCTGAGAGTCAAAAAGCTGGAGACATGACTCACCCACTCACCAAAACACAAGCCCACTCTGAATGTTTTCAAAGCGGCCAGAACCCGTAATTATTTTGTTCCATAAGACACACCAGTATGACTGAGCAACCGCGTCCAATTATAATACATAATTATTACGTCCTGCGATCACTGATGAAGTGGTCAAAGTGGAGGCTTATGTTCCTGCAATTGCGTTGACATTTTAATGTTGCTAATAACGTTGTACAATGTGATATATCTTCACAACAAAACATCTGAAAGATGGCATCCATCACAACGGAACTCAAAGTTACCACTTAAAGGGATGAAAATTCACTCATTCACTCACCCTCACACTTCAAAAACCATGCAATACCAACAGGCCTTTAACACATATGACCCCATATGGGGAATCATGCTTAGACAATGGTTAGACGTGGGTTCATAAGTTCACGCTTTATGTAAACGTCAGTTGCGAATCTGACGTAAGCACATTCTGAAGCTCGTGCGAGTAGAGACAAACACCTATTGTTTTGCTTCAGAAGACTTTTGAAATCACATACTGTATATGGTACTACATTTGGTTTGAAACTTGCTTCACGACCATTAAAAAAGTACATTCTATATAGTATGAATGTGTGTAGTATAAATGAAACATGTACTACATCTGCCATCTTGGCACTGTCATGTTCCTCCAAGTATCCATTTGATGCGCGCTTCAAAATCTCAGCAGAAGTAGTAGATCAACTTTTTTCGCTAACTTATGAACAGCCTACTGTGAAGCATTCTACTTGGCACACACACTGTTTTCACCTACTGTGTAGAATGGAAGTTGGCATATTTGGATGCAGGGATTGATTAATCAAATAAAGAAATTTGTGTTTGTGTACATTTGAAAAAATAAAGTCATACACCTGGGATGGCATGACGGTAAGAGATGGGTGAAGCATCCCTATAATATGACAAGGGTGTTCACAAGGCTCCAAACGGGCAGGCATTAAAAACCTGGTTCGGTACATTTACAATGCAAAAATGTCTCTAAAAGGCACTCTGAAATGAATTTGAATTGGCTTACATAATAAAAACAAATCAATTTATTTACTTTTTTGCATTTTAACCACTCTTTTTTAAAAACATGACTCATACAAAGCAACATTATGTGCAACTAAACTTAAATAAAAGCAGAAAGGAAAGTGCTGATATTTATCTGTTTGACACAGTCTCTGGAGTGATGTCAGAGTCTATACAAACAAGTGCTTTGAATCCCTTCTGAGCGCTTCCGCATGAATGAAAGAGCACTTTATTTTTGATAAGATATAAAGGTGAAATGACAAAAAAATAGAGGGCAACAAATGCGAGAGCATGAATTTCATTGCATGCTTCTAACAACATTTCTTTTAAAGTGCTGTAGCATAAAGAAACATTGAGATGTGAACGAAAATGGCAGTGTGCATGATATAGATAAATAGATGCAGTGGTGAGTAAAACATCTGAACTTACTCTTGATTAATGAAAAAAAATCTCTCAGATCCTTTTAATGACACACTCGGAAATATGTACTGACTGTATTAATATTAATATTTTTGGATGCATTTGATGACTGACAAAGTATATTTAAATCTTATTTGTCAGAATCCTGAATAAAAATGTCTACAACAGGTTATTATGTATATATAAATATTTTGTAGCCTATGAATGTTGATCAGATATTTTACCACGTGCATTTTTCAGGTCCGATCCGACGATACGTGCCTTGAACCCTTGATTAACTAAAGTTGGTTTAAACATCCATAATGCGTATATTTGAGGGGGAAAGCCGCTCAAGAAAGCCGAATTTCAGTCCATAAAAAGTAAATCATTGCATTGTTAAACATTTCTGCCAGTTTTTTTTTTTTTTTTCTTTCTTTTGGGGTTTTATGCAATGTACTTGACTTTGAAATAATAACAGTAATCTTATCCAAATCTCATTTCTAAAGGATTGCCATTATATAAAAGTTAGCTGGCTGGGTCATGCTTTGAGAACAGACAGAAACCAAATAGACTATAGCAAACCTAAAGTTTTCCATTTTAACATGAGAGGTGTCTGGCGTGTCTGATTGTGTTTTGATGTCAGGTTTAGGTCCTGCAATTTGTCTTTTTTACCTTTTTAAGTAATGTGAGATTTGTGTTCCCTATACTTCAATACACAACTTGAAGTAAGTACTCTTTACAGTTGACAAAATGTAGCTTTAATGTGTGAAACGGTGTGAAAGCACCACTGGAATTTGGTTGGATATAGCATGCAGGATGGTCTCCAGCCAGTTAGAGCCTTACTGATAGTGTTCACCCATCTGCGGTGTGAATAAACGCTTCTGGAATGCAGCAGTCTGTATCATCACCAGCCACTAATATTCAGCTTTCACACCTCAGCTCACAGTTAAAAGGATTAGGCAGCTCAGCGGCAGTAACAGCCCATCTCACTCCCTCCTGTAAATGGCATCATCTCATATATCACACCATCTGAGTCCTGGCATGTGCTGCATCTATCTTTTTTTTTCTTCTTCCTCCTTTTTCCCCCCTAGTAAATCACTCTCTTAAAATGAAAATAGCTTTGGCCTTAAATATTGGTCTTATATGTTACATCACAAGAATCAAACATACTCAAATGAAGAAACCATTGCACACACAGAATCTTGCGATATGGAAAAGTCATAAATGAGTACTTAAGTGCAAAAATTATGTAAAATGTATTACTAATTTTAGTTTAGTGTGCGTGTATATATATATATATATATATATTTCATGTTGAAACATCGCACAAAATATAAACACATACTTTGAGTTATCCAGAACTATGTCAATTACTCATGCAAATGATATGCAAATGATCAAACTCTGCATGCTTCAGGGGTACTTTGGCAGACTCACTTTTTTACAAAGTTCTGTAAGCCTTCTTAAAATAGTCACAAAATTGTTTTTAAATTTATTAATTATTTCCATTTGGATATGTGTTTGTGAGGACATGCCATTGAAAAATAAGCATACTAAATAATGTATTCATAAAAATAAAAATAAAAAATCAGAAAGGTTTGTTTGAGGTTTAGGGGATATAAAAGATAATTAGTTTTTTTTGTTTTTTTTCTCAATACAGATTCATCATTGCCCAATGAAACAATAAATGTTTTGCGTTTTGTATGTGTGTTTCAGAAAATTGATTTGTGTTACGCAAAAGTGACATGGTTTGATAAATAAAATACCTTATTAACAACAAATTTCTGAAATAAAGAACTGATTCATTGCAGGTCATTGCTCATTAGTCCCAAGGAACCTATAGTTCCTTGTTTCAGACTAGATGGGAACAGACTGTAAATTAGTCCTCTAAAATGCATAATGAATTCAGGTCTAAATTCTTATCTTTCTGATTGATTGGGACACGTCTGAACCTTCTAGCCTGAGTTCAACAGAGACATTTCTATTACTGCTCTTGGCATAATTTAATAAAAGGGAAAAATATGTGGACTCAACAGACTGCAGATTTTTAAGGAAATACAGACACAAAATGACAGAGATTTTGGCTACACTTTATTTTAGCACTCCACTTTAGATATTCTACTAACTATAAGTAAGTAAATGTGAATGTGGTAATTTAATGTCAACTAACTAACGTTTAACTTGCAAATATAGTATTACTGTTATGTTAGGATTTGGGTTATGGTAGTATAAGTTGGCATGTAGTAGCAAAATTTCTCATAGTCAGTAGAATGTGTTGGCAGACCATCAAAATTAAGTGTTTGCAGACATTAGGCAGACAGTCTACTGATACTCTGACTGGTAGTTGACATGAAGTTGCAAAATTACTTGTAGAATGTCTAAAGTGAACTATCGAAATGAAGTGTCACTGAGATCTTTGCCTGCAACACAAAAACTTTTTTTTCACACGTCCATTCACCTGCAGACAAACTTGAATAACAGTATTTTATACTTTTAAATATATAAAAGGAACGGGCATATTTCTCAAAATACTAGGGATGTCACAGAGCATTTTCTCCCACCTCAAGCAGCGTTCAAAGTGATTTGACTTTGAAATGCACAATATGTCCAGCCAAATTCGCACAAAGTCCCAAGAGCTTTCTTACAGGAGGGCTGCAGTTATTGGCTGCATCTGTTGCTCTTGGATGTTGTTTTTATTATTGCCCCCACCCCCCAAACACATGAGTCATTCAATCTGTCTTATCTCAGGGGTGTTTCATTTTTGTACTTCCGTCTGGAATACCACTTTGGATTGTTTGAAGCTTTCCCGGTTGATCTTGAAGGTATGGTTAAAAGGGAAAATCTGTGGACTGATAAAGCAATATTCCAAAGAATATTGGAAATGGGAAATAATATATAAAGAACCATTTGTAATATACTCAATTGGATAATTTACTGGTTATAGATTGAAAATTGAGGTTAATTGTCAATATGTCAACATACAGTCAATTTCAGTCAAAGACTCTTTTCTTTACAATATATTAAATTAAACCTAATTTACCAAACATAACTAATGAACATTCTTAGAATCTTGACTAATTCAATAGCACTGGCAATACTACTTTGAAGTGCAAACATCTTAGGCAATATAACAGAATATTTAACCAACAGCATGATTGCAAGTGAACTTTGAATAAATTGAATAAATAAGAGGTTAATAGCCTATCTTTTGCTAGTTCCTTTTCCCAAATAGTCAACAAGCAAAGTCACAACAGAATTATCTCTGAGCAACTCATCATAGTGTGTTTCTAGATAAATCAGTGTTTTGAACAAATCAGTTGAACGAATGATTCAATGACTCACTCCAAAAGACAGTTGGTACGTCCCAATTTGCCTACTTTTAAACTACACCCTATAAAGAATGCTGGAAAATCTTTGGCAAAATTCTCAATTGTGTGGATTTCTATTGAACTGATTGCATTTCGCCCACAAAAAAATCACCAAACAACGGCATATTAGACTCCACCTGTAAAGTTGCAAATATAAAGTCTAAATAGTGAGACTGATATTTTAAAAATTAATAATAAACTTGCAACCGTAAGATATAAAGGTACAATTGCAAAAATAAAGTTTTGATTATTCAAAACATTGTTAAAAAACTAACAGATTGAGACATCCCACTATAATCCCCAAATAAATCAAAAGTACAGATTCTGTAAGTTATCCTCTCATGTGCCTGACAGTGATAAAGTGTTTTATCACTCCTGACTGACATCATAACACTGCGAGCATCCAAGCATATCCCCAAACTGTCTATTTTTTTCTGCATCTCAGTGTTTAAATGTTTTTTTCTTGAAGACTGAGCAATGAGAACTGTAGAAATCCAGGTGAAATTAATGTCTTGTAGCTAACTCCTCGCTCCTGAGCTCATTTATCATCTAAACAGCAGTTTGCATTGAAAATAAACACACCTCATTGACATTTGTTGTTTTAAAACTATTTATCTAGTACACCAAACAACAAGAATTGATGTTCTATGGCAAAGGAAATCGCACAATCCCCCATTAGAAAATAAAACAAACAGCACGTCCTTTACTTCACATAAGGGGAAGCATATGGTTTGATCACTGGAGTCGGTTTGATCACTGGAGTCAGTGCGGTATGCTCTGTTTGTTGTTTTTAATATATGATCTGGGAAGATTCAGCTACCGAATGAATGGATATTTTCACTGCAATATCAAAATGAGTCCAATTTATAGAGCGCTGACATAGGAAGTGACCCATCAAAAAACAATTGCAAACTCAAAGGAGGGCTCACTTTAATGTTCTTAATACGGAAATAAAGAAAATGTTCTTTTAATTAATTTGTAGATCTCCTCAAACTCCCACACTCATTCAGAATGGATTGGAGAAGCAGACTGGCTGCTATAAAAGAAGGGAAGAAGTGCTTCCATTCATTGTGTTCTTGTGTTACCAATGGTTACCTCCAAAGAAAGATGTGCAGCTATCACCGCATTGCTATCATCACATTGCACCTGAAAGAACCATTTACCGGATCATCAGGAACTTCCAAGAGAGAGGTTCAACTGCAGAAAAAAATCAAAGGCACAAAGCTTCTTTATAGCTTCAGTAACTTTAAGTAACCTTTAAGTTTCATAGTTCAGAAAGGATCTTTTGACAGTATCACGACAGGACTATTCCGGCCTATTCAAGTCATTTTTTTTTAAAGCAGACGGCAGTGGCTCTCAAAAGATGCTTCCTCTGATATGAGGGATAAAATGTCATATTTGCAGTCTATGATGAGAGAAAACATATTGTTATGGCATTTAGCTATGATATTTAGCCTCTTTTGTTGATTGACCCAGTAACACTATGGACTTCCCTTTGTCATTGTTGATGCCATCTGTTGCAAATGACTTCACATAAACACAGGTATATTTTCAAAGACTAATAATTTCCATTAGCTCACGAGTTGTAAAGCTCATGAATTTATTTGAATTACAATAACTGGAGTGCCTTTTTAAAATATCATAATTTTTTTGGCGTCAGTCATTGTATCAGGTTTTTTGATCTGTACACTCTAAAAATGTTGGGTTAAAAACAACTTAAGTTGGGGCGAAAATGGACAAACCCAGAGAATGGGTTGTTTTAATCCAGCAGTAAGGTAAAATCTTTGCCCAACCTGCTGCTTAGTTTAATTTTACTCAACTGTTGTTTAAAAATTACTGTATTGATTGCTTAAAATGAATTATGTGTCTTGTTTTGTTTTGTTTTTTTCATTTCCAACCTATTTGGGTTCATTTTAAGCCATATAGCAATTTTTAAACAATAGTTGGGTTAAATAAAACGACCCAGCACATTGGGCAAACATTTAGCCCAACTACTGGGTTAAAACAACCCAATCACTGGGTTTGTCCATTTACAACCCAACTTGGAAGTGATGTCATGTTTCCACAAGAAGGCCTAAAACAGAAAGGCTAAAAAAAACACTTTAGAGGCTTTATTTTGGAGTATGTTGTTTGGAATACTTTTGGAACGTATCAAGCAGAAATAAAGTACAATGAAAGCAGGTTGTAACTGTAAATGGGCCAACATAACTGGCAACTGGGAGTCATGATTGTTTTCAATCATAAAACTCACCGACACAAGACAGAATCCAACTACAAAACACCTGTCACCATTCTTATTGGAGGAGCTGAACACACAGTGAGCGATTGCAATCATGACATTATTGATGAAACAAGTCAGAAACCAAAAATAGAAGCGAATGGATGTGAGCAAGAAATGTCAGGAGAGATAATACAGCCGATAACAAAACAATGAGTGTTTTAACATGCAGCAGTGAGGGACAAAACTTTCCATCAGAGCCTCATTCATGAGTGTATCATCCCAATCCTCATAAAACTGGCATCTGTGACTTTTTCTAGAGCAGATTGCAGAGGTCCTTAAAATAAAATGGATCATTTTCCATTGCAGGCGATCATGATTAATTCTGTATGCTGCAGTGAAGAGGTTCACTGTGATCCTGGCATCTTTTCTGCATGTATATCTCTCTACTGTTCATGTACTGCCTCCTTTTCTAAAATGTTCATACAATTTTTTTAGTAGGCCTACTTAGTTAGTCTTTGCTTTTGCTTTAATTGCAGCATATTCTCTGGTTTGTGCAGAGCAGAATCTTCATTTTTTCTTCACTTTTCAAGTTTGGACTGTTATTTTGCTCTTGTGTACATACAGTAATAATGTTTTTGCAGGCATAGACTCAGCTGTCAGCAGTGTGATAATGCAGTGTTATCACACCTCTGCACACTGTCCAGGTTACAAAATGAGGTAAGATAAGATCATTTGCACCAGCTTCTATTGTGTCTCGATAGTTATGAACATGACCAAATGAAGATGATGTGAAATTTTTGTGCTCAGATGTGAAAAATAATCACGTCCACTATATTGAAGATTTGTTTCTGTTCTTTTACAAGAAAAATATAATATATATAATATATATATAATTCTTCTCAATCATGTCATCAAAACCTACTAATGGACAAATTTAAGGATAATTTTATCATGATTTGATACAGTACAAATCTTAATTAGAATAAGATGAAGCACAATACTATTCAAAAGTGTGGGGTCAGTATGATTTTTTACAAAATATGCTGCTCACCATCAAAAAATACAGCAAAACAGTAATATTGTAAAATATTCAGTTATTAAATCATAAATTATTATTATTCAGTTGTCGGTAGGACAACAGTCGTCTGCTCCACAACACTGGATGTCCCGTTTTGAAATACACAGGGAAAGATACGGACGTGACAAGGCAGTTCTCTATTAGACTAGCGAAAGAAAATGAGCATTTTATTCATTCTTGTGACTCCTTCCTAAATAACATTGATGGACAAAAAACTGACTGCACTTAATGTTGTTTTGTTCTAGAAATAGTATAAATGCAACTGAACAGGAAGACTGAAAGAGACAAAATGCCATCGAGAATCGCATGAAGCTACGGCATCTGAGTTTACTTCGATTTTTTTGTATATTTACTTTTGTTTGACAAGGTTGTGTGAACTGACCCTGAAAACTTCTCAGCAAGGGGTTGAGACGACAATTTGTCTCAACTCTAAGCTATTTGTGTGTGTGTGTGTTGTGTGTGTGTGCGTGTTTTTGTGATTTATGAGGACACAAATTTGTATAATGACATGGGTATGACACTGGTATTACAACTCAAACATGAACTATGTGACATTTCACGCGTCCTCATATTAAAAATAACTTTCAAAACATACTAAACAATGTTTTATTAAAAATGTAAAAATGCAGATGTTTTCTGTGATGGGTAGGTTTAGGGGTAGGGGTGGTGTAGGGGGACAGAATGTACAGTTTGTACAGTATAAAAACCATTACGCCTATGGAATGTCCTCACTTTGATAGCAAAACAAACAAGAGTGTGTGTGTTTGTGTGTGTGTGGTTGTGCGTTTAAATGTTAGTAGAAAGGAAACTTGACTAAACTCACTCAGTCAGCACTTGGGACTGAAAAAACACTAATTTTCTAACTGAGAAAAACAGTAAGTGAAAAATAAATAAATAAATAAAAATAAATAAACAAATACATTTCATAAACTGTTCCTCACATAGCAAAATCTCCTCTACTTATGCTGCAATCTCAGAGTACACATGGCTAAAATAGACTAAAATGCTAAATCTTTTTGTAATTAATTATTTTATTTGTTTAATTCTGTCTTCAGAGTTCAGTGGGTCACGCCACGGTTCAGACTACACTGTGACCTTGATCAAAGTCTGGGCCAGGGACATCAAAACACGTCCAAAACTGAAATGAGATGGCAGGGGAAAAAAATGGTGTTCATTATTGTTATTCCAGCTACAAGATTCTCCCATAAGAGGTGATACAATATAATCATCCAAATCAAAAAAGATAACAGAAATATTACCCCTGATTTCATTTAACTTGGGGACAGGAGCCAATAAATCAGAATACAAAGTAACTTGCATTACTTATTTGAAAAAGTAACTCCAATATTTTGTTAAAATTAAATTTAAAAATAATGTATTTCTTTACTACATGGAAAAAGTAATCTGATTACATAAGTCGCACTACTTTTTATGCGTTACCCCTAACATTGGTTACTTATTATGAAGTAAAAGGTAAACATCCTTTATTTTAAACTGAACTAAAAATGGTTGACTGATTCAACATTACAGCATCTAATATTTGTATTCATGCAAGTTCTGATACTCATGACAGAGTTTGGAATTCTAATGTTGGTCAAATCTCAACAACAGTGTTCATGTTATAGTGCACCATGCAATTACATCAGTACTGAGTTAAACTAACAAACAACATGTACTTAATGTAATTACTTTGTGCAGCTGCGTGTAATTATACATAGTTACAGATATGGCTATTGGAATTAATTATAATAATATGTGTAAAATGAACACTGTAATGTAAAGTGATAACATAATTTATCCCATTGTAGAAAATGCACAATTTTTTAATGTTTGTGACTGAAATGGATAATTTCTTGTATATCTACAATATTTTTCTATAAAAGATAATGGTAATTAGGGAGCGATTTTAACCAATTTGCAATTTGTGAGTCATTTTGTTGCCTAACCTTTACACAGAGGTGCTTGTGCTGAAAAATATTTTACATATCTTACAGAACACATTTGGGTTTGCATAAAATAATAGATCTAATGATATATATATATTACACGTCAAAAAAAAAAACTTAAATATTGCTGTCTTGAAGCTATATGTGAAAGTGCTCCAATGCACAGACCTTTTGCATATGGTACATGTTTGCTCTTTTTGAACATCTCACTCAGCAAATTGCTGTGGTCTCTCAGGTTGTGCAAAACAAAAGAGTTCCTATTAGTTGGCCTATGGCGTTTCCAAATCTCACAATTTTACGCAAGAGAGCATATTAACGTCCATTATGGCGGATCTGATTATACCGAATAATTACTTTAATTGGAGGTCACACCCCACCTCAGAGCAGACCACCATGATGGGAAGAAACTGTGCTTCAAAACACTGAAAAGTAATGAAGCAATGTTATGTTTCCTTTTTAGAGTTTAAGGCAGCACTAAAGCAACAGCGGCAGGTTTTCGTCAGTGCACGAGAGAGAAAGGTGAGATTTCCCTGTGGGAACTGTTATCTTCTTACAGAAAAAAAGTATTGAATGTTATGTGAAGCATCTTCAAAAGAGCTGCCTCAAAAGAGTTTGATAAGCTGAACGATGTTCTGACGAGCCAAGTAAAAGAACTTTGGACAGCCAGCATGGATAACCATATTCATATTTTAAATATGAATATTTAAAAGTGAATGCAAGTGCTGATGCATACATGAATTTACCTGGGAATACCTTACACTACCTGACCTGAATATTTTTGCATGTTATGTATATTTAGGGCCCTATTTTAACGATCTAAGCACATTGTCTAAAGTGCACGGCCCAAGTGCACTTAGGATGTATCCGAATCTACTTTTACTAACGAAGGGAAATAGTTGGCGCGCCCGTTCATGGTCTAAAAGGGTTGTCCCTATTCTCTTATTGAGTAATGGGTGTGTTTTGGATCTAACATGCAAAAAACCAATCAGAGTCTCATCTCCCATGTCCTTTGAAAGCCAATTACACACCACAGCGGATTTGCCATTTACATGGCGGAATTTGCAGGTGGAAAAACTGAAGTCTTCTCTAGTAAGGACACGGATCTGCTAGTGCGTGAGGTTAAAGCGCACAAGCAGACCATCTACTGGACAAGCAGGATTCCACCATAGCATTTTTATCTTTATGCACACAATAATAATCTTTTACATTGTAATCCTTTTATTTTTAATATTTGGCATGTTTGTGTGCTAAGCAGAGTACTTGTGCAGCCGCATATAGGCGCTCATTAATAATAATAAAAATAAAAATATTGAGCCATTGACTTTAGGTTTCAGTTGGTCAGTGCCGCAGTCTATTTCAATTGCCTCAAAATAGCAAAGCGCCAGCAATGTGCCTGAACACCTCATTTTCAGACCAGCGAGCCCATGGGCGCAAATTCATTTGCTATTTAAACAGCATGCACAGGATGTGAAAATGATAACTGTATCGGGCTGAAACTTCCAAAACACACTTACAAACTTGCGCCACATTGTGTGTGGGCCAATAAATACATTAAAGCTGCAATCGGCAAATTTTGCCTCTTTGTCGCCATCTGTATTTGAAACCTACAATTGCAGCTATTTGTGGAGTTATCATCTTTACATGGGTTGTGCATCGCCACAGCTCCTCAGCGCAGATGAATCTACTGTTTGCTGACAGCCACCTCATCGTTGTGGATACTATTCTTCAGAATCACAGGTTCTATGTTTTGGAAGTATGTCCGGAGGTATGACATAGTTTTGAAAACTGGCTGGTTATGTACACGCTCAAATTTTGGATCATTTTTAACCAAAAAAAAAAAAAAAATGACAGAGAGCTTGAAAGGGATAGTTCACTCAAAAAAAATTCTGTTTTCATTTATTCAGCCGTTCCAACCCTCTATGACTTCTGTGGAACACAAAGGAATATAAAAAGAACACAAAGAGACTGTAAAAATAATGAATCACGGTTAAAAAAAATATTAAGCAGCACAACTGTTTTCAACATTGATAATAAAAAATGTTTCTGAAGCACCAAATCAGCACATTAGAATCTGAAGGATCATGTGACACTGAAGAATGGAGTAATGATGCTGAAAATTCAGCTTTGCATCATAATTACAATTTTATACAACTGTATCGCAAATTACATTTTATAATATTTTAAAGAAAATATTAAGCAGTTATTTTAAATTGAAATAATAATATTTTACAATATTAGAATTTTTTACTGTTTTTTGATCACTTTGTTTAAGCCTACATTTTTAAAGCAGTGCATATTAAAAATGAAAAATAATTAAAAGTAATGTAAATATAAACAAATCATTAATTTATGGGATTGAATTCTTGAATTAATATTTTTCAGATTAATTTGTTTAATTAAATGCCATGTCATAAAATTTTAAATGATTAATTAAAATCTATATAATCTTTCATGAGGTTTTTTTTTATTCTAGACATCATTTTCTGCATCCCTCATGCCTCCCTTCTAGATCACACGCGATATTTCTCAACTGGTTCTTAAAAAAGAAATCAGATATGGACACAGGCTAACATAAAGGTTCAAACATCCATCCACACATAAACAACTGCCATCTTTTCAGAATATTTTTAGATAGCTTTTGAGCAGTATTTTTTTGACCTACAGTATCTTTGAAGCAGCTCTCTTACGCAATCCTTAAAAATGGTTCAGTGCAGTCTTTCTACAGCTGCTAACATGCCCAACAGGTCAATATTTCCAACAAGAGATTGCCTTTAAGTTTACAGCATTGTGGCCTGTGAACAAAAAAAGACAAGTTGCCTTTACTGAAAATTGCTGCTCTAAAATAGAGATATTTCATAACAGCATTGTAGGCTCTATTATGATTCAAGAAACATGCTGAGCTGGTCCTGAGACTTTAAATTGCATGACAGAAGAAGAGCCAGCCAGACACGTCCTCATTGTCATTTTTGCACATGAAACAGCATATCTCCTTAATTGCATGTCTCCCCTTCTCTCTCTCTCTCTCTCTCTCTCTCTCTCTCTCTCTCACTGCTTCCACCAGCTCTCTGTCTCCCTCTTCCTTCTCTTCTGTCTCATCTTCTTGCTTTCACTCACTTTTTAATCCCTGTCATTCAGTAGCACACACACATTTCTCACAGAAACCAACTCCATCCTTGCTGAAAGTCCATTTGGGGCAAGTAGTTCTTTCTGACAGTTCACTGCTGTGCAGATACACAATCATTGTGAGTAAGTGGCTGCTCCCCTACCAGCACCAGACACAAGTCATTTTCATCTATTCAGGCTTCTCACACACTTTTCTTCAGTTCACTTTAGAATATCAACATACTATTTCCAACCAAATTTATTTCAGCTTCTAGAAGTTTCGTAATGTCAAAGTAACACTTTGCACAATCCATTTATCTCATCAACACTTTTTCTGCATCAGATTTTCTAGTGTGATGAAAAGGCTCTCAGTGGGTCTTGAAAATTACAGTAATAACTGTACAAGATTACTAGCATGCTAAGCCAAGAGGGCAGTGGGAAGGGGTGCTATTACTGTCAGAAGCATAATCAGGTGAGATACTGTTTGAAAAGATCAGCGGACTATCTAAGAACAGTTTGGGGTAAAGTCCTGCATCTCACCATGATGATGTTCACTCATATATTGATTTTCAAATGATGTAAATAAAAAGTTGACGCATCTCTCAGTGGGTGGGCATTAGCAGCCCGGCGTCTCAATTCCCTGCTGAGTTAATGGCCCTGCTGACCTTCCAACAGGATAAAGCATGTTTGAAATTATCTCTCCCAGTTGGTGGGATGGATTTCCGTGAATTTCTATGCACCGCTGCTCCTGAAAAACGGACTACTCCTGCTCTTATCCAAACTTTTTTCACAAATGTACCAAGTAAACATTCAGCATAAATAGACACTGCTCAGATAAAATCATAAATCTTGGGTTTGACAAAGGCAATTCAATGAAAATTGATATATCAATTAAACATATTGTTGATCGCTGTGCATTTCTTTCAGTGGTTATCAATATTTTAAAGGGGATCTATTATGCCCCTTTTCACAAGATGTAATATAAGTCTGTGTTGTTCGCAGAATGTGTCTGTGAAGTTTCAGCTCAAAATACCCCACAGATCATTTATTTTAGCTTGTTAAATTTGCCCCTATTTGGGTGTGAGCAAAAACACTCCATTTTTGTGTGTCCCCTTAAATCTAAATATACTGCTGCTCCCAGCCCCCTTTCCAGAAAAGGACAGACCATTAACAGATCGGATACTCAACAACAAAGCTGGAAAATCACACGCAACCAAAATGATGATTGTCAGTAAGTCTTCAGCCTTACATTGTTCAAACTGGACACTGATGGAGAGAATCAGGAAGATAGTGTTTATGTCATTTACATTTACATTTAATCATTTGGAAGACGCTTTTATCCAAAACGACTTACAATTGAGGAAAACAAACAAGCGATTCTTCATAAAGAGGCAAATAGACACGGGAAGTGCTCACAATACAAGTTTCAGACATTGCTCAGAGTAGCATAAGCTGGAATAGGAAGGGAAAAGGAGAGGATATATATATATTTTTTTTTTTATGAAGGGGTTAAGTTTTCACAAAAGAGAGTCTCTTGAATCTTCTCTTGAATATTGTCAGGGATTTTGCATTCCTGATGAAAGTAGGAAGATCATTCCACCAACAGGGAACAGTGAACGAGAATATTCTGGAGAGTGATTTTGAGCCCTTCTGTGACAGTACCACAAACCTTCGCTCCTTTAGTGATCGCAGGCCTCTGGTGGGGACGTAGCATTGTAGCAGTGCGTGGAGGTAGGAGGTGCAGAGCCTGTGGTGGATCTGTAAGCAAGCATCAACGCCTTGAACTTGATGCGAGCAGCGAGGGGTAGCCAGTGCAAAGAGATTAAGAGAGGCGTGACATGAGTTCTCTTGGGCTTGTTGAAGACAAGACCTGCTGCAGCGTTCTGGATCATTTGAAGAGGTTTGATTGCAATCATAGTAATCAAGCCTAGAAATGACCAGGGCCTGGACGAGAAGTTGTGTTGTGTGCTCAGTCAGAAAGGGCCTGATTTTCCTGATGTTGTGTAGTTCAAATCTGCATGACCGAGCTTTCTCTGAGATGTGGTCTCTGAAGGTCAGTTGGTCATCAAAGATAACTCCAAGATTTCTGGAGTTGAAATCATGTTGTAGAGTTGGAGTAGCAGGGAAGACTAAAAGCTCAGTCTTTGCCAGATTGAGCTGCAGGTAGTCGTTGTTGAGCTGATTCAACTTATTGACTTGCATGTACCGTCATGTTAATCTTTTGTGCAAATCCAGCATTGAACTGACCTTCGTTTGTGAAGCAGTCAGGCGAAAAAATGATTTGTGCAAATATAGAACACTTTTTTTACCGAATTTCAGGGCAGATCGTCGCCAGGTATGGGCGGGGCTGATGACGATCTGCCCGCACATCTGGAATCGCACATTTGGAGAGGCTGTTTATGATTTATGGAGATTATAAAAAGGAGTGGGTAGATTTTTACCATTACAGGCTTTTCAACACTGTGTGACACACATCTGTGTTCAAATATCTTATAAAAAAAGAATGCATATTGGGACCCTTTTAACACCCATCCATCCGTCCATCCATCAAATAAAGTTATAATGATCATATTGATGATAATATATTAATTTAAATAATTTTAAGCAATTTAAAGAACCATGATATGCAAAAATATTATATAAATTTACCAATAACACTACATAGATCTTTTAGAATTGGTCAGGTATATCTAACCGGTACAATAGAATACTAGAACATACTGAGGAAAAGCAATAATCTTATTAGGTTCAGGGGACAGTCTTATTAGATTTCAGCTGTGATTACTGAAAAGTATACTATTTTCCTTAACGCTTGGGTTAATTAAAGTAAACCTGTGACTGAATTCCTCCATAAAAAACAGATGAAGAGAACAAGAGGAAATTGAAAGTATGGGCACCACCTCTGCCGAATCTAACAGAGGCATGTGGAGACACACTGTCCCTCTGCTCTTAAACTACGCCACGTACAGCCAGCGTGAGAACGGCCTGTCCAGGCATCCATGCCCTTGGAGTCAAGGGGACACCAAGAGCCCTTCTCTAGAGACTTCAGTAAGTAAACTTGTGTCACTGTTTTGCAATCAAGAGGGATTTACACTCGGTGTCAAGCACAGGACAAGAGGATATGAGTGTGTGTGATGTGTGTTTTGTTGTATATATCAACATGTTTATGACTATTTGTTATCAAATCACTTACAGTGTTGACAGAGTTTGACAAAATAGTGCGCTCTTGAAAGGCAACTTGGTTTGTCTTTTTTTTCTTTTTCTTTTTTTTTTTGCCTCTGTTCCTCCCACAATTCCCTTTCCTTTTCTCATCCTTCCAGAACTAGACAACATGTTATGATCATGGAACTCGTGACTTACTGTAAATATATCGGCATCCATACAAATGTTTTTTAGAGCTGTCAATGATTTTAAAATCGTAATCAAAATAATTCATTTACAGATAAATTGATCAAAATTAATAGAGAGTGAAATCAATATTTGCAGAGAACATGCCCAAATTATAACATTACAAAATTGTACAAATAACCCCATTTTGCCTGCAGAACTGCCTTAATTCTTCATGGCACAGATTCAGCAAGGTGCTGGAAATTTTCCTCAGAGGTTTTGGTCCAAATTGACATGATAGCAACACACAGCTGCTGCAGATTTGTCGGCTGCACATCCATGAAGTGAATCTCCCGTTCCGCCACGATCCCAAAGGTGCCCTAATTGATTGAAATCTTGTGACTGTGGAGGCCATTGAGTATAGTGAACTATGGCAGAAGATATGGACTCTATCAGAACTTTCATTGGCTAAGGAACGCCCAAGAGTACTTCTGACTGACATATAAAGCAACCAATCACAGTTAATTTTGTTCCATGTCATGTTTAGGGACATGAAAATGTAAAGTTGATGTCCCTACGACAACAGACCGGCGTGCATTTAAACTATTCATTCTAAAATTTTGTGCAAGTTTACATTTTTTGTGAAAGTTTACACACTTTTTTTTTTAACAAATTCTTTTGAAAATCCAGTGTTTATGTAACGGAGGCCAGCTAGTAGTTGCTGTGCAAGTAAACCTCACTCCTCTGACCTCCTTGTTAGAGCCTCCGACTCCCATGCTGGAAGACCTGGGTTCGAGGCCCGCTTTGAGTGGGTTGAGTTGGACCCGGGTAGAGGGATTGCATTGGTGCCGTGACCCGGATGGGAGTGAGGTTTAAGGGGGTGAGTGTAATGGAGGCCAGCTAGTAGTTGCTGTGCAAGTAAACCTCACTCCTCTGACCTCCTTGTTAGAGCCTCCGACTCCCATGCTGGAAGACCTGGGTTCGAGGCCCGCTTTGAGTGGGTTGAGTTGGACCCGGGTAGAGGGATTGCATTGGTGCCGTGACCCGGATGGGAGTGAGGTTTAAGGGGGTGAGTGTAATGGAGGCCAGCTAGTAATTGCTGTGTGAGTAAACCTCTCTCCTCTGACTTCAAGAGATGCTCTAGCGACAGATGCCAGAGGTTGCAGCCTTTAGCCTCCTTGTTAGAGCATCCGACTCCCATGTTGGAAAATGGAGCGGGTCGATTAGGACCTGGGTAGAGGGGTTACATTTAGTTGATGATGAGCTTCTTTAGCAATGACTATTTTAAATTTTATCTCTTGAACTACCATGGCCAAAACTTAAAATAGCTATCGTGTCTGAATATATAATTTCATTTTACAATTTTCCGGTGTTTGAAGACATACCAAGAAAAACAGATTTGAATGTACTAAAAAGAAACTGTAAGGCATCAAGTGGTACTGACATAATAAAAAATAAGATTTTCTGTCTGGCCAATCAGGAACGATCTAAACTTCTAATTTATTTAATCACAAACATTAGTCCAAGCTAATCAAAATTACACTTTGAACAAAGACTTTTTATAGTCCTGCAAGTCAGTATCACACTGTATAGTGCTCTTTAATAAGGGACTGCAGGCTAATTAAATGTTTCACTTGTATCACACTCCCACACGAGCACACTGAACAAATGGTAGCTCCACTCCACATGACATATCTAATCCTGAGCAACACAACTACAGCTGCCTCAGAAGATGAAATGTGATTCTGGGAAGAAATAGCTGTAATTGTCAATGAACTATCACTGATTAAATATTTTCATGATCATTCTGTAAGTGACCAATAGACATCTCCAACTTTATACATTTTCAAAATTTACACATTGTTTTTCACATTCGTGGGTTTTTTTTTTTTTTTTCGTCCTGAACTGATTTAGCACATTCTTCCAAAATGAAGTCTGACAGTCCTAAAATAGTTTGCACTGCTCTTGAAGCAATTGCATTTGTGTGGCAAAGCCCATAAATCACTTTTTGTTTCTTTCACACACTGCACAATAAATGTTTTGGGTTTTTTTAAATGTTACAAATAAGTCAGGTTGCCTTTATATTTAAAAATGATCAATTATAACTGTCCATGAAGTACATGAGCAAAATGACTAAAACTAAACATGAACAAAATGAAAACATCATACCCATTTAAACTTTAATATGCAATATAATATATAATAATATAATATAATATAGTATAATGTTTTTTTTCTGTAATGTAATGTACAATTAAACAAATGTAACCAGTGCGATTATGACAAATATGCACAGTAAAATTGGAAATGGAAATGAAAAATCTTGTTGCACAGTGAAAAACTAGAACATTTGATTGCAAGATCCGTTCTTACATATATAATGTAACATTATGTTAGGTGGGATTTAGAGCTTGTACAGCTATTGGATAAAAAAAGTCGGTTTGTCCTTGTTCTAATAGATCTGCCTGAAGGTAGCAGATTGAACAGAGAGTGACCTGCATGAGAAGTGTCCTTTATGATGCTGTAAGCTCTCTTGAGGCAGCGGGAACTGTGTAGGTCCTCCAAGGTTGGGAGAGTGCATCCGATGATTTCCCTGGCAGTCCCGATGACCCTCTGAAGTTGTTTTTAGTACAGTGCAGCTGGAAAACCACATGCAGAGGCAGTAAATGAGAATGCTCTCTATGGTGGAACGGTAGAAGGATACCAGCAGGCTCTGGGTGATGTCGTTTTTCCTAAGAACCCTCAGAAAGTAGAGTCTCTGCTGTGCCTTCTTTACCAATTCTGTGGTGTTCATGGCCCAGGTCAGGTCCTTCTCAATACGAACTCCCAGGAAACGGAAGTCCCTCGTCCCTCTAACTGACCCCGTCAATGAAAATGGGTTTAATGTCCGTCATTTTTACTCCTGAAATCAATGACTAACTCCTATGTCTTTGACATATTCAGGAGCAGGTTGTTGTCTCTTTCATCCAAAGACATGTGGAGGTTGGCAGACCCAGGTCCAACAATTTACACACCAGGGAGGATGGTGTTGAACACTGAGCTGTAGTCCACAAAGAGGAGCCAAGCATGGTTCCCTTGCTGCTCACCACAGGGGTGAGTGCTACTGGCCGGTAATTGTTGAGACTGGTAATGGATTGTCTTTTGAGCAGAGGGACTATAGTGGAGGACTTTAGGCAGGGTGGTATAACAGAAAGGTATAAGGACCTGTTGAAGATTCTGGTAAAGATCCCACCCAACTGGTCTGCATAGTCTTTGGGCACACGTCTGGAAATGCCATCAGGGTCCGCAGCCTTTCTGGGGTTCATGGCCATCAATGTGCGCTTCACCTTATGCTCCTCTACAGAGAGGGTGAATTTGAAGTTGCTGTGGGCCGAAATAAGAGGTTCAACTCCTCTGCCAGCAAGGCGTCACCCTCAGCAGCTCCGAGATCGGTCCTGAAGTTGGTGAAATGTAGTCAGCCTTGGCTCTTCTGATGCCTCTCTTCGGCTCGGGCCGTGCTGTAGAGAGCCTTGTCGCCAGACCTGAAGGCGATGTTTCTCTCCTTTAGCAGCTGTTGGACCTCCCTGGTCATCCACACATCCTAATGGGATAGACCCAGATGTGTCTGTCCACTGTGACAATGTCTGTGCAGTTCTTTATGTAAACCAAGACAGTATCTGTAAACACTTTGACGTGCTGGTGTTCAAATGTATCCCAGTTGCTTCTGTCAAAGCAGTCATGCAGCTGCTGAGAGGCTCCATCTGGCCAGATTTTAACAGTCCTGGTGATGGTGAGAGCAGTTTTCCTGAGGGGGGTGTATGGGATGGTCAGACTGGCCCAGATGTGGTAATGGTCTAGCTCTATAGCCCGGTTTTATGTTAGTATAGACCTTGTCCAGTATGTTAGCTCCTCTGGTAGCACACTTTACATGCTGGTGAAATTTAAGGAGCACTGCTTTAAAATCGGCATGATTGAAATCCCCCGCAATTATGTACACTGCGTCAGGAAACATGCTCTGCTGTAAGCTAATGCTGCCATACAACTGTCTGAGATCCGAGCTTGCATTAGCATCTGGTGGAATGTACACAGCAGTTTTCATGACCACAGTAAACTCCCTTGGAAGGTAAAAGGACTGCATTTAACAGTCACACAAAAGTTTGTTGCAGCCAGTAGTCTCAATTAATCCATTTTATGTGCAATGGATCTTGCGTTGGTGAGGAAAAGGCTGGGAAGTGGTGGTTTGTATAACTGCTTACGTAGCCTCGCTAGCACGCTGGCCCTGCAGCCTTGCCTTTGTTCCTCGCTCGGCTCTGCCTCCACCTCCACCTCCTTCCCATGGTGATGATAATGCACGGAGAACCGGAACTCCTCACTATATATGCCGGTATGTTCTGTGAATTGAGAAACTCTGCTGTAATGCTCCTCTCGCTAAAACTTCTATCTTTAGGAGATTGTGCCGGTCATAAACGTTTTTTACCTAACATAATATAGTGGGGACAAGAAACAACACGTAAACAACTAACAAAAATATATATTTGTATATCCTGTGGTCATGTGTTATCTTTTCTAAGATACCAAGTGAGCCAGAACTGTCGCTGATGTTATCAATATAAAAAAGGTACACAGGTACACCCTGGATAAAACTGTTCTGTCTATCAGCATCATAGCAGCATCAGTACTGTAGTGAAAAACAGTCTTCTTTTCGGAAAATCATAATGGACCAGGGAAACAGAGAGCTGAAGAGATGGAAAGAAGAAAGAGAATGAGAAGAGGAAGAGTGTCTGTGTTTAGAGGTTAGAAACAAGACTGGTGTCAGACAGATACACAACAGAATTAAACTGCAGTATTCAGATTTTATGTTCAGTTTCTTCTGATGCTTTTGTGTTGTGGGTTCATTCTATACTAACTTATGTATTTTGTGCCAGTTTCGTTACTTTGTGGATAATTTGATTGCATTTTCAATGTTTGTTTGCCTTACTAAAGCTTGTGTGTTGTACCAACAAGGGTCACCATAGTAAATAAAATGTTATTAATTTTTATAGCATACAAGGCTTTTAAAAACCACAGACTCTAAGAACTCTTACGCTAACAATATCCTCCCAAATGATGTATAAACTACCATAACAGAGTTTTCTGGTGACAAATTATCAAATTAAATACATAATTATATTTTTGCCCCATTCAGCCAAGAACGTATTGCCTGAATGTGGCATTTTGCATTCAGTGAATGACCCAATTTAAATTTGCAAATTAAAACAGTGTTTCCGAGGACATTTATTAAGATATGCTGATGAGAAACATCTCGGTGCATCATTCTGCCATCCACCGTTCATTTTAAACACTAAAACAATATACATACATTGAAGTAAGGCACTTTTGCCATTATAATTACTGCTCAGCGTCAAGTTCTGGCTTACAAAACCAAATGATTTGTTAATTAATGTGACAGTTTCTACACCACATTCTAAAGGAATTCTTTTGTATTTTCTGTCAAATGTTTTTTTGTTTTTTTTTTCCCATCATGCTGACAGTTTTGTTAAAGTACCAGTTTTTACATGAACAGACAAAGAGGCGTCCCATCAAGCATTATCGCAGCTTGAGAGAATTGTATTTGTCAGAGCTATTTGTGTTGCATGGTCAGAAGAGGTCAAGAGACAACACATACATCATTTTTTCTCTCTCTCTCTGATGCCTAGGGCTCTGAAAACCTCTGTATATATGTGCATAATGTATTTGTTTATGGCTTCTCTGTTGGTTTGACCTCACCTAAAGCTTGTAAACAAGCTCCTTATCTAAAAATGTTGGTGAAAAGGATCTGCATTGTTTCAAGCTAATCTTCCAGGTATGCTTTGACAGCCATCTGGGGACTCACAAAACTTCAGTTTGTCAACTCACTGAACTCTAAAGCTGTCAATGTGCTTCTTGAACACTTTGGCTACAGATTGGTACTTAGCTGAGAAAGAAAAGTTGTTCCATAAATTATAATAACATTATGAGGACTGACAAAATCTGCAATTGAATAACCTGGATTTGTTCCATTTGAGGTTCTAAAATATTTCTACACAGCTTTTTCGGGATGTGTTAGGGTACAGTGGGGCTGAGGGGCTGTTTGTTTCTCCTAAAACCGTAAGACCAACAAAACCCACCAACATCCATCATCATGCCTTCATTTCAACCGTTTATTGATAATTAAAAGTACAATATTCTCTACAGAAACTTTTTTGTTTTACTAGTTGAAAGTATCCTGATGGCAATCACTGTGTTAAATGATCTAAATGTATTTTTATAAATATATATCGTCTATGGAAGGTGTAGGACCATAAGATGTTCTTCCAATTATTATATTTGGTCCGAATGAAATAATACAATGTCAACATTTTTTTCAAACCCTCGCACACCCTGTTCACACAGACATCATACGTCAACAATGTGTTTTTTTCTATGCAGAGTTTATGTAGGAAGTCAGTCACAGAGCACCACTAACCTTTTACAGTTCCTACCAAATCAAAACAAATCAAGCTTATGCTACGTTCATGCCATAACTAACATAATTAAGAGATGGCAACCCATGGCATTCTAACCAAAGCCGTTCATGTCCTCAGACTTGGAATTATGTGTTTCCATGACAACTGTATCAACACCGAAATGAATCTGCAGCAGTCAGGTATAAGCTCTGTTATTGTGATGTTATGTACTTTGACTCATGAGGAAGTTTAACGCCGTCTCTTGTGACGCTTTGCCGAGAGCAGCTGTGTCTGAGTTCGCGTGTTTTGCAGGAGGCATGGCTTTGGACGGCGATTTGCAGTGAGGGTGTGATCATATGCTTTCAATGCTAGCAGACTAACATTAGCATTTCCCAGATCACCTACGGCACCTTTAAAAACTGAAAACCTTGTATGAACCTGCAATGCAATGAACAAAAGATACATTTTAGGCCATTTGATAATATTTGAAATGTTCCATATTTACTGTATGAAGCTGATGAAATACTGTGAAACAATCACATATATTTTGAAACAAAAACTTATTTATGATTTTGTAAAATGTGATTAAATCAACACCTTTTCACTAAGTGTTCAATATTTGACAGTATTTGGAATTAAAAGTCCCCTTATACCTTATACTATACACTTTTTAAAGTCACGTTTGCATCAATCTTGATTTCTCACAACTTGTGTGTGTTTTTTTTTTTTTTGTTTTTTTTTTTTTTTTTCTGCAAGTCAGCATGAACTGCTGCGCTAATAGAGTCTCATGACTATGCAGACGTGCACAGAAGACCAACGGCCAAGGTCAGGATTTTCATTAAATAATACATAAAATTTTGTTTTTCACAAAACCCTGTCGTATACCCACCGAACACTTGGAATATATGACATGTGTTGCATTGGTATCATTCTGTGATACTTTTGCATCTTTTTTTAAAGGTTGATACTGGTCCCTATTCACTGCTATTATATGGAGCATGAGGACATATTTTTAAATTTCTCCAGTTGTGGTCCAAAAAAGAAAGAATAGCATACTGCATTAGAACAACACCGTGGTGAGGAATGACTCTTTTTTGAGGATGACTTTTTTTTCTTTTTCTTTTTTAGAGTGAACTATCCCTTTTAGGGTGGAGTTTAGCCTTGCTATATCCTAATTTGAATGTCTGTTAGGATATATTCCAGAGAGAATTATTTTCTACTTCATATAAGAAGAGACTGATACACTTGCAGATTTCCGAAAGGTCTGCGCATGTATTCTCTGTCCATTCTCACCCCATCAGTGCCTGAATCAAAGATCACAGTTTGATTGATTCACCCAATAAAAAAACTGTCAAAATGTTTTCATCTTCTTTTTCGTATTTTGAAAGGTGTAAGAGATCAGCAGATGCATCAGTCCTTTGTGGCTACTTTATTCGGTTTCGACATGACGGCTCAAGGGTTTCTCCCTCAGAACACTAATCAAACTTCAGAGGATCTCAAACTGTCTCCAGACTCTCTACCTCTAACATACCATCAACTTCCACTTAGCATTCCTTCAGTATTATTGGGTTAAAGAGTTTATTTTCTCACACGTTTTTGATACATACAAAGAAAACAATATGTGGAAATAAACACACATCTTCTAGATTCTTGTTATTAGAGAAGATAACCCTGTTATGATAAGGTCTGGAAGCATAATTCATCCCAGCTGAAGAAGTGATCCGAGAGAACAGTGAACGGTTTGATCTCTGAGAGGGATATGATCTATACATAAGATGAGAGATCAGCAGTACCCAAGTACAGTGTTACATTTTGGTCTCATTTAAAAACTATTATAGTATGTATTGGTATTTCAGATGAGCTTTTATTTTTATATTTTATATATATTTTTTTATATTTTATATTATGTTTTTTGCTATATGTGCTTTTGTTGATTTTATTAGGGTTTTTTTTTTTTAGTTTTTATTTCTGTTTACATGTATCTTTTTAAATTTTGAATTTAAATAAATGAAAGTTGAAGCTTATTTCAGTTAATTGCCATTTCTAATAAGTCTTTCCACTTCATTTGTATCTTTTTTATTTCAGCTTTATTTAAATTATCAATAACAATTTTGAATAGTTTTAGTTAACAATAATGTGTTTAGTAAACATTAACCGTCCAAGTCACACAAAAGGGAAAAAGGTGAGAATTTTGGTCTTAAAATTTAAAAACAAGATTCATTTACTGAACATTTTCAACTTCTATGTTTGTCTTGAAACTCTGTACATGAAAACATTTTAGAGTAAGACATGGCTGCGTTTTAGACAAAAACACAAAATCAAATGAATAATGCAAAATATGACCAACTATATATATATATATATATATATATATATAAAAAGTACTCTTTTTTCTCAAATTTTGTCAGTGGCTGCAGGATAATTTGTTTGGTTAACAGCAGCAGTGCTTCTTGCAGCCAAGGGCAAAATGGGTGTTCTAAAAATGTTTCAAAAAGACGCAATAGTTATCAAGTTCTCCCACTGTAAATGCGCACGTGAATAGTCCATTTAGAACAAAAGCATTCTGTATCAACTGCTGCAGGCACAATGCCTGGAGTCTCATTAGATGATAGATATCCCCACGTATAGAAACCCATCTACCCCATCATTTCAAAAAATCAATTTAATTTCTAAAAATTAGCACTGCTCCCATAAAGAGCACCTATGAACAAAAACACACACACGCACAAGTACTCACAAAACACACAATATACAGCATGCTACTGTTTTAGTGTGTCCCTTAAGCAACAATATATAATTTAACAGCCTACTCTACTAAAACAGTCCCCTATTTCCCCAGGTTGCATTAACATTAATGGAAAATCCATGCAGTCATTTAAACATCCGGATGTAGAAGCCACTTTTAATGCCACTATCTCGGGTTCTAAAGGCACAAAAGGAGAGATTAAAGCTGGAAAGAGTGTTAAATACCAAGAGATGTACTGGTATAGTGCTGATCTCTTTGAGCTGAAATGTTAGGTTTGTTTCAATGCAATGTAGGTCTAATGACAAAATGAATCAGAAAGTAAATCACATGAACATGAAAATGAACATTTTTTTTTTTTTTTTTTTTATGGGATACTGTAGTCACAGCAATTGCAAACTACAATGATCCAATGACCCAGTCAATTCCTGATGGGAAAAGTCTCGTCTCATTTTTTCTTGTTCAAGAAGCTGTTTTACTCGGATCTGTGTCACAATATGGGACTTTTGCAACTTCATTTTGACTTTAACTATTTGTGTTGGGGAGGAAATGGAGCAGGATTTCCTTTGAAACAACATTCACTCAGAAATTACTAGTATATTTCGCTAATAATTACAAAGAAATGGCAAGTAACACATTGAATTAAATTAGTATTTTCTTATTTTCATTTCTTTTTTATTTATTTATTTACAACTTAGAAAGAATAATTAAGTAAAACAGGGATTAACTAAACAAAACCGACACATAAGAGTCATTAGCTAAGAAATCGGACTTAACAAGTCACATTCTATGTTTTAAATTCACTAAACAACAGTCATTGCAAAGGAATCAGACTTCACTGTTTTGCAGTGAAGCACTGAAACACTTTTAAATTATTTTATTATGTCGTCAGGATCAGCGGAAGAGCGCACGCACCAGAATGTTTTTTAATGGAGATGAATATAACTGTGGCTCAAATTGTGGAGAAAATCCTGCAAATGTTCATTTGTATATCTCTGCAAATAAATGTAAGCTTGTGTGCAGAGGTGTGACACATGTTCTGTGGGGGGTTGTGTACATGTGTGGGAGTGTATGCACTCTGTGTGATGCGGATGTCTCCCCACAAGGAGACATCTGTGAAAAATGTGACCCCATGGACCACAGTGTCCGGTGCGGCGCTAGTGACGGCCCATGGGACCCAGATGGAACAGAGGACACAACATGGAACTCATAAAACATGTGCTACTTAAAGTTGGTGGAGCTTAACCCTCTGCTCCGACGAAGAGGGAGATTTGCTGTCTCTCTTATAACGGTTAAGGACATAAATGCTGTTCCCAGATCAGAGCTGTTGGACAGGTCAATGGACTTTGATTTGTTGTTTTAATACCACTAAAATAGTGATACTCTCGGATGTGGACACGAAGTCATTTAAGTTCATTTCATTTCGACGGCAGGGGTTTGGTCAGACATCAGAAATATTCTTGCAATAAAATTATCTTTATGGAATCTAACTTCCAAATTGAGGGGATTAGAATGATATGAAACCATTTATGGAGTAATTGCAATGTGATGTTATGGTTATGCTTTCCTTAATAGTATATTCTGACTAACAAATTGGCCTTTGCCATTGAAATGTTGGGAAAAACTAAATAAATAAACACAGGATATGATCTAGACCTGAAAGAAACCCAAACAAACAGCGAAGATTCAACCACTGCTTTAACAATTTGACAATATACGACAATTCACACTGAACTGTACAATACACTATGAATGACAGAATAAAGTAAAAAGTATTGCCTTTATGTGCACTTTTTTGTTTTTTAAATTGCTGCTATAGACACTTTGAAATGTATTAAAATATTGATATGGCCACAGAAGGTAATTTGTAGCTATTTGCATCATAGAAATAAAAACAAGGTCATCTAGACCTCAACAAGCATAATTACATCTCTCATAATACACTAATTTAAAAAATCATGCCACAGTCGCCGGCACTGCTTCCACTTTCATGAGTATGAGGTAATGCAGCTATGTTTATCATATTAGATACATTTGAGTGTGTTGAAAATAAAGTCATAATAATATTACTCTGTGTGTTCGCTCGCCGGTTGCTGTGAGATACTTGTTGCGCACTGCAGTAAGATACATCGATTTTAGAATATTATATTGTGGATGGGCTTGTGTTGATAAATGGCATGCAGTTAATTTTAAAACGTTTTGTATGACGGAGAAAATGCTGTATTCCTGTTACTAAAATTAAGCTGCATCTGATTATGCTATGTTAGCTAACATTACTTGACAAAACAGGTGTTTGGTACTCAAGAAATTTAGATTTAAAGCATGACTAAACGTGTTTATCTATAGAATAATTATTAGTTTTCTGTCTATAAATATAAAACAGATGTTCTCTTATATGTCTTTGGTGTTTCCATGTTTTATACAAAATAAAACCGGAAACTGAGGTCAACGCAGATATGACGCCATTAACAGGCGACTCCCTCACACGTCCTGGATCCTTCGTTAAAAATTGTGATTTTCTCACGATTCACATTGTTGGAAAGATTTGGGATATTGTAAGTGGCCAAGTGGTTTTTGGATGTTTTACTGCAAAAAATTTACATAGGTTTAAGTTTTAATACCAAGCTAATCTAAGGTTTCTTCTCTATTTGAAGCTCAGACAGCTGGAAGAGGCGATTGACAGCTGGAATTTTCCACATTGAGTGGTGTGGAAATGGACTGGGGCTCCGACAAGTAGACTGGGAACAGGGAACACTGTCAGGGGAATCGCCCTCTGATAAAAGTGTGTGCGTGAAATCTACAGATTCTATGCTGCAGCTGTGGTTATGTTTGGCCCAATCAGTTGTTTTTCTGTGGTTTAATTAGCTAGAGCAATGGCTAACCCATCCCCTCAAACCGTGTCGGCTGGGAACCATGAATGTCTCATCACCGCACAACAAAATAACATCCGTCGAGAGCAGATATCCTTTCAGTGCAAGACCTATTAGAAAGTCCTCAACTACAAAACTGTTTCCTAATCAGCATAACGAAGTGCCTTCGTATCACTCAGACGCACATAGCAGTGTGTAACCTGGTTGTGTGTAGGTAGGTAATAATCTTTGATGAACCAGATGATGGTGGCTCTCATCTGAGAGGTAAAAGTGCCTGGCGTTCACTTGCTGCGTGACTCAGAGGCAACTTCTGTCAGTCACAAACCCAAAGGACGTCACCGTGTTCTAAAGCAGACAGTACATGCGTAGTGTCTGTTCAATTAGAGCGTAACACTGAGTCCTTCAGTGGCACTGTATATGGTTTAGACTCCACAGACTGACTGCTGGATAAATGGAGCACTGTTAAAAACCTGCCAGCTCCAAACAAACAACTGCGCTTTGTTCCCTGACACATTGAGTGTCAAATATGAATAACTATATCTGTAGCAGAAATGCAATGCAAATTTTCTTAAAGTGACAGCCATGAAGTGCATCATTGAAAATCTGTACCACGCTGTAAAAGAAATGTTTTTTCGAGCTTGAAAAGAAAGTGTTTATTTGAGTACGTTTTACAAGGAAAGACTGCAGTCTTACTACTTAAAAAATTCATGTTTAATTCAGTGTGTTACTTGCTATTTCTTTTCAGATATATTTGGAATATCATTTACACCACATAAGAAAAAAATAATAATAATTATTACATAAAAAGTCAACATTGTGACACACTAAGTCATTCTTTTGAGATGAGAAAGTCAAAATTCTGACTTAAGTCATAATTATGACTGTCATAATTTCAACTTTTATCGTAATTGTGACTTAGTATGTCATAATTTTGACTTTTTATATCATAATTGTAACTTAGTATGTCATAGTTATGACTTTTTATGCTCTAATTATGATATAAAAAGTCAAATACGACTTTATATGTCATCATTTTGAATTTTTATATCATGACTTTCACTTAGTATGTCATAATTTCGACTCTGTATCCTATAATTCTGATTTATGTCATAATTTCAAATACTTATGTGATCATTTTGACTTTTTGTGTCTTATTCTTTGAGGGAAATGCCAGATTAGTTGATGCATAAGACGAAAAGCATGAAGAGAAAGAAGCTTTGTGGTGGTCTTATTTAATACAAGATTCATAATTAATGACCCTATTTAGTAGAAACAGTCAATTAAAAATGCATAATTAAAGGTTAGTCATTAATTAATAATGGAAATGCTGCTAGCAGTTGTTTTTTTTATATGTTTTAGATTATTATTTTATTGCTGCCTGCAGGCTGAAGCATCCTGATAAAACCTGAAAGTATTCCAGAGCTGATTTTGGTAGACATCTGACAGTGTTCAGGTAGAGGATTTCGTCAGGGAAAAAAAAAAAAAATCATCCATTCATGAAAGGACCTGACAGGCCTGGACCTGGAGAGTGTGACAGCACAACCACTGTTCATAAACATCTCAGATAGGAAAGAGTAATGACATTGCGGGACTGACAGCTGAGCAAAAACTGTTTCAGAGCTACAGAGAGGGCAACCGCTCTGTTGCGCTTGTATTGTCAAATGTGACAATTTCACACACCAAAAACACATTAACAGCTCTGTTGTTATAGTAAAAGAGAGTGATCTGTTTGTGTACTAATTTAAGGCCTTGGGAAACCAATACTTGAACAGAATACCATAAAGTCAGCCTTATTCAACAACTAAAAATGAACCCAAATTGTTCTAAAACTTCCACTACATTTAGCCACGATATTTGACACGTCCCCTCTTTCTACAACAATATAAGTGCATCAAGCATCTGTTTTTTAGCCTTTTGAAGCTCAATATCCTGCAGCGATGAAAAGCAATGTTCACTCTTGCTCCCATTCCTTTTAGGATGTTTAAGCCGAACGAGAAATCGTGAACATTTCGCACCCTCCAAACAAAATCCATTTTGCACTTTCAGCTTCTGGCTTCCCATATATGAACTGCGGGTGAAAATATGTGAAATGATTGACAGGCAGAAAGCACCTCAAAGCCTTATATATATGCACATATTGAGAGATGCAGTTTATGATATAATGGGTCTAATACAGAATCAAATAATTAGACCAATAATCAATTTGTGTCTCATGCTGTTTTCATACCCGGTCACTTTACAATCTCAGACACAAACTCTTGCCTTCACAATATGCAGAATTCTTTATATTGTGGTTTTAGAAGAGCGCTGGAAACATTCCTTGGGGATTTTTGTCCATACGGACTCACTTGCATGCAGTTTCACATACATTTAAAACCCTCCACTCTGCCTCCTCTGAAGGCTGTATCTGGCCACCAGAGTCAAATTTGAAAATGGGTAGTTTGTGGCTATATGGGGATGCACATAATCAAAGCAATGCTCAGGCAGCCTGCGTCATTCAGCTGATGGTCGGTTGGTCTAATGTGTCACAAGAAAACATTTCCAGGGTTGATACACCAGTATCACCTCTGTGCCCTGGTGGCACAAGGCAGGACGGATGTGTGGATTCATTATGTGCCAGATTGCGGCCATACCATCTGCCTTTCGCAGGCAGGATTTTTGCAAGCCATCCAGAGTCTATCCAATTTTAGCTATTCAGATTTGGTGATCTTGTGTGAATTGTAGCCTCTGTTTCCTCCTCTCAGCTGGAACTAAGCTTCTTTGCTCAGGATTAGGAAGGGAACTTGGAAGAGCTGCAGACAACACTACAGACAATAGATTCATCCTTACAACAGGATGTCTGCTGCTTATATTCGGTTCCAAACCTTGAGATGACAATCTCCTTTGATGTTGCAGTATGTAATGTCCACGTCAAATGATCATACGACTGATCTCAAAACATCTTTAGAATGTAAATTTCAGGTTTTGATATGTGTCTCATGCCATCAGTGATGACTGGAAGGCATCATAAAATATTCAAACACTGACTGTGATTGGCAGTCAGATGTGATGCATATTTCTAAAGCTGCAATAAGCGATTCATGAAAAACGCTGTTGAAAGTGGATCGGACCAAGCACCAAAAGAAACTTGTAGCCAGTCAGCAGTGGGAGGCGTATACGCTGATGATGGGGAAGAGAGAGAGTGAGGAAGAGGGAGATTTGTGGAAAGACTGCAGAAAGAGAGGTGGCTGAGAGACATTACAAAAGAGGAATATCCCTGGGAAAAGAAGGGTTATGTTCAGGACCCGAGTTAATGTTAGAAAAGCAGCTGGCAACTAACAACAAACTTATATATACTCGTGTATGTTCATTTTTTTTTTTTTTGTTCTTCCTTGTCGTTCATACAACAACTTTGCTAGCTTTATTTTGCATTGCTTCTGCTGAAGAGACATCTGCTCTTGCATTGTGTGTTTGAGCATTTTGGGGGTGGAGCAATGAGAGGAGGGGTGTGTTTGTTTGGGTCGATTTCAAATATTAACAGTGTTCAGCAAAGATCGTTTACTGCTTATGTGTATCCCAGGACTATTTTAGCAGAGTTTCTTTGCATAATCGCTTCCTCCCAACTTCTCATCAAGGAACCCTGTGGCTCTTCAGTTTCCCCTCCAGCTTTTAGTGTGCATCTGGTCCTACAGGTGGCAGCTGCACAGAGTCATTAGGAATAGCATTAATTCTAACTTTACTGCACAGTGCTTTCTGAGGTTTATTTTTACTTAAAAAGCCGTCATGATAGGAAAATATGTTTTCTACCACACACACACACACACACACAAATGTGGTATTTACCTTCTTTGTTGGTGGCATTCACCAGAAATACAAATGGAAAAATGTTATATTGCATAAAGGGGTTTCTACACACTACAATCTGAAATATTGCTTAAAGGGATAGTTCACCCAAAAATGAAAATCATCCCATGATTTACTCACCCTTAAGCCATCCTAGGTGTATATGATATCTTCTTTCAGACGAACACAATCGGACATATATTTAAAAATATCCTTGCTCTCCAAAGATTTGTAAAGGTAGTTAATGGGGGCTTGTTTTCAAGCCAAAAATAAATGCATACATCCATCATAAATATAATCTATACGGCTCCAGAGGGTTGTTAAAGGCCTTCTGAAAAGCAAGGCAATGGGTTTTAGTAAGAAAAATATCTATATTTAAAACTTTATCATCTAAAATAACTAGCTTCCGAATGATAATGAAAGTCAGCTTATGCCAAATGAGCAACCCTTGTACGATGTATGACGCAAGATGTAGGAGTATCGTAAGCTTAGACACCTCTCGCAGTTCAAACAAATAGGCTGTGCAACAATCTGAAGCTCCTCTTCTCTTATATCGAAATTCTCCAACATTTCTCTTTAAAATGTCTTGATTTAGACTTCTAATTCGTGACCGGTGTTTTATTTTGCTCTATCCTCTGCGTGGCCACATTTGTCATTACGCATGCGTCTAGTGAGAGTTCACTCTTCCGCCATAAATCAATGCGTAAGACCATCTGACGGAAGCTAGTTATTTACTTTATAAAGTTATGCCTCTATATGCCCTGGAAGAAAATGTATAATTTTTAATACTGGATGGATGGATGCATTTATTTTGGGCTTCAAAACAGGCTCCCCTTTATAAATCTTTGGAGAGCCAGGATATTTTTTAAATATATCTCCAATTGTGCTTGTCTGAAAGAACATATCATATTCACCTAGAATGGCTTGAGGTTGAGTAAATCATGGGATAATTTTCATTTTTGGGCAAACTAACCCTTTAAGTTTTTTCAATGTGATTTTGACTATAATATCAGTAGACAGTGAGGGACACTTTACTTACTACTGCCTACATGAATTTCTGTAAATATGATATAAAATAATATATGCCCATAGTGAAAAATGCTATACAAATAAATTTGACTTGACATAATTCTGCTGATCCAAAGTATTACATACGGCAAAACGCAAGCAGTCCTTCTCAGTGTAACAAGAATACAGAACCCTCTAGTGTTCATATGAAGAACTGCGGCAAATGTGCGACGCGTCACCAACTTCACAGAGCTGGAGGAGGAGACCTGGAGCACTGGTGTCCACATTGAACCTCTGTAATCCAGTTTGGAGTGGTCGCTGAGGATGCCACCAGAAGTAGCCTCTCCATATGACCTGCAGTGCATCGGCACTGTGGTTTTATAGACTTAGTTTAGTTTATTCTACCTCAAAAAGAGTTTCAAATAGTTCAAATGTTATTCTTGCTATGCCATCACACAGAAGTGTAGATGCAACGAGATGTTTAAGAGGCAGCATTTTATAAATAGGCTCACAAAGTAACGGATCCAGTTGAACAATTTGAATCTGAAGACAACTTCCAACAGTGATGATGATGAAGATGAAACTCACCATGAGCCGACCAGCCTACACCGTCGGACCAAACCAGTAAAAGTCGTCTTTATGGAGTTTCAAAATGACATTTTCTAAACTGCTGAACGAGAGCAAGGATGAATTCCCATCGGACTTTCTCTCCAACATCAGCAACACCAGCACCTGTGAAGGCATCACCCTCGACTCTCAAGTCATCGGCGTGGGAATCTTCCTGGCCGTTTTCATTTTGGTGGCGATCGTGGGGAACATTTTGGTTATCCTCTCGGTCCTTTGCAACAATCATTTGCAGACGGTCACCAACTTCTTCATTGTGAACCTGGCCATAGCGGACCTTCTGCTGAGCATCATTGTCCTGCCGTTCTCCGCGTCTCTGGAGGTGTTGGGATGCTGGGTGTTCGGTCGGGTCTTCTGCAACATCTGGGCAGCGGTGGATGTGCTCTGTTGCACGGCGTCTATTTTAAGTTTGTGCATTATATCCATAGACAGGTACATCGGGGTGAAATACTGCCTGAAATACCCCACTATCATGACCGAACGGAAAGCAGGTGTAATACTCGTGGTGGTCTGGGTTTCTTCGATGGTGATTTCTATCGGACCTCTTTTAGGGTGGAAAGAACCTCCACCTTCTGATGAAAGCATCTGCAGAATCACGGAGGAACCGGGTTATGCTCTGTTCTCCTCCTTATTCTCCTTCTACCTCCCGCTCATGGTGATTTTAGTCATGTACATTAGAGTATACATCGTGGCCCGCAGGACTACAAAAAGTTTAGAAGCGGGAGTGAAACGGGAGAGAGATAAATCAGTGGAAGTGGTGCTGAGGATACACTGCAGGAGCATGCCGGAGGATTCGAGCACGAACTCGAAAACTAAAAACCACCCGTTCAGAAGTTCACTGTCCGTGAGGCTCATGAAGTTCTCCAGGGAGAAGAAAGCTGCTAAAACCCTCGCCATCGTCGTGGGCATGTTCATTCTTTGTTGGCTACCGTTTTTCTTCGTTTTACCTTTGGGTACGTATATATGAGTTATTCTTTGTTTGGTACAGCCTTTTTTTTTTGTGGTTATGATTTATAGGGCAAAAATGAAAAGTAACTTTTTGCTTTTTTAAAGTAAAACCCAAGTAAATAACATTTCAGTGCACCGAATAGAAATTACAGTGCATTATTTGTGTACAAATTTCCTCTACAATACAAAACCTCTAATATTCAAATAAGATCCTATTGGATAAAATGCAATGCTGACGTTATTGCATTACAGTTAATGAAATCACAAAATATTAGGCTATATTCTGAAATGTGATGTTCTTACAGAAATATGTATACGTATTTGTTCTAATAGGCTACTTTCCATGAGACAATTAATTATTGGAAATTCCAATTTTTTATAAACATTCCAATAAAAGAAAGTTTATCAGAATCCACTGTTCGTTTGTGACTGAAACAAAATGCACGCGAGCAAATGATTTTCTGTCAGAGGTAAACAAATGTCAAAATAAGCTGACCATTTTATAGTATTTTAAAATATTTTTTATGCCTTAAATGCATAAAATTAATGCATAAAATCCTTAAATGCATATGCATGTAAAATACACCTCTTCATGTGTTGGTTAGGAAAAACAAAACTGCGTAGCCTGATGTGAAGCACGAGAGCTGTTATCTGAATGTCATCATTACTTGAGCTTTTCTCACTGACGAAAGCAGTGCCACGCATCACTTTTTCTATTACATTCACAGTTAATACGATTAAATTAGATGCTGAATGTTTGCACATGGCATGGGGTTTTGATCAGGATTTGATAGCAGCTCAACCTTCAGAGGGGAGATTGTGTTGATTGATTTGCTACACTTGCTGTGCTATCTTTTCTGTCTACATAGATCTTTGTTTTGGAGAACATTATGTTCTGTGGAATTCAAATAGGCTATAATGGTGCATGTTGGATAGACAGATGGATAGATAAATGGATAGATAGGTAAACCATTAAATTATGCAATAAAGCATTTCAAAGAGCTCTCTTCAAAAAGAGCCATTGTTTGTTTAATTATATTGAATGTTGCCATTTGTGACCATGATGTAGCTGCACACAATAACAGTGCACACACTGATATATGTGTTGTCAAAACAAAGCTATAATAATCAATGCAAAAAGTGAAAGGCTGAGGTCTGAGAGATTAATGTATAATTGTCCTCTTTTTATGAAAGCAATGGCATGAAAAGTTCATAAAAATGTGCTTTGTTTTCTCTTGAATCATGGGTGCAATCAGTCAAACTGTGCAATGATTAAGTTAAGTTCTTCAGTCTAAGTCCTGCATAGGAAAAAATATTTGAGGGACATTCATAATGCAGAGATGATTCATTGTTATATGTTCAATCAAAGACTAAAGGAAAGACATGAAATTCGGTGTTCCAGTCACGCAGCCATTAACCAAGAATATGTCACAGAGGCCAAAAAGTGTGTTAGAAAAAGAAAAGAAAAAAAACAGTCTCTCATTACATTAAAGGAATTTTGGTGTTGCTGACAGGCATGAAATGGGTACGTCTTAATCTAAACAATCAAAATATGATGTTGACTATTATTAGTGATGTATTGAAATCATTAAAATATAGATTAATCTAGATTAAAAGAATTAAAAACATGGCTGGCATTGAACATTCCCCACAATTTATTGGTTTCTCCCCAAACCCACCGTCCCATCCATCTCCAGCCTATTCCAAAAGTGTGGTTTTTGACAGTCCCTGCTGGTATACCACTCACAGTCACTGTTGAGGAAAATAGGGCAGCAGTGGTTGATAACATCTCTTGGCAAGATTTGCATGTGGTACTGATGAAGTTCTGGGATCAACTTTTCTTTTCTTTTTTTTTTTTTGCTCCTAGAGGTTAGAGTTTATGGTTTGGGAAGCGGGGACTGACTTTGTTCAGCCTGAGAAAATGAAGGAGGCAGTTTCAGTCAGGTCCCCAACCTCCTTTTGCCCAACGCTCCATTGCCTTAATCACGGCTATTAACGAGTTGAGTTAAAGAGGGTGCTTTCGTTTTCCGAAGCCTCAGAAACAGCCAGCCACCAGGACAGAGGAGGGATACGACATGGCTTAGATCCACACGTACACTCGAGAGTTGCTGCATTAGAAATGAAGGGTTGAATGACGTTAGAGCTTGCTTCAGTGTGAAGGTGTTTGGAAATCTGGGGTAGTATTCTTATATTTATTCTATATTCTGGTATAGAATAATAATTAAAAAGTGTTATTTTGATTGTTTACACGGCTCTTTGAAATGCTTGATTCTGATTGATCATTCAGCAGCCTGATATTTCCTAATATCCCACACTGAAAAAAAGGGTAGCAGAATTTACTTAATTTTTATTTATTTTTTTTGCAAGTTTTTGCATGCATATTTTTTTTGAGTAATTTCACATATGGAATTAAGTCAACTCTACTTAACTAAGTTAAGTACAAGTAACAAATAAAATAAGGTATTTTAACTAAGCTAAAAGGTTGAGTAATTTCTACTTAGTTGAAGTTTTCTTTGTAATACATTTTACTCACACAATATGACACTGAAGTAAAGCACACTTTTAAAGTGAATGCTTTGGTTAGAAACATCTAAGTGAATAATATATTAGGACATTGTATAAACACTATATTTACATCTTAGAAGAAATGGTGTGCTTGAACACAGAAAACTCAATACTTGGTACGGAATACACAATGACGGTAACATTCGATGGATCGATTGAATATGAATGTGCCATTTGGAGTAGAAAATGAGCTCCAAATGTCATAAAATGGCAAGTTACTAAACCTAACCACAAAAACAATTATAAAACAGTTTAAATAGAGCTGGAAAAAATCAACCTCATTAATTATTCGAGGCCCAGGGCATGATGGGAATGCCAATCAGAAAAGTTGAGTAGTTTTACAACATTTTATAATCTTGATATTTAATTCAATTTTGAATTGAGCACTAATATAGAATTTATTCGTGCCCGAACTAACTTATTTGTGTAAATTACATTTGTTTTTTTCTGTAGTATTTACTTAACCATAAAATCATTTTTATCAGTGCACTGTAAATCAGTCCACTCATCCGGGTAACTGTAACCAGCGTTACTTTCATGTCTCTCACTCCAGACTCATTCTATCTTGTTTCATACAAATGCAACTGATGCCATCTTGCATCTCACTTGGTGAAAATGACCTCAGAGCACTTCAGTATTAAAGCTTGGGTAGGCAATTTTTATAAACACTTTTTGTTATATTGGTTGAGACTCTTTTCACATCCTGATAACAATCAATAATAGAAGTGGTCTAAATATTAAAACAAGTGAAATGCAATGATTTCCTACCTGCCTGTCAACATATGTATTTACGTACCTCCGCTCACCTTGCTCGCGTAGACACCACATGTCATCAGCGGGTTTCGTGAGGCTATGAACCAAAAAAACGAGCTTTTTCTGCGTTCATGCCATGTTGTAACCGTAATTACGAGATGGTATCCCGTGACATTCTTCCCGGAGCTGTTCACGTCCTTAGACTCGGATTTATGCGTTCCTTTGACAACACTATCAACGCCGAAATGAATCTGCAGCAGTCAGGTGGTACAAGTAAGAGCTCTGTTGTTAATGTTGTTTCAGTTGTTTACATTCATTGTTATTGTAATTTTGTGCTTTGAGACACGTGGAAATTTAACGCCGTCTCTCGTCTCGTGACACTTTGCATACTCGGCTGTGTGCTCTGTGTTTTGAAGGAGGCGTGGCTTTGTAAAGCGCTCTGAAGGAGGGTGCATGCATTCAAAGTTAGCTTGCTAGCCTCTTTGATACTGTGATATTGTTCGTATTGTTGATAGACCAGTGTAATGGACAATTTTTTTTTCCTTGTTGGAACTATTAAGGTGATACTATTAAGGTAACATACAAGTAAGATTAGGAAATAATTTCAGCTCAAATCAATGTTTCATGTCATCTATTTTTTGTGAGTAGCTGTGCAGTAAGCAGGATAAGTACAATCAGTCTGCTAATAAGCCCATTCTTAGTGATACTCTGCTCCATTTATATAATTGTTCTTTTTGTGATGCAAGTTTTTAAGATGACAGATCCACCCTCTTAATGATGGACATATTTTTGGCAACAACATTTCCACACTGTTGCTGTTGTGATGGATCAGTGGAATGTTTTCCTTGTGGCATATGTTGGACAGTGAAAGTCTTACTTCTGGTGACAAACAGAACCAGATGTTTCTGCTCTCCTAAAAAAAAATAGGTAAATATTCAGTGACTCATAATGCATTGCCAGGTTTATTGATTTCAATTGTGTTTTCATCACATTATAGTAATTTGACTGTGTGTATATGATTAATCCAAGTAAATGCAACACGTTATTTATCTATTCATTTGTGTGCGTGTGTGTGTGTGTGTGTGTGTGAGAGAGAGAGAGAGAGAGAGAGAGTGATTTTACAGTGAACCAATGAATTTTCTGGCAATGTAAGCCATGACTTTATTTTTTGTATTTTGCCATTAAGTTTCACTAAATAACATCTCTTTAGACTATTGTGATCACACTTTGTGAACAGGAAAGTTTTAAGAAATATTTTAGCAGTGTTTAAACCTGAGCAGGAAAATGGTATTTGGGTAGATATGTCTGAATCATTTCCTTGAAAAACGTTGCTTGTCTGTCAAAATGATCCTTCATCTTTTTGACCCAAGCTGTTATGTCAGCCTCTAATACATTTATATCAAATTGACACAGAACGCAGCTTGACAGGAACTTACACATGTAGCCAATAGCCACAGAGCACGTGAAAATAGTTCTTCAGATGATCGGTATGAGATGAGACAGCTTTAACATGTGGCTACCTGCCAAAACACTCCTATAGCTCAAGTGGCTCGTGCCAGGCATATGCAATGCTAGAATGACCGCAAGAAAGCATTCAGTGCTCTCAGCTTACAGCTTTAAATGAATTGCCTCTCTGACTGCTGCATCATTGTTAAAATGTTCTTCACACAAAGCAAAAAAAAAGGTTATTTTAAGAACGTTTCACTAAAAGGTTCCTTCCAATCGTTGTGAAAACCCAGTTTGGAACTTTTATTTTTAAAAGTATAAAGAACCTGCATGCCACTCTAATACCGCATTGGATATTTTCTGACAAAATGCCAACCTCAACCCATTTAATTAGGCCATCCGCATCCATAATTCAGAAATCATATCTCATGCCCCTTCGTTTATTCATTTATTAAATGTTTTGGCTTATTGATTATGCATTCAGCTACCATAAGTGTCTACTTTAGTTTAGCTTGCTTTTCTAAATCCTTTTAGCAGAATTCCTCATATTTTCCCCTAAAAAGAACAGCAGATTTGAAAATAAAAAAAACTCAGAACTTTTCTGCAGTGGAAATACACAGAATGGTTCCAGATTGCACCAAAATAGGGGCTGTATTATTGTGCATGATGCTCTTGCAAAAAAGGAAGTTTTCTCTCAGTAGCTATCAAACATCCTGCCTGGTGTATCTCATAATCACAACAATTACCAAAAAGGAGCTTTCCAGGGAAAGCTTTCATCTCAAAGTCCAAATTACGACCTTTACACAAGAGGGAGAGCAGCATATCTCTTTGTTCATCAAAAAATGTTTCAACAAGACCGCACTACTCCCAGTCTATCCTTACTAGCTATTCCCTCTGGTGCTATTTTTACTGACAGGGAGGGATTCTGACCTCTCGTCACACTAAAATGTATGGCATGGGCGATGACAACTGTTTTATGTGTGAGATAATGCAAAGCTAGCCTCCTCTCACTCCCTGTGGGGAAAGTGCAAGGCAGGGAGGAGATATTGGCAACATATGTGGTGTCTGTCGGAGGTAGAAGGAGCGGAAATCTCAGGTAGTTTAGATGTGTATCTGTGGGAGGAGAGAATGTGAAGACAGATACAATGTAGACAGATTCCATCCAAGCCCAAATCCATCCAGCCCAAATTGCATGCTCTGTATCTTCAGTTTGTGCATGCTTGCTGCAACTAAAAGAATGATTTAGCATTTAAAGTTAGTATGAAATACAATTTAGCGTATTTGCTTTCTTAAAAGGATAGTTCACTCAATAATTTCATCATTTAGTCACCTTCATATTAATCCAAATATACACGAAGAATTTTTTTTTAATATACGGAAAACAATACAATGTTGTTTTTTGGCCATGCAATGAAAGTTATCAAGGGGCCAGTGTTATGCTAGACTGAAACGACAAGCCGATCTCACTGCAATTTGTACGTATTTTATGAGGTGGCTAATTTGTATGAGTGAGGTTGTACGAATTTGTATGTTTTTTGTTAAATCGTGCGTATTTTACGAGTTTTTAGACAAATCGTATGAATTTTTACCAGTGAGGATGTACGAATTAGCCACTTTGTAAAACATGTATGATATTGGTTGTTAGATAGCGTTGGATATGATTTCCATTGCTTGGACAAAAATATTTGGGAAAAAAAGCAAACAAACAAAAAAAAAGAAGAAAGGTTCCATTTTGGGTTCCCAAATAAACCTTCTAGTGAACAGTTTCATAAAAGAACCATTATTTTCTTAATGTAAGGAACATTTTAATAATTTAAAGAACCTTTTTCCACTATAAAAAACCTTTTGTGCATTGGAAAGGTTCTATGGATTTTAAAGTTTCCTCCTGGAAATATCAATACCAATAAAGGACCTTTGTTTTTAAAAGCAAGTTCATTTGGGGGTGAACTAGTACCTTTTTATTGATTCTTGTCTTATTGTGAATGACTCACATGTTACTCCAAAGCAAACTATTTGTCTTCGCAATCTTTAATCAAAATGCAACATCTTGCCTCCCCTGAAACTACTTTCTATTTCCACGTCACGTTGGGTAACATTAAGCAATAGGCGAATAGCTATTTAGGTAATGTTTTATCAAACCTATGTTTGGTCCACCTACTTTTCACATTCCAATCAATTCCCAAAGGATAAAATCAAGTCTTGCTTTGCATTTGTTTCATTAAACATATTTCGCTCAGAAATATGTCAAATTACTGTGGTAAAATGGGCTGCAAACGGCAGTTCACAGTGATTGTGATGACTAATGGACTTCTGTGGCCAGTCTATCAAAGGTAATAGTGCTTGTTTGGTTTGGAGGAGAATTTGGGAATGACATATTGGCATTGCTCCCACTCTGTGTCTCCTGTCGACCAAAAAAAAAAAAAAAAAAAAGAAATACTTTCAAAAAGGCTGTTGGAAGACATGCCACGTACTGTTTAAAATGCATTGGATTTCTTCAGAGAGCTGAAGGAAAAAACAATGTGCGAAGTATATAATCTGTCTGCTGGGTATAATTAGGCACACATGGTTTAAAACAATGAACTCGCAGATTTGAACTTTTCAGCGCGTGGGAGGAGAATGGTAGCTTCAGGCTAAGTTTACTTGAGGCACAGCGTTATTTCCCATGTAAATAATCTCTCTTGAGCCGACGACTAAATATTTCTCCACCTCTCTCTCTCTTTCTTTGCGTCCTCAGGCTCTTTCTTCCCAGCTCTGAAGCCTTCTGAGACGGTGTTCAAAGTAATCTTTTGGCTGGGCTACTTCAACAGTTGCATTAACCCCGTAATTTACCCCTGCTCGAGCAAGGAATTCCAGCGCGCCTTCACCCGTCTGCTGCGCTGCCAGTGTCAGCGGCGACGCCGCATCCTGCGCCGGTTCTACGATCAGCGCTGGAGAACGGCCATGAGGGGACCCCGGAGGGACCCGCACAGAGACTACTGCTCTGGATTCCCCTTTCACGAGCAGTGCGGTAACTCTATATATTCCTGCCAGAGCAAAAGCCGGCCTCTCAGTCTAAAGGGCTGGAGCATCTTCCCCCCTTTACAGAAGTCCTCCTTTCAGCTAAAAGAGAAAATGAACAACCTTTCCAATAAGATCAAGAACGGGACAGGGAAGAGTAGCACGTCTGCTTTGGCCCGGACAGAGATTGACACGGTCTCCATGGGGATCTATAACGACTGTGGCGATCAGAGCGGCTACCAGATCTATGACCTCACAGAGTGCTACGGCCTGAAGGAAACAGACATATAAACAAAGACAGAGTTTACTGTCTGTTTTCTCTGAGTTCTGATCCACTGCCAGCTCTTAGGAATTGTTTGATTTTTTTTTTTTTTAAACCTACCATATTTCCTCAAAGACTAGTACTTATTATTGTTATGTCTTAGAGTACTGGCTTCGAAACAGTTGAGAAGCAAATCTAAGATAAAAAAGGACGTTGTGTGTTAAAGGAGATTAAAGTATTTTCACATGGATAATTTAAAAATATTGCTTTAAAAGTGCGAAAAGTACACTGAATGGAAATATTATGAAAAAAAAAAAAAAAAAAAAAAAAACTTATCTGCACTGGACCAGAATGAAAAGACTCATAGCTGCTGGGTATCTGTATACTGTGTTGTCCATGTGGCCTTTGAGAAATAGTCAGATGTCAGATGTTTCAAAGTCTCTGATGACCAGCAATGGTTTGAACTGTATTTACAATGAGCGATGGTTACAATGACTTTGACCTGTTGTCCATTAAGTGTGAATGGAAAACATATTTAACTGTGATGTATTCAAGAGACTGTTGAATCCATGATACTGATTTCTATTTACATAATGATTCACTGTGATTCGCAGATTACTGTGGAATTCACTTTTAATTGATTCGAAACTGATTTAGAGGTACATACCATTAAATGTGAGGCACAATTTGTAATTGAAATGGATTTTGTGCAGATGTTTTCGGTATTTCAGAGGATAGTTGAATACTGTGAGCTATTCGTGCTATTCTTTTTTCAACCATGAGATTTTCAGTAATCTCTATAAGGACCAATATGAAAAAGAAAAAAAATCATAATTCATGGACTACAACTCAGTTTTTTTGCGTTGTTGATAAAAGCTTTGGGTTAATTTGTAATGCTGATGTGATGAAGTCTTTCAGTGTCGACTATAAAACATAATAAATCTGAAAAGAGCATGCAGTTGATATCATGTGCATTTGATGAATCCTGAGAATAATGAATTTATTTTGATCAAATGAATATGCCCGTAAATTTTATAAATTAGACATCTTTAATAATGTTATTCTTTCTCAGCAATGAGATTAAATTAAAGTCAAATTGAGACTAGATTTACAACAGAAAGAGAAAAAAATTATATACAGGTGCACTGTATATATTTTTTTTTCATCCGCTAGGGGTCGCTAAACTCTTCAAAACAATAACAGGCGTAGATTGAAGGCGCAGTGACTAAATCATGGAACTTGTCGTCATGCCGATTATATTTATGGAAAAATAATGTTTATGGATGAGTGAATTCATGTTTTTAACATGACAGTGGTATGAAGCAGGACGTGGCCGAGAATGGCGGACACGATTATTAATGAGAGGCAGATATCAGTGGCACACGCAAGTCAAATTAAGAATTAAGAATATTAAGAAACATTCATTCTACCATTTAATTCTACCGAACTTCTCATAAGTGCTGAAATACTACTCATACAACTACTCATACAGGTCAGTTCATTTGACGAATTAAAACTGTGAGGTAACGCAGCGCTGTTTCACTTGGTCTTACGTTTCACTATCATACAAAACTGTATTTGAGTGAGTTGAAAGTTGTAATGTTTATTATTAGTTTGTTGACTGTGTGAAACTTAACAGTAACCTAGATCAACATTCGATTATCATACTGATGATATTCTAACACTTTGTTGTGTTCAGCTTTATAACATTGATTAGTCTTATAGCCTACATTTGCTTACCTCGTCTAATAAAGTGCAAGAGCGCCGTCTCTGTCAAGTCGAAGTTTGTCGCAAAACTCTCGCCATCTCGGAAACACCACGCCGATATTGAGCCTCGTTTTATTTCTCCTTATGTCCCAAAGTTTGCTTGCCAAGGTCCATAATGTTTGAACAAAACAAGCGCAGCGTGCCGCTAGCCGATACGCAGCTGTCCGTGTCTGTTGCCATGGTTACTATGCAGTACAAGCGGAAACCAGGGATAACGCAAGTAGTAACAAGGGAGGGAAGGGGCACTATTTAAAATTGTGAATGTCTCTGATTTTACAAATTCTTGGAAACATTTAGAATAAAGTAAGTACACAGCTCAACGAAAAATATAACACTGTGCAAGTGGTTTTTGGATTTTTTTATATAAAAACATTACATATTGTACCTTTAAGATTCCACACTTTCTCTAGGGCTATATGTTCAGTCTGCAGGCAAATCAGATTTTTTCCTCAAATCAGATCTTTTCAGGCAGACTTAATTGCAAGTGATCAAATTTCAAGATTTGTGTGTTCACACATATCTGCGTGGGTTGGTTTGGTAACAATGTAGGGTTACCCATGTATGTGATGAGGCTTTCAAAACTTATGCAGGAAAAATGGAGATGCATCGTCTCACCCTCCAAAAAAGTGCCCTGTTGAGTCGTGGTGAAGAGCTCCTCTGTTGCATAGTAAAAACAAGAACAAGAAGCAATGGAGGAGACTGGTATATGAGTATATTTATGTATGAATGTATGAATACTTCAGGCATTTCGATCACCGGTTTTGATGTTGTCATTGTGTGTTTCTTTAAGAATGATGCAAAATACAATTTGAAATCCCAATTGAACAGCCAAAGCATCCAGACTGAGACGCATTTGTAAAAATCTGATTGGAATCGCATTTCAAAACAAATTTCTTTGCTGTCCAGACTTTCAAAAACCTTTTGCTGGCAGTCTGAACATAACCTATAGGTCACTGCTCAAATAAGCAAATTTGTGACTCCTTTGTACAATAGGTCAGATGTTCTTGCTTCCATCAAAGCACACAACGCTCTGTGGAACATTATCAGATCATGCTGGAAAACATGATTATCAGGTTTTACCAAAATTGTGGAGTTCATCCAGCTCAAGTGCTGCTGACATTTAACCCTCTGATGGTCTGATGTTTTTTGGGCCCTGGAGAAGTTTTGACATGCCCTAACATTTGTGCTTTTTTCACTTCTTATAAACATATTCATGGAAAAAGTGTCATTACTCTGTATTCAGCACGAACTAGGCTACCATAATATGTGAGCAACATGTACATGTTTGTATTTTTGAGAGAATTACATTTATGTGTCACTGAAATACTCTTGTTGCACATCTCTCACTTTCCTCATGTCTGAGTTTGTTTATCCCAAATAATTCTAGGAAACAAAGTTGATGAAAACATTACTGAGACTTACTCTATGATTTTGATCTCCGTGAAAGAAAAGTCTCAGAGCAATTGAAATGAACAGGCCATCAACTGATTTATTGCTACATCGCCAGTAGAGGTCGCTGTTAATGAAAATGAATATCAAATTCCTGCAAATTTTACAACACAATTAAATTGTATGCAACGTGTTAACAGGCAGTATCTAAAAGTTGTCTGAATCATCTCACATTGTTGTATAAAGTTGCATAATTATAAAAGTGACAAGACTGTGGGTGTGAAGATGACTCGTGAGGATAACATAATGTTCTGAATGTGCAAACTAACTATTTTTGAAAAGTGATTTCCCTTTCCATTTAAGACTTCTGAGAACTTACAGAAGAGTAAATCAGTGTGAGTCCCTGTCCTCCCCTGTTTCCTGTGGATTACTGAAGAATAACATCAGCATGCATAACAGTTCTTAATGGGTTCCTTCAGCTCAGCACTTGTATATTTTGACTTGTCACAAAAAGGTTTTTCACTATAATTCGCTAAGTAGTGCCATAAAAGTCTAAAAAGAAGAGCACTGCAGTGAATGGCCGGACAAGGAGTTAACGGAACATTAGCTTAACTTAAAAAATAAAAAAAAAAATTAAAAAAAATAGCATCATGCTTGATGTTTCCCAGAGAAAACATTATTTCCATTATTAAAATTATTATATAATTTTTTTAATTCTAAAAAACCCCACCCCCATCTCCTTTATCTTTGCTTACCTCATTATTGAAGCAGGCAGACCAGCCGGTGCCAATTCTTTGTCCACCATGTCCAGTCATTTATATCAAGAAAATGTGATCACAACTAAGATTTAATTTCTATCATTTTATCATTATTTGTTCTCATACATATTTTAGCTATGACTCTGATGTTGTACAGGTCACTGGTTCAAATCTGTGACGGGGGGGATGTGTCCCATGCCGTTGGAGTGTTTCCTTTGACAGGCACTCTATGTACAGGGTAACTGTAACTTCACTCTCAAATGCCAAAAACCTTCTGTTCCTGGTTGTTCCTTGTTGTGTTTATTATCATGCTGCCGTATTTTGTTAAACATACCAGAAGTTTTTTCTGCAAAGGACATAATGTGAGTTTAAAATGTGTTCTTAACCATTTTAGAATTCAACTGTAACATCTTGTACCACAGAATGCTCATTATTCTGCCATTGTAGAAACGGTAAAGTACTGTTTGTTACGTTGAATGAATGCACTTTGCAGTAGGTCTTAGTGTTGGCAAAAGCCAGTGCAAACGAATGATGGATTATTTGCTGCAGAGCACCAAATCTGTGAAAAAAAAAAAGATAAATGCAGGCCAGACATAATTTATTCACTGAGTAAACATAAATAAGTGGAAGAAAACACGTTTTACAGGAAGTTCAAAACCAAATCACAATGTTTGCATGCACTTTATCGCTTGCTGTGCTGTTAGTCTTAGCTGGGTTATTCCCGATTAACTGGGATTCATGTCATTTTTTATCATTATTTGGACATCATAATTAGGTTCCAAAATGTTAATCCTTTAAATCTTTGAAAGACTTAAAACAAAGAATATCTTTGGTCACCCATTCGGCAAACATAAATTTAGATATATTTGTTTCAAAATATTTCAAAAAAAAAAAGGATATTTCCTTAAATACATTATTTTTTTATTATATATTGCTGTAAGGGCTGGACAGGAAAAAGTTATTAAAACAAATACAAATGAACTGCCTCTATATGGTCTACTAGTTTTCTGTGCGCTCACTGGCATCTCTTTTCGAGTGAGAGAGGTCCATTCCTTGAGCTGTGCCATACAGGCATATTCTGCATCCCATGATCATGAGGAAAGCCCTTCGGAAGGAACGATTGAAGAAACCGTAGAGAAAAGGATTTAGGGAGGAGTTGACGTACCCCAACCAAAGGAACACGTCCCATATTTCACCAGCAGTCCCATACTCAATAAACGGGTCAACGATATTGACGGTAAAGAAGGGCAGCCAGAAAAGAAGGAAAACCCCCATGATAATACCTAGAGTTTTGGCTGCTTTTCTTTCCCTCCTTATGGAGTTGCGATGCTTTTGTTTCTTACTCGAGTCCTTGCCCACACCTGCTGCCATCTGTGCTTCCATCGCGCTTATTTGCATGGCTTGCCGCTTGGCCGCTTTGTAGATCTTCCAGTAGGCCACCAACATGGTCACCATAGGGAGATAAAATGCAACAAGGGACGCCATGACGGCATAAATGCGGTTTACTAAGAAAATGCACACATTCTCAGGCAAAGGAACATCCACGCCGAGCTTGTGCAGCCCGAGGAGGATCGGGCCGAAGGAGATGAGGAAAGGAATGGCCCAGCAAACCACAATCAGCAGACCAACACGTTTACGGGACATCTTAAATGAATACACCAAGGGGTTGCAGACGGCGTAATAGCGGTCGAAAGCGATGCAGCTCAAATGGAAGATAGAGGCCGTGCAGAGCATAACGTCCAAGCTAGAGTGAAGATGGCAGAAGGTTGGACCAAAATACCAACATCCTTCCACTGTTCTGACCATACTGTACGGCATAACCACAAGGCCTACCAGGAAGTCAGCGACAGCCAGAGACATGACGAAATAGTTAGTAGGGCACTGCAGCTGTTTGAAATAAGCAATGGCGAGCACCACCAGGAAGTTTCCTACAACGGTGCAGATGATACCAGCGATGATGAAGACATAGAGGGCGACTCGTGAACCAGAGCTCCTCAACGTGGTACAGGGCTCGAAATCGGCGTCGAGTGAAATGTTGCTCCATTCCGAGGAGTTTTCCATGCTCTTCAACCTGGTGATAAACGAGACATATTCATTCAAGGTTTATTCCCATGATCATTGATAAATGCTTTGTTTGATCTCACAACACGCTGTGTTTTAGAAGACCAACAAGAATGCTTGTTTGAGAAATTGTCCAATGTTGCTAATTAACCGCCATACTGATATATGAGAACAAAAATGGCTGTGTCGTTTCACCACACAATAATAATCAGTCTATTTCACCATTAATATTTTTTGCTAAGTGACAACTCTCCCTGAAGCTTCTGTAAGGCTGGGAAAGCAGAACAGACTGGGAAAACCAAGCCAAATCTGCAATAAAAACAATATTTCGGATCCTTTAGTTCTGGGTATCGGCCAAGAATCATAAAAAGCCCCTCAACTCGACCTTGTCTCAGGAATTGTATCCCTGCAGTGTGCCCCATCTTGACCTTTTTGGATTATACTTAACACGCATTCCTAAGATGTCATCAGCATTGTTAGAGTTTAACTTAGTTCCTATTGGGATGTGAGCAAAAACACAAGTTTGAAAGCATGCAGTCTGACACATTTTTTTTTTTTCGTCATCAGAAACAATTCAAAGTGATGCTGTAACGTCTTACATAATTAATGAAATTCTAAAAATAACATATGAGATGTAATGAATAAACCTTCTATTGCTTGTTCTTCATTTACAATGCATGTCGTGTAAACCACCAATGAATTGTCTCACATCTAGTCAAGCAGAAAAGACTGTCAGCTCCTAATGAGTGACAGGCATGTTTCTCAACCCATGACAGAACCTGAAAACAACATCTGGGGATGTTTGACAGAGAGGAAAAATGAAGTAAAGTGCCAAAAAATGGTTTTAGTTCAGTAACAATGAAAATTTAATTACCACCAATGGGACCGTATGACAGGGAGAGAGGTACTGCTTAAGATTTTGCTCCTACTTACCAATATCCATTGTTTTATTTTGTTTTGTTTATGGCTCCTGTATGGATATCAGCAATTGTAACAATTGCTTATTATAATTTTGGAAGTATTTTTTGGTGTCCGCATTGCCACAAATGGAAAAGTTCACCCAAAAATGAAAATTCTGTCTTTATTTATTCACCCTCATGTTTTCCAAAACTGTTGGCCTTTTTGGTTACACTTTATTTTAAGGTGTCCGTGTTACAGTGTAATTATACATTTAAGTATGGAGTAATAATAATTAACTACATGTACTTACTATAGGGTTAGGCTAAGGATGAGGGTTTGGTTTAGGGTTAATTGCATGTAATTAAGCATAATTTAGAGTTATTGCTACAATAACTACATTTAACTTGTAACAATGGCACTGTAAAATAAAATGTTGCCGCCTTTTTCCCCCAGTGGAACACAAAATCTTTGAATTATTTTATGTATTTCTTTCCATACAATAGCAGTTCATAGTAACCACATGTCCAGCTCCAAATAGGACAAAAACACCATAAAATGATCAGAAAAGTAGTCAGTAGTCAGTAAGCAGGTCTCGCCCCCCCACTGACTATCATAGTAGAAAAAAAATACTATACTTGTAAATGGGGGGCTTGATCTGATCTCCAAATATGTTCCTTTGTGTTCATCAGAAAAAGGAAATGTATACAGGATTGGAACTACTTGAGGGTGAGTAAATGATGACAGAATTTTCATTTTTGGGTGAATTGTCCCTTTAAATTATGTTTGCATTCCGCATGCTGAGTATGGCATATATGTGGATTTGTTTCTTTTATATATTTAATTTATTTTGGTGGTACTGCTTGACAAATGTCATTATTTGTTCATATGAAAGTCCGCATAAAGATCTGTGGGCTATTGTTTTAATAATCATTTAATGAATAACAAAATGGAGCATGCTGCATCTACACAATGTGTCTCTATAATAAAATGTTTTATAGAGACTGACTATCAAAATTGGCTCTAAAAATAGAGGAATGCCAAATGGCTTTCTGTGCATGCTACATTGCACGTGTTATAATGCAATTTACACTGAGAAGTGACGGGAACAGTAGCTAAATGATAATGATAGAATTTTTTCTGTTCCCTTGTTTCATTAGCAATTTTACAAAATGACCCATCGGCGAGGTTAGGACTGCAGACGCTGTTCACTGAAGTACATTAACTGACACCCTCACAAACACTCAATCCCTCTGACCACTCTCCTGTATACAGACACTCTTTCAATAAGAACCCGCGCACATCAAGACAATGTTCTGAGAACACAGTTTAAAGACATTCTGAAAGGAACATAGGGAGAAACAGATACTGTACAGGTGTCTGCGTGTGTGGTCGTTCCCCATCTCAGAAACAACCGATTAAACTGAACCCCATACTCCACATTGGAGATGTAAACACAGACTAATTCTAAGTGCATAATAAAGATATGAGGCCATTGTAAAGATATGAGCATTCAGGTGTTCCATAACAAAATCGTATTATGCGAGACAATGCCCAAGCACTTTTCATTTGTTTATACTCTTGAACTTAACTGGAGTTATTACAAATGACTTGCCATTCATCCCTTTAATCTTTATATTTAAACGAAAGCCACTGGAAATCCAATGTGATTGTGCTATCAGTTGCTTTGTTTGTTATTCTTGAACAAAACCAATCTCTGGCGCGTTCCAAGTAAAACAATTGACTCAAATCAAACCGCTGCCTTCTGCCAGCTCACTTAAAATATGTTTTTACTTTACTTTCAAGGAACTGGAAGGAGAGACTGGACCAGGCAGGAATGGCCATTTGACTCAGACATATTTATTATTTACAAAAAAAAAAAGGAAAGAAAAAAAAGTGGCTGCAAAAAACTCACCTTCCCACACTAACAAGAAGGCAAACAGACCTGTCAGTCATAAAGAGGTTCACTGAGAGAACATTCAGGGTTCATGATTATGTAAACTAAAAAAAATAAGAATAACAGTGCTGAAGCTGATCTAGACATATCAGATTTTAATACTTAAAGACAAAATATTTACATTTGAAAGATAAAACTAAATTATAAAATATATAATACTAATATAATTTATTATTATTATTAACATGCTAAAATATGCCGTATAAGTACTGGAGTCTTGGGAGAGAGCTATATTATCATTATTATTAGCAATATATACTATATTATTAGTAGTAGTAGTAACATGATTAATATTAGAATTATGGGAGAGCTCTATAGTAATAATAATATTTTATCATTATTATAATATATTTTAGCATGTTACAATCACAGTCTAGTTTTACAGGTCAAATCAGAGCCAATCTACTCACCTAAATGGGAGTGTTGCTTCTTTCTTCACAATGCCATGTTTATCTTGTTTCTTCCATTGGATGAAAAGACCAGCGGCAGCTCCATTGCTAAAGTAAGGACTGTAAAGTGTCTCTGTGTGTGTTATTTTGAATATGCCACATTAATGAGCACTAAAACGATCCGCTTGATCAGAATGTAGGCGGGGCGTGTGTGTGTGTGGGTGCATGTGTGTTGGGTATTAAGAGTTGGGCATTGTTATGCAAATAATCTTCACATCCGACAGATTTGCTGCACTGTTCGCTGTTTCTCAGTATGGCTGATGCAGACATCAAAGTCATGGGGTATTAAACAGGGAGGTTACATGTTTTATAAATTGTGCTTGATGTTTGAATCAGATGAAATAATTGCTTTTTCCAAGCGGAGAGCAGAAGGGTTTCTACTGCTGTGTTGAGAATCTGGATTTCACAGATAACATCAGTAAACACGCTGCATTCCACTCTGATCTCAGAATAAGTTTAGCTCCGGGCCCATGTACAGAATCTGTGCCCACATGACTCCACAGAAATCTTGGCAGATTATCAGCTGCCTGGATCTATAAGTTATTCGATAATAATGAATGCTATTATAATGAATGTGGGGCTGAAAGTCAAAAAATAACCAAGTGCTGTAGAAAACAAAAATAAAGTTATTCTTGAATTTAGTTTGGGATCATTTTAGTACTGTTTCTTCTTCTAATAATAACATCAAATAGTTTATTATTTTAAATTATTAGTTATTAATATTTGAACTTTTCTAAGAAATATATATATATATGTGTGTGTTTTAACTAGATTTTATATTTCTCCTTTGCTTTGGTGGATTTCTCACATCACTATTTACATTTGCACAACAGTCAGTTCAACCTCCAAAACAATTAGTCAGTTGTGCACATCATAGTAGCAGTTTCTCATTCCTTCCAACAAATTGCAAATGCTTTTGGACATGCAACAATTGTTTTCATACAACTCTCTGTTGTTTTATAACATTATCATTTGCTTATGTCATGTCAGTCAAAATTATCTATACTTGTGAATGCTGAATAGTCATTCCATATAAAACTAATAGTCCTCATTTCATTGCTTGAGTCATTACATACAAAAATGTTGAACTAGTTGTCAAAATCTTTTAGAGAAACAAAAAAAAAATAAAAAATTAGACACTCTTTACAGGGATATAATCCCGGAGAATGAGAGGGGTCTAACTGGAGACCATCTGAGCAAGCCAGTTGTTGTTTTGGATAATGTATGTTTTCACCACTCAGAGTTCGTCAGACATTGGTTTGCTGCACATGATAGGATGCTGGTGGAATATCTCGCTCCCTACTCGCCATTCCTAAATCCAATAGAGGAATTTTTCTCTTCCTGGAGGTGCGGTATATGACCGGCATCCACATACCCAAATGGACCTGCTAGTGGCCGTGTGATGACATCACAGCAGAGTCCTGCAGAGGGTGGATTCACCACTCGAGGAGATACTTTCATCGCTACATTGCAAGAGATGATATTCGCTGTGATGTAGATGAAATTATGTGGCCAGACAGAGAGGAACATCTGGATGTGCATGAATGATTACAGTATTACTATGTATGTTGTATCTTCAGTTCCAATATCTACTGCAATATTGTTTACAGTTGTGCAGAGCTCTACCCAAAGGGAGTTTATGTTTGTTGAAAATAAGGGTGTATTTTTTTTCTTTTGCAGCTGCAAAAGCAAGTGACACGCTTTTGCAGGTTATCAACTAGGTTTTGCAGTTTGTACTAATTGTTTTGAGAATTGCATTAACTGTTGTGCAAATGTAAAGAGTGATGTGAGAAATGTACCAAACCGACTGAGAAAAACGTCTCGGTTACGACTGTAACCTTAGTTCCCTGAAGAGGGAACGAGACGCTGCGTCGAGAGTTTGACGCAATGGGAACGCTCTGCGTGAATGCGTCGTGAGGCACTTGTGAAATCAGTCCAATGGCGTGACGGAAGGAGGGTGACGTCATGACCAGGAGGCTATAAAGCACACCCAGACCAAACAATGTCAGCTTCTGATATGCCGAAGCAAGTCGATCACAGGCATGCCGGAAGTATGGAGGGCGACGCAGCATCTCGTTCCCTCTTCAGGGAACTAAGGTTACAGTCGTAACCGAGACGTTCCCTTTCAGGGGAACTCGCGCTGCGTCGAGAGTTTGACGCAATGGGAACGACTATACCCACGCAGCCATACTGACCAGTGCCTGTCTTGTGTGAATTCAGCGAGCACACCTAAGACAAACAACTGGGCCATACTCCTGATCAGACACAACACAAAGGAAACACTAGTGGAGTTCTCCCCAAAGACACCACTCAAAAGGTGTGTGGTAAGCAGCTAGGCCGCCACATAACCTTTGGAGTGGAGGGGGATAATCCTGCAGAGAATCAAATCAGCAGAATTCACAGCACTGTACCAACTGGGCAATAACTGGATCCAGCTGACGATTTCTGCAAGTTTCCTTGTGCAGGGAGCTCTGGAGTAGCGTGGTCTCACAACCTCAGTTGGGCGACCCAAGTCTATGAGTTTGGTCCCCTCAGAGGCCAACTCAACACCGCTCTCCAGACCTCCCAGGAGTAAAACAAACAGGGAAAAGTGTACAGACACAGCCTCAGCCACATCTGCACCTATATGAGCTCCACCACGTCAGGGTGGAGTCTCCATTCCCCGGGCCTCAGCCCCTGCCTCGACAGGATGTCTGCTCCCAAATTCTGGACCCCAAGGATATAAGCTGCCCTGAGTAAAAGCAGCTTCCCCTGGGACCACAGGAGGATTTGGTGCGCCAGACGCAGAGTGGACGCAAACGCAAACCCCCCTGGTGACTCATGTAGGCGACCACCAATGTGTTGTCTAACCGGACGAGCACATGGTGGCCCCTGAGGTATGGGAGGAAATTCTTGAGAGCAAAAAAGACAGCCAACATTTCCAGGCAATTGCAATGCCAGGAAAGATGGTGCTCCTTCCACATACCCCGAGTCGAACGACCCTCCAGGATCGGACCCCAACCCGTAAGGGAAGCATCTGTCGTTAGCATACTGCGACAGCATGGAGCTCCCAGCACGGGACCTTGGGATCGGAGCCAGCGCTGCGTCCATACATTGGTGAAAGTGCAGGGTGAAGAGCTAGACCAAACGGAAGAAACTGTTATTGGTACGCTTTGCCCCCAAAAGCGAACCTCAGGTACTTCCTGTGTTTGCGGAAGGATGGATAAAGTATGTGTCCTTGAGATCTATTGTGACAAACCAGTCCTCGGACTTGATCTGTGACATGATCTGCCTCCAGGTTAACATTTTGAATCTGAGCTTCATAACTGACTGGTTCAGAAGACGCAGATCCAAAATGGGACGCAACCACCCATCCTTCTATGGAACGATAAAATACCGGCTGTAGAAACCGGACTCCCTGTCGAGTGGAAGTACATGCTCTAAGGTTTCCTTCCCCAACAAAGTTTTTACCTCCTGTTCCATTACCAGAGCCTGCCTGGGGGCCCCGCCAGTAGTGTAATAAAATGACCAATAAATCGGGCGAGCGGGCGCGACCTGAACTGGGTGGCAATCCCGCTTCTGATTGTATGCAGGACCCAATGAGAAATATCTGGCAGTAGCTTCACGCTGCCAGAAATTCTACTAAGGGAACCAGCCTCTCGAGGCTGGCCTCTGGTGCTCCCCGAACGATCAATTCGGTGTCCTGTAACGGCGAACCGGCAGGAAGAACCGAGCTGACTGCTCCGGGACCCTACTGAGAGGGAGCAAGCATCCCAGCACCGCTATCAGGCGGACACTGAGATATGGGCTCGCTGGAGACCCCTGCGCCCTGAAGCACACGAGGTGGCAGGGTTGGCAGAACGGCCCCCCTGAGGGCACCGAGGAAAAAATGGGCACCGTATGATGAGGTGTTGACCACTTCTCCCCGGAGAGGACTGCCCTCGTGCAGCCTTCTTAGAGGTAAACATGGCCCTCAGGTCCATCTTACCCCAGAAGACTATTGTACTCAAGAGTACCAGCCTCTCAAGACTGGTCTACGGCACAACTTGTGTAGCCAATACATGGAACCCTCATCAGAGGGGGCGAACATCCTAGTGCCGCTACATTTCTGGGCGGACACTGAGATACGGGACACTGAGACCACTGCGTCCCGACGCACACGAGGTGGTGGGGTTGGCAGGATGGCCCCTCGATGGTACGGAAGGGAAACGGGCACCGTAATGTGAGGTGGTAATGCTCAAGCAACCAATTTGGTGCCCTGAATCGGCGAACCGGCAGGGAACAGCCGAACTGATTGCTTTGAGACCCTCCTCAGAGGGGCGAGCATCCCTTCAAGTCAAGTCAAGTCATCTTTATTTATATAGCGCTTTTTACAATGCAGATTGTGGCAAAGCAGCTTTACATTAATAAGAAAATGGTGTCATTGTGCAGCTTATTCTATATTTTATTGATGCATTCCGTTCCAAATATCAGTAGTTATTAATCTAGTTAATTTATGTATATCAGCACTGCAGAAAACAGTGACGTAATCGTCCGGCTCAGCTCAGTTCGCATACAACGGCGCCAATGCAGGCATATCAAAAACACTGCTGAATATCAAGCAAGTGTCCCCAACGTAAGCAAGCCAAAGGCAACAGCGGCAAGGAACCAAAACTTCAACAAATGGAGAAAAAAACCTCAGGAGAAACCAGGCTTAGTCGGGGGGCCAGTTCTCCTCTGGCCAACAGTGAACACTTGTCCGATACTCAGGCAGAGTTACAGGTCTTTAAACCGATTTGGAATCGCAACAGTCAAAATATTTAATCTAGTTCCATCTAGTTTAAGATCTTATGATCACACCGGTATGGGACGGTTTGTTTGGATATGTGCCACTGGCTGATGAGTCGGTAAGGTCTTAACAAAGGATGAGCCAGTTAACACAGTCTCCGCCGACACCCAGGGCCACATTGCTGCCGCACACAGGCACAGGTTCCCCGTCCGACCTGGACACGGCCCAGATCCAGCCAATCACGTTAATTGGTAAACCTCGGGAGAGACAGAGAGACAAAAAATTAGCATAGATGCCATTCTTCTTCTGATGTAACGAGTACATCTGGTGTTATAGGAAGTGTTCCCGGTTCCAGCTTACCTGATCTATGCAGCCTAACAATCCTTTAACGGATATGAAGACAAAAGTGTATAGTGCGTCATGTGTATGCCAGGTTAAATAGATGCGTTTTTAGTCTAGATTTAAACTGACAGAGTGTGTCTGCTTCCCGAACAATGCTAGGAAGATTGTTCCAGAGTTTCGGTGCCAAATAGGAAAAGGATCTACCGCCTGCGGTTGATTTTGATATTCTAGGTATTAACAACTGGCCAGAATTCTGAGGTCGTAGTAGACGCGAAGGACTATAATGCATTAAGAGCTCACTCAGGTACTCGGGAGCTAAGCCATTTAGTGCTTTGTAAGTAATTAGCAAGATTTTAAAATCACCATCCTCAGAATTGAATTCAGCCAAAATCAACCAGACAAGTAGAACGGTCTGAAAGAAAAGGCTGACTATAGTGAATAAAACAGGCATCCAAAAATCAGATGAGTTTCATTCTTCTGACATGAGATACAAAAAGAATAAAGCTGGTATAGTCTGCATGCAATCATAGGGAAAGAGAGAAAGGGAAACTCCCGTCTGCTCAGTTCCCTCCAAATATAAATATATATGTATATAATGAATTGCGGGCACATAATTTGCAAGCTGCCTCAGCAAACGCGAGATCCGAGCCACATATTATTGCAGACAAGAAATCTACGCGCTGCCTCAATAAACGCGAGATCCGAGCCACATATTATTGCAGACAAGAAATCTACGCGCTGCCTCAGCAAACGCGAGATCCGAGCCACATATTATTGCAGACAAGAAATCTACGCGCTGCCTCAGCAAACGCGAGATCGCTACTATTCTTTATTGATCTTTATTCCAAAACATAATCCACGTGCTGCCTCGGCAAACACGAGATCAGAGCCTTGCGTTAGATTTATATTCCCTCGTGGAGCGGAGCCAAACACACCTGAAGATAGTAAACCCTTCGGGACATTTTTATGAATGAACACGTCTGCTCATAGAGAGTCAACGCTCCGCTCCACTCCCAACAAACAACGCATAAATCACGTGTATCCCCACTCTTAGCAAGTGCAGGGAGAAACACGCGATTCAGTCGCGGTTTGCTCGCCATTAAACTCCTGTCTAGATACAGATATGCTTGTGGACAAACAACAATAAATAGACAGAGACAATTCACATAGAGCGCTTGCTGAAGGCACAGCTGACATTGTTTGGTCTGGGTGTGCTTTATAGCCTCCTGGTCATGACGTCACCCTCCTTCCGTCACGCCATTGGACGGATTTCACAAGCGCTTCACGACGCATTCACGCAGAGCGTTCCCATTGCGTCAAACTCTCGACGCAGCGCGAGTTCCTCTGAAAGGGAACCGTAACATCTCTGACATACTTATTTGTTCTTTTCTCTAGAACATTCAGCTCTTTCTACACATTTTGCAAACTTTAAATTAATTGCAAAGAATTCTGCAGATTCACTGCATGAACAACAACAACAAAAATTAGTTTAGCTACCAATGTACTAAAACATCTGAACCACTAACACACACTTAATATGATTCTACATTTAAGCATAGAAAGCCAATGATAGATAGATAGATAGATAGATAGATAGATAGATAGATAGATAGATAGATAGATAGATAGATAAATAGATAGATAGATAGATAGATAGATAGATAGATAGATAGATAGATAGATAGATAGATAGATAGATAGATAGATAGATATAGAAAGAACAGATGGAATATTCCTTTGGATCTTGTGAACATCTGCTCATGGCAGTTCTGCTACAGTGTCACAGGGCCACTGAGCCGCACAAGCAGATCACATTTGCTGTAGATGGGATGAGTGCCAATGTTCCTTTTTTTAATGCATTATCCATTAAAATGTCAAAAAGGAGAAAGTGTCCCATTTTTTCACAATCAAAATGCCAGGCATTTAAAACTGCTTTCAAAAAGTGATTAAATAGTGTAGTGTACAGTTTCAGTTTAATAGTGTTATAGTGTTAAATAGAGTGTTTATGCAGCACAAAGATGACAACTCAAAAATCAGCCTTTTATATTAAAAAAGGTGCCGTTATTGCATTAGGTGCCCGAACAACTGCAAAGAACAAAGTGGTTACATCACCTCAACAGGTTATTATGCATAACTGTTGTAAGATTGTGCATGTAACAGTCTTCCGTAACTCTGACACACCACATGGCATGGAAGGCATCGTAACGCCGAGGTTAATTGCCACTCCCTGATTATTATGGCATGAATGAAAGCTAAACATACGAAGAAACGCTCAAGAATAAATTCACAAACCATCTTAAGCCTAATTCTCATGTATCTCTCAATCTCTTTGTTTGCTGTTTCAAATTATATGATTTTGCTTAAACATTTGTGAAAATTGTGTTAACGTGTGTGAAATGTGAATTAACGTTTCCACTGGATTAGCTACTGGAACTTCTACTTACGAAATTATGAAATCATTTACTGTATAAAACATTATTTGGATGACCGCATGACAACCTTCTTTGCTTTATGAAATAATAAAAATGAATAACATTAATGGGAAATGGCAAGATTTTTAACACATTTGAATTTTAAAATGAGACTATAGTGACTTAAGTCATGTTTACACATTTTCCAAATAAAACACACCATTATGACCTAATATTTTGTTGGTTCCCCTTTGGCTGCCAAAACAGCCATGACCTGTCGAGACATGGACTCCTCTAGACCACTGAAGGTGTGCTGTGGTCTCTAGCATCAAGATGTTAGCAACAGATCCTTTAAATGCTGTAAGTCGTGAGGTGGGGCCTCCATGGATAGGACTTGTTTTTTCAGCACATCCCACAGATGCTCGATTGGATTGAGATCTGGGGAATTTGGAGCCCAAGTCACTTTAAACTCATTGTCGTGTTCCTCAAACCATTCCTGAACCATTTTTGATTTGTGACAGGGCGCATTATCCTGCTGAAAGAAGGCACAGCCACCAGGGAATAGCGTTTCCATGAAAGGGTGAACGTGGTCTGCAACAATGCTCAGTGTAAAAGAAAACATGATTCATCAGACCAGGCCACCTTCGGGTCCAGTTCTGATGCTCACGTGCCCACTGTTGGCACTTTCGACAGTGGACAGGGGTCACCATGGGCACCCTGACTGGTCTACAGCTTTGCAGACCAATACACAACAAACTGTGATGCACTGTGTATTCTGACACCTTTCTATCAGAACCAGCATTAACTTCCTCTTGAGCAATTTGAGCTACAGTGGCTTGTCTGTTGAATCGGACCACATGGGCCAGCCTTCGCTTCCCACGTGCATCAGTGAGCCTTGGCTGCCCATGACCCTGTCGCCGGTTCACCACTGTTCGTTTCTTGGACCTCTTTTGCTTCTATCAAATCAACATTGAGGACAAAATGTTCACTAGCTGCTTAATA